>JAMXBB010000011.1:50758723-50774973 GCA_024138015.1 Lumnitzera littorea
AAGTATATTAAATATTACGAATTTTTCAAAAATAAAAATATCACATGAAAGCATGTCTAAAATAACCTAAGTGTAATTTTTTTCATAATTTTCTGGGCGGATTTACTATTTTTTAGAAATTATTGAAAAACAGGGCAGAAATTTGACCTTGGTGTTCTTGGGTGCTCCGGTGGCCGGCGGCGGCTGGGCGGTTGTCGGACGGCTGGCGCGGTGGGTGGACCGTGTGAGGTTGGCTGGGTTTCACAGCAGATCTACTCTAGGTTAGGTTTCCACACTTTCACTAATTTTTCTGTTTTTTTCTAAATTTGTTTTTTTTTTCTACGATTTTTTTCTAATTTTTCTTTTCGATTTTCTCTGATTCCAAATTGCTAAAACTATCTTGTCTGATGATCTTGGCTTTTTATAGTGCTTCAAAGTCGGTTTAGGAATTTTTCTTTAATTAATTCATATTTTCTTTTCCAATTTCTTTTTTTTTTTTTTTATGCATGAGGTGTCCAAATATTATACATTCACCTTTTGAATCAACATTGCAATTTCATCCTCCTGCCACGCCTCCTTCCAATATTATTTAATTAATTTTTCTTTTTCTTTTATTAAATAATTACTTAAATATAGATATTATATGTTAGAATTAATTATTTTAATTAATATACAAGGTTATACCTTATGTAATAACATGTGAAATATATAACTTTACTCATATAATTAAGTTTCTAGCATATCTTTTATTTTTAGAATACATTCTAAGGTTAATTTCATGAATTCAACATAATATATATATAATTACTCAATTTAAAGTTAATTTACGAGTATAATTATTATTTGTACCGGGTATACTAAAAAATTACGTGTATTTTTTTATAGTAAATTATACTACATTATCTCATTTTATAGCTCAATTAACTTATCTCTAAGTTCTCGTTGTAATCTAAGTTCAATTTTAGGAGTTCTGAACATTTTAGGGCTTTAGTAAATACTCCAATTTCTAAGGGCAAAATTGGGATTTCGGATCGTTATTACTAAAATCTAACTTCACTGTAATATCTCGACTAACTTTTTCATTCTAGTTGCAAAGTTTGGGCTCAATTGGATAAGTTACCCTAAAAGCCCTAAATCTGAGCTCGGTTATCCTAAACTCAATTTTGGAAGCTTACAGCTAACAAAAAGAACACCAACTTTCGATAAGGAGAAAGGGAAGAGAGGAGTTTTGCCAAGATAAAAAAAAGATTGACCTCTACCCCGATGTTAGTTTTACTTGACTTCAAGAAAATATTTGAGCTGGAATGTGATACATCAGGCATTAGAATAGGTACTGTCCTAATGCAAGAAGGCCAACCAACTACCTTCCACAGTGAGAAGCTTAAAAGACCTTAGTTAAATTAGTCCGTATATGACAAAGAACTTCTGGCACTAATCCGAGCACTGTAAGTATAGCAGTACTATTTATTGTTGAGAGAGTTTGTCATCTATACTAACCATGAGTCCCTAAGGTACCTTTAAAGTCAAACCAAGTTATCAAAGCAACAGGCGAGATTAGTTGAATTCCTAGAAGAATTCAATTTTATAATAAAATATAAACAACAAAAGAGCAATGTAATTGTTGATGCTCTTTCAAGAAGACATGCACTCTTAAGTGAATTGGAAACTAGATTATTTGGGTTTGCAAACATCAAAGAGTTGTACTCTAAGGATCCACACTTTAGACCCATGTTTGTATTATGTGTTGATGGATGAACAGTAGATGAGTACCATGTGGAAGATGGCTACTTATTTTGAAGGGGGAAATTACACGTACTGACTTGTTCACTACGAGAGCTACCGATCTAAGAAGCCCACAATAGAGGACCATCTGAACATTTTGGGGAGAAAAGAACATATGAATTATGAGTGATCGATTCTTTTGGCCAAGAATGAGGCGAAATGTGCACCGAATTGTTGAAAGCTAAGCCATGTACAAGAAGGCCAAATGCTAAGCCGAGAAAGGGAAAGTAGTGCCTTTACTTATTCCAATGAAACCATGGACTGAGTTAAGCATAGACTTTATCCTCGGATTACCACGAACTACCCGAGGCAAAGATTTAGCAATGGTTATCATAGATCGATTCAACAAGATGGAACACTTTGTGCCTTATGCCAAAACTAACGATGCTTCGGCTATTGTTTCTCTTTTCTTACAGGAGATTGTACAGTTACATGGCATGCTAAGAAGTGTAGTCTTCGATAGAGAATTGAAGTTCTTGAGCCATTTTTGGAGGACCTTGTAGCATCGGATAGGGACCAAAGTATTATTCAGTACCTCCTATCACCCCCAAACTGGTGTCCAAACAGAGATGGTTAATCGTACTTTAGGATCACTACTCCGAGCTGTAGTAAGCAAGAACTTGGCTGATTAGGACGTCTGCTTGCCAGTAGTTGAATTTGCATACAACTGGACAATCATGACACCACCAAATAGACCCCCTTTGAAGTTGTCTATAGTTTTAATCCTGAGTTGCCCCTCGATCACACCCCCATGTCAGAATCCGAGCAAGAAGACCCAGACGCAAGAGCTAAAGCACAATCCCTTTAGCACATCTATGACAAAGTCACTCGGCATATTGACTAAGTTACCAAAAGAATGACAGAGAAGGCCAAGGGTAGGATGACTAAACAATTCCAGCAAAGAGACTTGGTATAGTTGCACTTCAGCAAGAAATAGTTTCTGAGCAAAAGGAGGAACAAATTAAACACCCTTCAAGATCCTCCAAAAGATCAATGATAATGCCTACAGGTTAAAGTTGCCCAAAGATTATGGGGTATCTAATACTTTCAACATTGCCAACCTCAGTCCCTATCACCTTGATGGAGCGCTGATCAAAAATCGTGCAAATTTGATCCCAAATCCAAATCAACCCAGAAGGAATGATGGGAATCAAGATACTAGATTGTTATGTCATAGCCGAACCCGAGGACTAAAGTAACTAGAAAGGCAAATCCTCCTATTCCAGTCAACTCCTACCGAGGCTAAGTATCTTTTTGCCAAGCAACTCTGTATGCCCAACCGCATGACTTCCCATCTCTTGAAGATTATGTGCCGAATGCCAGAATGCCAAGACATTTGCTAAACCACATACGCCTGCTCACTCAAGCCCAAGCCAACCACTTATTTAGCATTACTCTTGCTAAGAGACCAAGAGAGAGAGACTATGGATTGACAAAACCACCCTTGCTCGGACAAACCATTTGACCATACTCTTTTGTTTGCATCCTCTAACAACACCGCCAATACATCTTCACCACATGTATAGGAGCCTATACGGAATCTATTACACTAATGATTATTTTTCTTGAATATTCATTTCTACCTTTCTGTATTCTTGTACATTACTTCTTAGAGATAATACCCTTTTTCTTTTTTCCTCTTTAGGCATGTTGCCTTAAATTCTTAGGCATAAATACCCCTTGTACCAGTAGCTGTAAATGAGATTAAACATTAATACACTTGACATTTTGTCTTTCGTAAACGCTACTCTGTTAACATTCGTCTCACTCTTATCCTAACCTTTAAGAAAGGCTAGGTGGCAAGTAACATCAACGAACCATCTCGAATGTCATATCAAGTTGTATCGTAAGTCTTCAAAAATTCCTTTAGTGTGTCATATCCATTGGAGCTATTCGTGGGTTTTTGCTTACTTTTTATTTGCTTTAATTCTTTCGTACATTACTCATCACTTCATTTTCAAGCTTTTGGCAAGCTTGGACTCATTCAGTGATCGAACTTGTCTATTCTTGGTCATGGTTTACACTAGGTGGACTATAACAAAAGAGTGGGTTAATACTGTAAGAGTTAGCTAAAACCCTAGAAAGAATAAAAGGATGGGTAAGCACTTTAAAAGCTGGCTAGAACCCTAAAAAGCATAAAAGAGTGGGTCAACGCTCTAAGAGTTGGCTAGAACCCTAAAAATGGAAGACAAGACAGTGCCCTAAAAGCTGGATGGAACCTTGAAAATGAAATAACAGAGGGGACGGTGCTCTAAGAGCAAGCTGGAATCCCAAAAGCGAAAAACGAGACAATGCCTTAAAGGTTAGCTAGAACCTTAAAAAGAATAGAAGAGGGGATAATGCTTTAAGAGTTGACAGGAATCCCAAAAACAAGATAGCGCCCTAAAGGCTATCTAGAATCTCAAAGATGAAAGACAAGATAACGTCTTAAAGGCTAGCTGGATCTCTAAAAAGAATAGAAAAGGAGATAGCACTTTAAAAGCTGGCTTAAACCCTAAGATGAATTAATGAAAGTGAGGGCGGCACTTGGAAGCTAGCTAGCACCTTAAAAAGAAAGACAGGATGGCGCCCTAAAGGCTAGTGAGATCCTTAAAAAGAATAGAAGAAGGGACAATGCTCAAAGAGCTAGCTTGACCCCTAAGAGGAATTGATGAAGAATTGAAGAAGCAAAGTAAGGAAAGTAAGGAAAGCAACTAGTTTTAAAAGACTTCTTGACTTGGAAAAGTATTTACAAGGAAATTGTTGAAAAATACTTGTTTATGAAAAAGGAAATAAGGATAGGCCCCATGATTTGAAAAGGACTTAAAGGATATTAAAAATTGTAATTAGAGAAGAATGATCTAGACTACTATGGTTAATTTAAGGCCCCTTGATTTGAAAAGGACTTAAAGGATATTAAAAACTGTAATTAGAGAAGAATGATCTAGACTACTATGGTTAATTTAAAAAAAAGTGACCATCTTGAAAAGGAAACAGATAACGTAAATTGAAAGCTTGGCTACTCGATCCAACATAGATTAGACAAAAATCTTGTGACAAGCATTTACTTTCTCTCTCTTGTTTTGCCTTTCTTCATTTTTTTTTTTTTTTGAAAGTTTGCTAACGGGTATAAATTCTTATTTAAGGAACAAGTTTATAACCACCCCTATCCTTGGTAATCATGTGGGGTTTCTCAATGCCCTTGACCCTAGGGTTTTCTCATAGGGCTTCGCGATTTTAGACATTCATTTCCTAAGGAAAAAGGTAACTCATGATTAATTTAGCTGAAGAAGACTTTCTTGCAAACTCTCGGTCTAGATTTCGCTCTTGACTATAGTCCTAAAATTATAATCTATTTTGCAGGTGATATACCTTGATCAATCTGTTAGGTCTTTTTCGATTCAATATTATGAATTTAGGCTTTTGGTCAAAGGGTTTCAAAAAGGATTAATGAGAAAGCCTATTTTAAAATAAATACTTTTATTTCTCCCATTAGAAGTATGCTTGCCCTAATTTCAAAAAAAAAAATTTATTAAAGATAAATTATCTTTTAAGATCAGAAGAGCTTTTACTATGTAAAGGTAGTAATGTAAGTAAGAAGACCTTGTGTGATTCAACATAGGTAAGAGAGGCTTCAGATATAGAGATTTTGGGTTTCCAGGCTTTAAAATGTTATTCAAGGCCTTGTATTTCTAATGTTATGTGGGCTTTGACTCTTGGCCTTTTAATTCGATTTAGCTGCTCCTGCTGAGATATGATATATCTTCTTGAGGCTTTCATCTTACACTTAGGCCTAATTTTCCAGCCTCTTTTCTTCTCTTTTTTTATTATTACTTTACCCTGCTATCTCTTACCATTCTTTCTTTTCTTTTAGCCTTAAGAATGATTCTCTCCATCGCAGAGTTATTTTTTTTTTCTTTTTAAGTGCTTCAAGGCCCTAAATCTATGGATTTTTATTGTATAGGCTTGGGTAAGGTGTGTGTAAGCTTGATGTGCTCGAAAAGGAATTAGTTCTTCTTCATTTCAAAAAATAATTTATCAAAAATAAAAATCATTTTTGAATTAACATTACTTAAGCAAGCATAAACCAATTTTACCCTTATCTCTTAATCAATAACACTAATCTTCGAATTTCCCCATTGTAGAGTAGTTCGTGACAGGGTTTAAATTTGAAAATACTTCAAATTAGTCTAATGGGGTGAACAAGAGATAATTGTGTTTAGGATTTGAAAATGAATGGCTAACCTCATTTTAATTTATGTATCACATTCAAAAGTGAACCACCTTTAAGAAATGAGTCTAAAGTATCCTCACCATTATGTCACTCAACTTTCGGAGTGTTTCAGGTAAGTGTATGGAATATAGTTTGCCTCTTTTCATTCTAAACATTTTTCTTTAAAAGTAAGTTACCAATTCCTTAAGGAGGAGTTTATTTTTTATTTGGCTTGTAGTAGAGATTAACCTTGCTCTTTAGTTTCTCAAATCATGCCTTTAACTTTGTGTTTTAGCTTGGCTTATAATTAGGCTTGGCTTTCTAAATAGACTAGGGGTTTTGGCTTAACTTAGTTACCTTTATGGGTTGAGGATTGTGTTTGGGTCAACTGTCTCAATGAGCCATGGTTTATGTTTGGATCAACTACCTTAATAGGCCAAGTGCCTTATGCTTAGGTAGGTTGCCCAAATGAGCCTAAGGTTAATGCTTAGATTGAATGGGCTAAGGAGGCTAGTGTTTGGGTTAAATGGTTTAAGGGGCTCGTATTAGCTCCATTATTAAGTGTTTGGGTTGGAAGCTAAGTGTTTGGGCTGGCTACTTAAGTAAGCCAAAGGCCTGAGCTTGTATTGGCTCCTTAAGCCCATAAGGATTCATAGTTGTTAATAACTTTTCTTTTCATTTTTGCAATTTTGTTTATTTTGTTTCTTGCTTCCTCTTTTTTTTTTTTTTTTTTTGAGAGAGAGAGAGAGAGAAAGATAAAGGTTTACTTTACAAAAACTGAGAAAAATATTTACAAATAAGGATGGTGATTTTTAGAGTTTTATTTACAAGTTCATGATATTTTACATTTCCCCAAACAGAAGGGAATAGTAGTTAGATTAATGCCTATTGAAGGACTATTTACAATGAAAAGAATGAAAAACAATGAACTAGAGAAAACTTTATTATTGTGAAAAAATCACAATATAGAAAACAAAGGCAGAGGACCTAACATTTATTTTGGAACTTGATACTTATTCTAGGCTCTCTAGATATGGATTGGAAAAAACCTTAAATTAAGTCTCGTAGATGAGATTTAAGGTCCTCTATTATTTCATAGGTCTCCCCAATGACTTGTGCCGAAGGGCCCTATGAGCTCAAAACACTTAAGCTTTTCCTTCAGATAAGCAATCTCATCTTTCAACAGCTATTTGCAAATCTTAGAGATGTCCCGTAGCCTATCATTCCCCTAATTGTTTGCTTAGTTATCTACCATTCTAAGTCTATATATTTTATGGACAAGAATTAGTCATCAATGCAACAAAAGAAAGCACATGGAAATATGCAGATATTAGGATCGTTTGAGTTAATAAATTATTCCTTAAGTTACAACCCTACTATTATTTTCAAAAACTTGATTGCATTAAAACTCTTGAACAATTAATAGGGTTGCAATTCTTAAGAGTAGTGTGTTAACTCAACCTTAAAGGGGAGTATATATAATTAGGGCAGGTTTTAAAAGGTCTTAAAGCTTTGTAACCTCACTTGTTTTTAGAAAACACTTTCATTAGTACATTAAGCTTAAGTGGGGTAGCCGAATCAATCTCGTG
Source organism: Lumnitzera littorea (assembly GCA_024138015.1). Classification (NCBI taxonomy): domain Eukaryota; kingdom Viridiplantae; phylum Streptophyta; class Magnoliopsida; order Myrtales; family Combretaceae; genus Lumnitzera; species Lumnitzera littorea. The sequence goes on from JAMXBB010000011.1 coordinate 50,766,266, forward strand.
TAGTAATTACACCACAGCATCGGGAGTTTATATAATGGCTCCCCTCTTAGGGTCATAAGATGGCTTAAGTCTTAAAACATCTACCTAGCATCTTTGATACAACAAATGACCCCCCATGTATTAATGTATGCTGTATGCAAAATGAATATGATAATAAAAACAAAGCATACACATGAAGTTAATAACAAATAAACAAATAAATAAATAACATAGGTATTTTGAAAAGCAATTTCAATTTCAGAAAGTTTTAAAGTGGCTAGTCCTCTTGATGTCCTTAATGGAGTCACCAAGTTATCAAGCTTGGTTTTTTTCTCTTGGTTTTTATAAATTAGTCTTCTTTAAACCGATCAATATTAAACCTTACCCATTTAATACTAATTCTTGACTAAGGTTTAAAGAAAACCGTTTTTTTTTTTTTTTTATGTATATTGTGAAAACACTTTGGAGTTGCCACCTGACTAGAGTCGAGAAAAAGAATTAAGTTATAACTAATAACTAATTAAGTGAATTGGTTATAACTTAGCTATTAGTCTAACGATAAAACCAATTTTATAAAACTATTTTTGAAGACCAAATATTTGAATCCAAAGGCTAATTTTTAGACCCTAAACGAGTATTACCTTTTAACTTTCTGAATTTAATTTTGTTTTTCAAATACCCTTGCAATAATGATTATTTATAAGCTATAACCCATTTAAAAAAAAAGAATTTAAAGAATTATCTACTAAAGGGAAAAATCCTATTTTAAGTCACCTCATACGTACGAGTGCCTACGTACCTGCTATTCGAGATTAGACTTCTATAGTTTATTCTGAAAATATTAGCAAATTTATTGATTTTAAATTTGAAAAGTAGCCAAGTTTATGTCTCTTAGCCATTTCATTTTATTAAAGAAAAAAGAGTCCTAATTTGATGAATTTTTTTTTTTTGAGAAAATTCTAAAATATCCTAACTTTTGAAAAAAGATTCATTTATTTTTATTAATTTGAAAAAAAAAATTCTAAGTGATAAAACTTTTTAGAGAAATCCTAAAATACCTAAAAACAACTTTTCATGAAATATGTAATTACCATAGGTAACATACTTAACTATGGAAAAAATACATAAACCATAGAAAAGATACCTAATTATAAGCAAAAAGTTTATACCATAGAAAAGAAGCCTAATTATAAAAAAGAAGCTTAAACCGTGGGAAAAAAACCTAAATCATTAAAAAGATGTTTAAATTATGGAAAATATGCCTAAAGAGTTTATTTATTTTATTGAAAATAAAAAAAATTCTAAGTGAGAGAACATCTTTATTTTTCATTATAATTTTTTTACTTTTTTTTATTTTTTTATTGTATATTTCTAACTAAAATATAAAAATAAATAAGCTAAACAAACCAAGCCTTTTTCCTTTTTTTTTCCTTCTTTTCTTTTCTTCTCTTTTTTTTTTCTTTTTCATTTTTTTTATTTTTACAATTGCAAACAAAATACAATCATAACAACAACAACAAGAAAAAGAAAAAGAAAAAGAAAAAGAAAAAGTACAATATTACAAAAATAAATAAAAACAAAGAAAACAAAATATAGAGAGCATAACATAAATCAAAACCGAAGCAAAGCCAAACCAAATCGGAGTTTGCACGAATCCTAAAAAAAGGGGTTATGTAGAGAGAGAGAGTAGCATTGTGAATGGATTTAAGTAATTGTGAGCAATAAGTTGATGGTTTGTAGTGAAATGGAATTCCTATTTATAGGTATTATGGTCGAGTTAAGAATGGAAAATATTAAATTCTTCCATGTTTGGATTAGGCAAACTTAAACAATATGTGATGTTAAATACAAAGCTTCACATGTACAAGTGTACTTACCACACTTAGAAGTGAGTTGATAAATGATGTAGCCCTTGACATGGCAATGATATGGCCCGTAACGTGGCAATGAAATGAGAAAAGAAAATAAAAGATGTATTTTGCACATTCCATAGATTGAACCTGAGATTTTCAAGTCATATACAATATCAAGTTCAAGTGCTTATCTAAATAGGTTATTGGTTTTTCTTTATTTATATATATAATTGCATATATAAACTAAGTCAACCCAAGCTATATTCAAATTTAATCCTAAGTCCAATAACCCTCTCTTTATTTTATTTTATTCTACTAAACTATTTAAAAGATTTATTTATTTTTTCTAAATCTTCTATTTTTTTGTATTTTTCTAAATTTTATATTTTTGTGATTTTTTCTGAATTTCTTTTATTTTTTTACTTTTCTTATATCTTCTATTTTTTGTATTTTTATAAATTTCTTATTTTTTCTTTGGCTTTCTTTCTTAAATTTTCTACTTTTTTTGGTATTTTTCTAATTTTCTAATTTTTTTGTGTTTTTCTTATTTTTCTTTTTTTTTTTTTTCATTTTTCCAAATTTAAGACCTTATTCTAAAGATTTTAAAAAATAAAGGGAGCAAAAATAAAATGTCTACAAAATTGATCCAACAAATTGATGAGAGGATGAAAGCATTTAGAAGTCATGACGAGTTTGAATAGGTTGACATCACCAACTTTTTTGCATATGATATAGTACTAGAATTTAAGAAATATGACGAGATCGAATGCCTTAAACTCCACATTAGATTGTATCTACGCAAGATGGCTCATTACATTAAAAACGAGCAATTATTGGTTCAAATATTTCAAGACAGCCTCACTAGGCCAACTTTGTCTTGTTATGCCTAATTAGACTTGAAATGAGTTGATACATGGGATAAGTTAGCTTAAGCATTCTTTGAACATTACAAATTCAATGTGAAGATAGCACTATCTATTTAGGACTTGAGCAAGACGAGGAAAGATGACAATGAGTCCTTCAGAGAATACGCCCAAAGATTGAGGGACATGACGGCTAAGATCACTTCCCCTTTATCAAAGAAGGAACTAACTAAATCATTTATCTAAACATTGAATGGGCCATATTTTAATTGTCTCTTGGAGTAATCAACCTTTAGCTTTATAAATGTAGTTTTAGCATGCAATTACATGGAGGAGGCAATAAAGACAAGTAAATTGGTTGAATATCAAATTATCTCAACAAGTTCCAAAATGGTTATAAATTCAGCAAACTTTGAAATAAAGATGCTCAGAAGGCATCTTATGGCAATCCCGATCCCAATAACTCAACTCCTTCATTAGTTAAGAGAGGTCAAAATGCTTAGCCATACACTTCCTCCACCTAAACATAAGCTCCGAAGGCTAGATCCTAGCCCACCATGTAAATACCACGTGTGCCTAATGGGTCATTCTACAGAAGACTATTGGAAGCTGAAGCACAAGGTCTAAGACCTAATAGATTTTAGCAATCCAAATGGATTGGATGTTAGGGTAAGTGCTCCTTCACAATACACTGGGTTAAGCATTAACGTGATAGGAACATCTAAACGGAAGTAGGGTAGGAGTTTAAGTCAAGGGAAACTAAGGTACTTCAATAGAAACCAGAGAATGAAGGGTAGTTATCAAGGAAGTTCAAGTACTTCATGATTAGTAATGTCAAAGATTTCCTAAATAAAAATTGTTTGTTTCTTAATATCTCATTTTGAAAGTTTAAAATGAAAAGAGGTAAATCGAATCCCCAAACACTTACCTTAAACACTTCAGTGATGAGTATCATCAATGTAAGGCTATTGGGCTCATTCCTTAAAGGAGGTCCATCTCAAAATTGGTACGCAAATCAAAGTCACATTAGGCATTCAATTTTCAATGTCTTAAACATAAAATCCCTTATCAACCCCATTAAACCTTTCAATGCAGTATTTTAAATAATTAAACCCTATTAAGAACCACCCTATAATAAGGTAATTTAGAGGTTAAGGTCATTAAGGAGAAAAAGTTAAAACTAATTTGTACTTGCTCAGTTGCCTCAATTCAACTATAATTATTACTTTTAGATACATATCTCCTTTAAGATGAAAAAGGGCTTTCGTTCTAAACACTATACACAAACCACATGCACTATATGCCACATATAAAAAAAGGGGATGTTCACCTTTGTCTTGGATCAAATTGAACAAAAAAGAGAGAGAGAGAGAGAGAGAGAAGAAAAGAGGAGAAAGAAAAGGGACAAAAGGAAAGATGAAAAAATTTGAAAAAAAAAATCCACCTAAAAAAGATATCTAGAAAAACAAGGTGATTAAATCCAAAAACCTGAAACTTGAAAATGATTAAGGGCATGTACCTCAAAAGGCCTATTCTGAAGTAAGGCCCATCCTTTGAAATAAAAACTCCTAAATCTAAAAGAGTAGAAGTAAAAAACCAAGACTCTCAAAATCCACTCATCTTACAAATTAAGGCCCGCCCATGATTCTACCCATCCTTAAAAAAAGAAATAACTTATCTTTAGTAAAAGTTACATTTGAAACTGAGGCAACCAAAATTTAGTTTTACCTATAAGGTTCTTAGCTTATAAACCCGAGTTAAAGAGTGATTCTTTCATAAAAAACCATTTCACTAATATCCGATGACCAAAAGCTATATTACATTACAGTCCAAAAAAGACCTGACAAATTGATTAAGTTGTATAACTTGCAAGATATACCATAATTTTTTGAATTGTAGTCAAGAGCAATAATTTAAACTGAGAGAAGGTAAGGAAGCCATCTTAGACTAAACTGATCAATTATGAGATATCATTCCATTAGTTGAAAAGACAATTGAAAGGTCTTTGAGAAGACTTACTGCCCTTGTGATCACCTCATGTAACATTAAATGATCACTCGCCCCGAGATTGAAAGTTAGTACCCTTGAAGGCAAGATTATCAACTGATTTGAGCAAAGTTAAGAAAAGAGCGAATATATTGGTGGCATTAAGACATAAAGAGCCAAAACCTATTAGCAATTCTTATATATATATATATATATATATATATATATATATATATATATATAGAGAGAGAGAGAGAGAGAGAGAGAGGAGAAAAGGACAAGTTTTCTTTAAGTCGTTTCCAAGCTGGTCTTTTTATCCAACTTCGGCTATGTTTGGCCTTAGTGCCAAGTTTTGTTACTTTCAAGCATGAGCCTACCTTAATTTTCTACCCATTCGACCTTAGTGCCCAGCTTTGCATTCTGTCTCGATATGAGTCTTACCTTCGTTTGTAAATTTTCTTCTTCCTATTAGGTCCTAATGACCATTTTCATCAATTTTAGGAGTTTTACCCAAGTTCAAATAAAGTGTCCAATCCAAAATCTTTTTTTTTTTTAGTCAATTTAATGGAGGGCCAAACCCCTAGTAGCCAATTCAAGTAACCCTAGTAGCTTAGTCTCTTTCTTAAATTAACTCTTAAAGTCAATTCCACTGCTTCCAAGTAAATTACACATTGAAGAAAACTTTTTTAAGGAACTTGATCAATTTTTCAGTAACTAATATAGTGAACAAAATACCCATTAATCTAAGATGGCATTCAAGTCAAAGCCTATCAATCCAAGATAGTATTATACCTATCAATCCAAGATGGTGATAAGCTTCCAAGCCTATCAATTCAAGATAGTGCTAAACCTATCAATCCAAGATGGCGTTCAAGTCAAAGCCTGTCGATCCAAGATAGTGCTATACCCATCAATACAAGATGGCGTTTAAGTGCTAAGCCCATCAATCCAAGATAGTGATAAGCTTCTAAGCCTATCAATCCAAGATAGCGCTAAACTCATCAATCCAAGATAGCATTCAAGTCAAAGCCTATTAATCTAAGATAATGCTATGCCCATCAAACCAAGATGGCGTTCAAGTTAAAGCTTATCAATCCAAGATAATGCTATGCCCATCATTCCAAGATAGCATTTAAGTGTATGAGCCCATCAATCCACGATGGTGACAAGCTTATAAGCTTATCAATCCAAGATGGTGATAAGCTTCTAAACTCATCAATCCAAGATGGTGATAAACTTCCAAGCCTATCAATCTAAGATGGTGGTGTTCAAGTCAAAGCCTATCAACCTAAGATAATGTTATACCTATCAATCCAAGATGGTCAATCAAGGTCTACTTTATTTTCTCCAAAACAACCATATTGTATCGTCCATCCAAGACGGTATCTTAAGGGTTGCTAATCCCCTAGAGACACTTCCACCTGGGTTAGTAAGCTTAGGAGAGCAGGTCTAGGTTTCCCAAATCTTCCTTTGCCAGCTCTTAGGGTGCTACCCTTTAGTCAAAGTTACTTTTACAATCTTATCGACTTTAAAAGTGCTTCTCTTCCTTCAAAACCTTCTAAGGTTATATTCAACTCCTAGGGCATTATGCTTACTTTATGTTCCAACAAGCTTTTAGAGCGCCTTCCCCCTTTTTCACCTTTTTGTCAAATCCCCAATAGACTAAACCTAACTTAGCTAACTAACAATAGCGCTTCTTAAGGCAAATTCCACTCTTAGGGCAAAAATAATGTCTCATTTGTTTTTATGTTATAGTTTTACTTAAACTTCACCACAAAGATGAGTAGCTATAGATACCTTATTTTTGCATACTTTTATTTTTAAAATTTTTAAGATAGAGTAAAGGGTCTTAATTTAGGAAAAATATGAAAAAATATAAAAAAATAAGAAATTTAGAAAAAAAAAATACAAAAGTAGAAAATTTAGGAAATTTAAATAACTTTTTAAAATAATAAGTTTAAGTTTTACTAATAAGTTTTTTTCTTTTTTTAAGAGAGGAATGTTAGGTCTAAACTTAGATTTAAATCTGGCCCTAGCAAGGCACATGCCAACAACTTGATGTTAATATACTCTAACTTGATATTTCATATCACTTGGAGAACTTGAGTTTAATCCATGGAAGGTGTAAAATGCATCTTTTATTTTCTTCTCTCGCTTAGACACTTATCCATCCCTCATTAGCACATGCATCCATCACATCATCACCATGTCATGCCACCTCATCTGCGATATTATGTCATGCTATGTCACTGCTACATCTTCGCCATGTTATCACCATGTCAAAGGCCACACCATTGTTATGTCACAAGCCACACCATTGCTACATCATTTACCAACTTACTTATGAGTGTGGTCGACACACTCCTACGCGTGTTGGACATACTTTGACACACCCTTATGCGCAATAAGCACACTCTTAGTGCATGTTAATTATATTTTCCATACATAGCTTTATATTTAGTATCACATATTATTGAGGTCCACCCAACTCAAACATGGAAGAAAATCATATTGCATTTAATATTTTTCATTATTAACTCGACCATAATACCTATAAATAAGAGGTTCTATTTTACTACAAACTATCAACTCATTACTCACAATCACTAAAATCCACTCACAAACACTACTCTCTGTCTCTATATGCCCCCATTTTCTCTCTTTAAGATTCATGCAAACTCGAGGCTTTTCGAGCTAAGACAAAGAGCTAAGATAAGTTGTACTAGAAACTGCCTACGGCAAGAGCTTTCCAACCCAACCAAATCTAACATACCTGCTAAAGATCTGACCTTTGTCCCCCTTAGCTTGATCTAGGCCCCTTTCCTTTGTCTTTTTTTTTTTGTTTTATTATTTTTATTGTCTTTATAATATTCTGCTGTATTTTTCTTTTCTTTTTCAATTTGTTGTATTATAATTGTAACCTATAAAAAAAAAGAGAAAAAACGAAAAGAAGAGAAGAATCCAAAAAGAAAAAAAGAAGAAAGAGAAAGAAAAAATGAAAAAAAAAAAGGAAGAGGGAGAAGTTTATTTTTATTTTGATGTTATAGTAAAGAAATAAAAAAAAAGTAAAAAATAAAATAAAATAATAACAAATCTATAAATAAGACAATAAAATGAAGAAAATATATAAAAACCATTTTATCACTTAAAAAAGCATTTTTCAATAAAAAAAAAAACATAAAATGAATCTTTTTAAAGTTAGGATTTCTTAGAACTTTCCAAAATAAATGTACCCTTTTCTTATAGATATGTTTTCTATGATTTAAATATCTTTTATGATTTAGACAGCTTTTCCATGATTTAGGTTTCTTTTTCTTGGTTTCTATTAGGGTCAACTTAAAAGGTGTAACCACATTGGAAGAAAACAAATGACCTAATTTAAAAGCTTGGTCATGGATTTGAAAAAAAAAACAAATGAATGGAGAAACTTGTAAAATGTCTTTACCTTCTCTTTCTCTTTCTTCTCTCTCTTTTTTTTTATTTTTTTATTTTTGGAAAGTTTGTTAGCGGTACAAATTCTTATTAAGAAGTAAGAGCCATAAATCGCTCCCTTCCTTATTAACCGTATGGGGCGTTTTATATTCTTCTCAATTTTTAAAAGTATCTCCTGATCCCAATATTATTAGGGATAATTTGATGACATGTTAACCTTCCTAGTACAACTTGTAACTTTGAAGATTTATTTCTTAAGGAAACAGTAAGTTATGATAGGTTTAGTTAAAGAGGACTTCCTTACATACTCTTGGTTTAGATTTCACTATTAACAACTTTGCCAAAAATTAGGTCCAGTTTGTAAGTGATACGCCATGATCAATCTCTTAAGTCTTTTCCAGTTTAGTATTGTGAATTAAACTTTTGGTTAAATGGTGTAGATACCTCATTTTCTACCCCTGTAATTTTATTTTATTTTTTTTAGAATGGGGTAAAGTGTCATAATTTAGAAAAAAAGCAAAAAAAAAAAAGAAAAAGAAAGAAAGAAAACTTAGAAACCCACCCCCCCCCCCCCCAAAAGATATAAATCTTCAAA
>JAMXBB010000011.1:50775369-51258213 GCA_024138015.1 Lumnitzera littorea
CCCCAAAAAAAAAGAAAACTTAGAAAGAAATAAAAAAATAAAAAAATTAAAAAAAAAATAATAATACAAGAAAAAAAAGTTAGGATAAATAAGAGTTTAGGGTTGATTGGGGTTAATTTTTTTTTTAATTCAATAAGAAAAAGAGAGAGAGTTTCATTTTAGTTTCTTTATTTATCATTTTTTTTTATTTTTTTAGTTATTAGTTCTTTCAAAAAAGAAAAAAAAAAGTAGGGTGTAGACTGGATCAAGTCTCAAACCTGTTCCATTCATGATTTGCAAAAGCTCTGCTTAGAAGGTTAAGCCTAGTCACATAAGTACTTGGGTTTTATTTTTGAAACAGGTGCATGTGATACATGCACTTATTTAGGCGCGTTTGGCACTTGCTGCACGTGCTAATGTGCCTAGTTTTCTCTTACTCCTTCGATTTCTCCTTTTTTTTCCCAAATTTTCCTCTCACATAATCAATATGGAGACCTATGTTCTAGGCCAATTCACAGGTATTTTCCACACGATTCTACCCCTTTTTTGCATAGAATCGTACACTAAGCATAGCCTAATTTTAATTCCACCTAATAAAAGTTTAGATTCATAATTCTTAATGGTTAAATTTGGATTCAAAGTTGATGAAAAACTTGACTGCACGAATATAACTCCATGTTGACCTGAGCTTAATTCAAGCATCTTTGATAATGATTGAAGTATTTTTTAGTAGAACTAGCATTAAAGGACTCCTTTTGACTAGTAATTTCCCTCAAATAGTCATCAATCTCATCAAATTTGAGGATAAAGGCTAGTCAAAACCCATCGAGAAAAGCTTTAATTATGGACAAAATCGTAAGTTTCCCATTCGATATTGTTAATAAAAAGTATAAATAGAAGTCTTAGGAACTCATTCAAAGATAAAGAAACACTCCTAATTCTCTATCAAAACTTGTTTTCAAGCTTTCTCTTTCTACAAAACTTGTTTTGTAACCCCTCTCTCTCTCTCTCTAAAAATCCAACCACCACTACCATTTTTAAGCAAAACCACCATAATAGGAAGGTTCCTCAAGCCTTTAGCTCTCATACACAACCACCTAAGACCCTCGCCATGGCGTCTACTGCTGTTTTGAACCAAACCCCTTCAACCACTATGGCCATGGCAAGAACCTAACGCCACACCTCTTGGAAATCAACCAACACCACCAATGACTTTACCTCCCTAGTGAACACCTACTCGACAAACCTTTGTATTCCAGTCACTGCCTCATTGAGTTGTAACACTCCCCTTCTCTCTCTGACTTCAAACCCTTGGATTTTTACTATCCTTAAACCATTACAAAACACTACAGCAACTACACCAATCTTACTTTTGCCAATGGGAAACCCATGAAAAGACCTTCTCTCGCTTGAAAAGCTGCCTCAATTCCTCTAGAGCTCATTGTCCATCATTTGGAGTTGCCTTCATTCGACTACACATGCTTGGCACGTGCTAACCTGACGAACCAACCCAAGACCTAAACTCTAAACTAAGCCCCAGCTTAACCTACAAACTATATTGGTTTGGCCTTCTCTTGTATACTTATTTCGGTTTTGTTATGTTTTGTCTTCTCCTTCTTTTTTAAAAATTTATTTATTTATTTAATTTACTCCTTATAAATTCTAATATAATTGTAAAAAAAAAAAAAAGAGAGTGAGAAAAAGAAGGAAAAAAAAAAGGAAAATAGAAAAAGAAGAAAAAAAATAGAGAAGTTAGTTTATTTTGATTTTCTTGTATAAAACTGAAGATAATAAATAAACAAAAACAAAAGATAGCAAAATAAAGAAAATAAATAAATAGAAAGGTGAAACCATTTTATCACTTAAAAAATTGTTTTTTCAACAAAAATAAAATAAATCAACCCCTTTTAAAATTAGGATTCTTTTAAAACTTTCCAAAAATAAAAGACCTATTTTAAAACCCTTTTAGAAAATTTCATTAAATAACTCAAACCAAGTCAAAACGTAAACCTACCTTTTTTAAAAATTAAAATCAATCAATAAATTAAAATTTTTGTGAATAAACTATGGAAATTTAATCCCGAATAGTGAGTATGTAAGCACTTGTATCAATTACAGAGCGACTTAATATATAGAAAATTTTCTTTTTTCCATCTTTTGTAGATAATTGTTCAATTTAATTAATTTAATTGCATGTGAATGATTTGTACTTGTAATCTCAAATTATAAGGGCATATTGAAAAGTAAATCTAAATTTAGAAAGTTAAAAAGTGGTACCCATTAAGGATTTAATAAGATAGTTCTCAAATCTAAAATCTTTGGTTTTCAAAACCTTTTTAAATTCGGTTTTTCAAATAGACCAGTAACTATGTTAAATCAATCTAACCAATCGATTCAACCAAACCTGTTCTTTTCCCAACCTTAGTCGGGTGACAACTCCAAGTTTAAAAGAATAAACAACCAAGTTTTTCTTATCTCCTAATCAAGAGTTAATGTTAAAAGGGTTAAAGTTTAATACTAATCAAGTTAAGGAAAATATATAAAAATCGAGAAAAAAAATTAGGCTTAACAAATGGTTTCAAGAGGGATCAACAAGAAGGTCTATTCAAGAGAATTACCTATGCAAACCGGGTTTACAAGTCAAGAACCCTTAGGAAAAACTAGAAGTGTGCTTACTGTAATTTCAAAAACAATTTTTATTTAAGATGACTTGTTCTATATGATTAGAAGAGCTTTTCTTAAGTGTAGGTAGTATTATAGGTGAGGATGCCTTGTGTTTATGATTCAAGATGAGTAAGGATTTTGTGTCTCTAATGCATAATATTATTTGGAATGTGTATGGAGGCTTAGTGAATTCGAACTCATGTTTGGGCTTTAAGGTCAAGCCTTCTTTGTAAATCGAGGGGAATTGTGTTCAAGATTACTTTCCTATTAGAATGTACTCTTGGGGTTTTTTCTTACATTTAGGCTTAACTTTCAAGCTTCTTTCTTCTTCTATTTTTTTCCTTTCTTCTTCTTTGTTTGTTCTCTTCTTTTTTATTTTGCCTAATTCTCTTATTGCTTCTTCCCCTTTCTCTTTTTCACCAAAAGTGACTATCTTCTAAAGTATTTGGATTGTGTATATAAGGTTATTGTAAGCTCTTCTTCGTTTAAAAGAAAATAAATCATCAGGAACAAAATTTCTTTTCGAATCGATGCCACTATGCAAGCATAAACCAACTAATTTTTATCTTTTTCTACTAATTAATAACCCTAACCTCTGAATTGCCCCTATATAGGGTGATTCTTGAGAAGGTTTAGTTTTTTAAATACTCCTTGAATAGGCTCAATGGGGTTGTAAAGGATAGTTGTATTTGAGATTTGAAAATAAATGCCTAACTTCATTTTGACTTGCATATAAAATTCAAAATAGACTCTCGTCTAAAATACCCTCACCATGACGTCACTCAACACTTAAAGTATCTAAGGATTAGTATATGAGATATAGTTTGCCTCTTTTCATTCCAAACCTCTTAAAAGTGAGTTATAATGTCCCTATGTAAGAGTCTATATGATTTGCCCTAAGGTGGAAGTTGACTTTGCCCCCTTGTCTCTTGAAGTGTTCCTTAAAACATGCCCTAATGTGATACAATGCCTTTCATTCTATTTGAGTTCAAAATTAAACTACAAAGACCAAATGATCCCAAAGTATGCTTATGTCTTAATGGATCTTTCATGTTCCTAATGGCTTAAGAAGCCTTAGTTTTCATGTTTATTTACCCCTTTTTGTGCTTGATTTATTCATTGGATACAAGTCTAGTTCTTTAGAGTCAAATAAGCCAGTATTAATGTCCTTTAAACTTTGTTTTTGAGGTGAAGGAGTTCTAAGTTACTTTTTTTATCTAAACTAAGGGTCAAATTCAAAATGGGGTTTCCTTACATTCAATCATGTTAGCCATCTTTAACAAGATTGAGGTTGTATTTAGCTTCATGTTTTGACCTGGTTTCTAGTTTAGCTTGGTTTTCTTAATGGACCAAGGGTTTTGGGTTGGTCTGGTTGTCTTGATGGGCTAAGTAGGCCAAGGGCTTTGGGTTGGTTAACTTAACGAGTCGAAGGCTTGTGTTTAAGATGGTTGCCTTAACAAGTAAAAGACTTATGTTTAAGTTAGTTGCCTTAATTGGCTAGGGTTCTTTCTCTCTCTCTCGCTCTCTCTCTCTCTTCCTATTTTTTTTTTTACTCGTTTTTTGTTTTTGTGAAAGAGAAATATAAGGCCTTATTTTATAGAAACTGAGTTATCAAATTATAAACAAGGATGGAGGATTACTTACTTATGGTATTATTTACAAGCCTATAGAATTTATTTACATTTCTTTGAGTGACAGAGAACAACAGTTTAATAAATGTTATTAAACAAGGAATACTCAGTGAAAAATGAAAGAATAATATTCTAAAAGAAAACAAATTCTTTTTATTAATTTGATATGAAAGATGCAATATATGAATAAAGTAAAGGAGCCTAACATTATGCTCAATTATCATTCAATGGAATTAATGATCATTTCTAAATTCTATTTATTCTAAATGAGGAATTCCATTTACAAGGTGTTAATCTATTTGAAAGAGTGAATAATCCTAACTTGGAGAATAAGTAGCAAAATAGCAACTACCTAAAAAATTATTTTACAGGTAAGATTAATATGATAAATTCTTAGAGTAGTGTAATATTTTATAGGGTAACAATCACAATTATTTATGAATCTAATATTTAGAAATTAAGACATAATTAGCAAACGTAAATATCTACAGATGAATAAAAATAAGGATAAATAATATAAAATGAAGATACATGGATGCAAAGAATCAACTATTATATAAAAATGTAGCAATATTAAGTTTTAGGTTGCAACTTTATTGGAATCCCATCACTATAGTAAATTTGAAATTGTAGGAAAATGAAAAATATTACATGGAAATTGAATTTACAATAAGTTTGAAATATACAAAGATGTCTATACAAGGACATAATTCACAGGGAAGTACAAGGAAAATTACAAATTTACAATGAAAAAGTCTTATATAAACAACTAACATATATGAAATTTACGTGAATAATACAGGGATTCCAGCATAATAACAATCCTCAATTAGCTTGCTCCATTATTATTTATTTGTCAATCCAAAAGTTCGTGTATGCAGAAAAGGTGGGTTTTAAAGGTATTTAAGCTCTATGACTTCACACGTTTTCAAAGAAATAATTAATTGATTACTTCGAAGCTTAAGTGAGGTAGCCTAATTAGCCTCAAAAGATGGTTACCCCACAACATCTGAAGCTTACATAATAGCTCCCTTCCTAAGATTCTAAGACAATTTGGTTCTAACCATATCTACCATGCATATATGATGTAATAAACCTCTATGTTAGCCTTAGTATACTGCATTAAGGTTCATACAATTATAAATAAATAAATGAAATACATTATAAAAAGGAAAAACAACATGAAAAGGATATTTTGAAAAATAATTCTAATTTTGGAAGGTTTAAGTAGGTAGCCTTCTTGACGATCCTTAGAAGAGTTGCCAAGCTGTCTAACCTAAATTTTCAGTTTTCATTTTCCTTTATTTGATTTATATTAAACCTTATGCACATTTAGTTTAAACCATCAATTAGGATTTAAGAAAAATAAGATTTTTTATAAATTTGAAAAGAAATTGGAGTTACTACTCAACCAAAGTCGCCACTCGACCGAAGTTAGGTTAAAGGTTAGATTAAAACCAATTAGGTAGATTAATTTTAACCTTGCTACTAAACCCTTGAAAACCAATTTTGAAATTGATTTTTAAAAACTAGAGATTTTGAGTTTGAGGGCTAACCTAAGGGTATTACTTTTAACCTTCCAAATATATTTTTATTTTTCAAAATATCCTTTTGACTTAAAAGATTGATTCTAAATTTTCAAATAAAGAAAATTAATGTGTTTACAAGATTAAATGAAGAAAATAAAATAATTAAATTAATTTACAAAAGGGAAACATTTTTTCTTATTTTAAGTCATCTTATAGGTGCCTACATACCCTCTAGTAGGGATTAAACTTTCCGTAATTCGGTTAAGAAAAATTTTAGTATGTTAGTTTATTTTAATTTTGAAAACCTAGCCAAATTTACATTTTTATTCATTTAATTTTTAATTCAAGAAAATTTTTTAAGAGGGTCCTAATTTGGTGTTTTATTTTTGAAATATTATTTTAAAAAATAACTTGAAAAAAGGTTTATTGATGATTTTATTTTTAAAATATATTTTCCCCTAAGTGATAAAACCTTTTTTTTTTCTATCTCATAAAACTATTTGAACTAATTTATTATGAAAAGAAATTTTGAAAACATTTTTACAAGAGGAAATTGAAAGAAAATAAAATAAAACCCTTTTTTATTTTTATTTTTCACACATATTTTCTCTTTTTTTTTTTTATTTTATATGTATATTATTTATTATTAACTACCTAAAAAAAAAAAATAAAGGAACAACAAAAAGGAGGCTGGTTACACAAGTTAGGTATTCGAGTCAAATCGAGGCCATTTGACCTGATTACGTACTCTGTATGTGCATGAGTTAAGGGAGAAGACAAGCATGATTAGGGATGCTCTAAGGGTAATTCTAAAGTGAATTTTTCATGAGAAATCACATTTTCATGTTATTTTCATTGGAGATAAGGGGTGTAGGAGTGGTGCCTTGGTGTTTAGTGGTGGTTTTGATGGTGGTTAGAGTTAGCGACGACGATGGTGGTTGCATGATCCATGTGGGGTTACCTAAGTGTGAAGGAGCAATTGAGTCTTAGATTTTTTAAGGCTACAACTGTAGCTTTGGTGTTCGTTTCAGGAGAAAACCACCTAATAGTGGTGATTCAAAGAAGCAGCCGTTGCTAGTTGAACCTTAAGTGGTTCATTGGAGCACTTAGGACCACAATAGGGGGGTAGGGCGGGGCAAGGGTAGCTAATTTAAGAAGCTCAAGTTATGAGGAAACTAACTCCTTATGTGGTTATTTTTGGCTTAAAACACACCACATAAGAGCAACAAATTAGAGAGAGATAGAAAGAGTCACACCCTAGAAAGAGAAACACTTTATGTGTAAGGATTGGAGTGAAGATTGATGAGAGTTGACGTTGGAAATGAATCACCATGTCCCTATTTATACTAACATAAGCTCAATAAAGATTCTGAAAGTCTAAGTTCAAATTGAATCTTGAAATCACACATTAAAGGGATTTTGATTTTTAGATCAATTTTGACTTGATCTTGCTTAATATCGGCTAAATTGAGTGATTAAATTATTTCCTAGATGTTTGCTTTTTCCTAAAAATCAATCAAAAGATGTAACTTTTCATTATCGAGCTTGAATCAAACTTACTTATGAGGGAGCTAATATTATGGGTCTAAGCTTTTTTTTTTTTTTTTTCAATTTTGAAGGCAGATTTGACCCCATAAATAAATGAATCTTGATACAATTTGAGGCTCAATTTAAAGTACATTATGTCTTCCTTGTAATATCACCATCAATTTATTGAGATTATAAAGAAAAAAGGAATAAAAAATGTTGCAAATTAAGCCCTCAAGAAGGAAGGTACAACAGCCATGGATGAAAAAACACAAAAAAAGAAATCTTAAAAACACATTTTCTATTGTGAAAAACCAAAGGCAAATCCTTGAGCCTTGATTCATGCTCTTTCCATCAAGTAGTTGGCCTATGCTTCATTTATATATATAAATAAATTACATATGAGGATAAGGCAACCTTGGCTACATTCAAAATATGAATTTAGCCCGAGTCAAAAAAAGAAAAAAAGCTTTTAAATGGTCTATTTTGTTATAAACAGGCTTTAGAGGTACTTGAACCCTTACCTCACTTTACAGTATTATTTCTATTCTCATAAACTTTTGTATCATTTCACATTTTTTTCATTTTTTGGTTTCTTTTTATTTTTTCTATTTTTCTAAATTTTCTTTTTTTTTTCTTCAATTGTTTTTGCATTTTTTAAAATTAGAACCCTTTTTCTTTATTTTAAAAATTGTAAGAAAAACTATAAGGGAGTAAATTGAGCCGTCTACAATAACACTTCCATTTTTTATGAACTTTTTTTCCCTCTCAATCATTCTACTGTACATATTTTTTGCATCATTCAATTTTGTTTTATTCTTCCTTTACATCACTTTTGCTCTCTCTTACTCGTCCTTTATACGATAATATTTGTAAACTTCATAATGCACAGAGGAGGACAATCTACATTGGCAATAATCATAATTTCCTAACATTAACATTTAGGTCATATCTTTTGACTGTAATAGTCAAGTATAAATGTTAAGTTATAAAGTTTCTAGTTAAATAACCCTAGTACGAAAATATTATAATACATACGAAAACTTAATAAAAGATTTTTTTGTTTTGTGAGCATGCTTACCTAGAACCACAATTTGTACATAAGAGAGCGTATTTATCAATAGAACTATCATGCATAAAAAACTATATTGTCTTACCATGCTAGAAATAAGAAAACCGGGAGAAAGAAAAATGCTTATAAATTCATTGCAACCAAGGTAATTAACTATATAAACTTTTGAACATGAGTAAGCAAAGCCCATCTAACTTGGTTTATGTTGTTTAAGATAAATGCAAAGAAATGAATAAATTTTAGAAACGGTAATATAATACAAAACGAAAGGTACATAATATTTCATTTCTCTATTTATATTAAATTTATAAATGAAAGGAAAAACCTATGTATAAAAGAGAAAATACATAGTAAATAATAAATGTGGAAATATAAGATAATGATTAAATCTAAAGAAAGCAACTCTACCTACTCCTCATTTTTCCTAAAATATCATTCGGTAACGCACAATATATAATTATCATTTTCTTGTAATGATTACATCAATAACTTTTAGCAAAATGTAACTACATGCCTATTGTAATCAACAAAAATCAGCAATATCTTTAAATTGTTAAATTTTGAAAAAGATAATGGTTTTTCGAGCAATAAAATATTAACAATTTTATAACAATAAAATTATCATAATGCTTGATTTCCTCAACTAATAAACTAAATAAAAATATATTTTTTTTCAATCTTCAAACATCCGTAACATATGTAAGAGAGCTTGAATTTATAGCCACTTCTTCAAAGCCACTTTTTACATAAATTTTCCACGACATTGCTGCGGCTTCTAATGTCTCGATAGACTCCATTAATTCCCTCTCATAAATGCTTCATTTTATTCGCCCTTCATGTCATTCCACATGTCCTTTTAATACCTACATTTTAAAATAGAGATGTCTAACTTAGGGATTTTACTACAGTTTTGTTTTTATTTTTTATAAGATTAATAACACCCTTCATTATATCCTTAATTTGCACTCCTTTAAATATAAACAATTAAACAAATTGTAAATTAAACAATCTAGATTTAAAGAAGTGAAAATGAATGGTGAGATAAAGTATAAGATCAATCCTATTAAAATGGAGAATGGGACTATAAAATTTCCCTTAATTTAGTATAGAGATAGAGATAGTTTTTCTCATATAGTACTAACTAGTTCATGCTATTTTCCATCCTTTTTTTTATTTCAACTAGGTGTGAGTGTGATTCAATTCGATATGGTTAGCCTTTAGAAAACCAAACCTAATATAACAGTTTAGTTTTTTATTGAAATCAAATGTAACCATATGGTTCGGGTCATAAATTTTTCAAACCTAATTTAAACCTGTTTGGTTCGGTTTAAATAGAATTTTTGCTAAATTTTTTTATTTGTAATAATATATTTTCTTTTCCATTAAACTTTCATATATATATATTAATGTATTAAATTAATTTCTTATAAATTTATCACATATAATGATACCTAGTAAAAACTTATATAAGATTTTAACGAATCTAACTTGATTGGAGGACGATAAAGGACTCCATTTCTAATGAACAATAATGATGAGGGAGAAGTAGATCTTCATATTCAAAAGCGATACGAAGAAAACATAAGAAACATATAAAAGGATGGAAAAGAGATGAGAGACACATAAAGAGTACCATGGTCAAATCCCTAATTTGAAAATATATAAGAGCATGACAATTTAGAAAAGGAAAATTTCTAAATGTGAAATTTCAAATAGAACTAACTCAATTTAATCATAATAATTTACCTAAAAACAAGACAAAGAAGAAGAAAAAGATATAAAAAATTTGGTGAAATCCATGAAGATTGATGGAGGAAAAATAAAAGAAAAAAGTATAAAAGAATTGCATGAATTTTTTTGTTTAAACAAACGATTTGATTCAATTCCAAATAGTTCAATTTTATTTGTTTCTCCGAACTGAACCGCGAACCATATATATATAATGGAACCAAATGGTTTGTAAAAAAACAATTTTTTGATTTAATTCGGTTTAGTTCATGATTCGATCCATAGTTTACAAGTTTTTTTACCCAACCCTAATTTCAATGACAAAATGATACTTTAGGCAAACTCATGTACCAAAAAGATTATTACTCCACGAGTTGATAATATTAAGCAAAACAATATAACCCATCGTAAAATAAACAAAAGGAGGAAAATAAAGAATAGGATAAAGAAGTTATTGGTTAGAAAAGTAGGTTGTAGGAAAGGAGAAACAGGAAAAAGGAAAAAAATGCAAAAAAAACAAAAAAAATTACAAAAATGTGGTAGCTAGGAAAATAATCCTATATATATTATAGTTGAAATGGCCTCTTAAAGAGATGATTTCAACTCCTCGTCTCTCTCCTCCCCCATTCTACATGCTCATTCTCTTCTTTAACTCTCTCTTTCTCTCTCTTCAACCACCTATAAATACTCTTTACCAAATTAGCCATCTATATCTCTTTTTTTACGAATCAATTATAGAATCAAGTGGTTACGTAGTGTAGATCTCTATTGTGGGAAGTTTTTTTAGAAATAAGGAGACAATTGGTGCGCTATTATTACTCTCTCTCTAAACATTAATATAAGAAAAGGTATTATTTTTACTCGTTTTGATCCATTTTAATTACATGGTTTTCGAAGAAATAGTGTTGTTACTTGACGCATAATGGTACATTGTTGTCTACTGGTAATTTTTGGTCAAGTGAGTATGTTTGTCTATTTTATGACATATAGTTGAATAGAATAGTTTTCTATTTCCCGTTGCTTGTAAGCTGAGCTATTTTTTTTGTATAAATTTATGTTCGTTAGTCAATTATATATACGAGCCATGTCTAGATTTTTTTTTATATAATGTTAATGTTTTTATATATACGTACCATACGAAGTAGGTGTGTATTTACCAAAACCGTCTCCTTATTCATTTAGTAACCATTACCTTTTTTTATTCTCATTATTGATCATCGATTCAAGTTGTTCAAATTCCCTACGATTACGATGATGTTGCCAGACTTCTCGCTTATTATCGGGATAGGAGTAATGTATGGCTAACCCATATATGCTTTCACATTGTAGAGATGCATTATTCCAATCACATATGCCTCGACAGTTTAGCGGGATGTAGGAGATCCCAGCCTATCCTAACAATAGACGAGAACTATACAATATCGACTTGAGACGTTGGACAGAGATAAATTAGGCAAAACAGTATGTAGCTTGGATAGCACATTAAAAAGATCGCCAAAACCAAATAGTTTAAGCTTAACCACTACTTAGTGTACATCCTAACTACGTACCTTAGTACCAATAAGTTACCCATGGATACATCAACCGATCAGGGGCTTTCTTGATGTATATGATACGTACAATTATTTTTTCAATTACATCTTTGTTTTTCTATTTATATACGACTCAAACTTTTGTATTTGAAATGTAGGCGGACTTCATATATAGAATGCTACACATGTCATATGAGGACACAATATCTAAGCAGCATCAAGTTGATGACCTCGTCTAGGCGATTATTAGGGTCTACCTAAGTTACCCAACCGCACCCAGTCTTGATGTTGACGAAGACAACTCCCCACCAGATGAGCCATAGAGAGATAAGGGCAGTCGAGGACATGGTCGTCATCAAGTTAGAGGCTAAGAACGTAGACAACTTGGTGTGTAGATTTGCGATAATGCTTCTCACTTGCACTTCTCTCCACCAGCATCTCTTATGCTACCAAAATTTGAGTACTACTGGCCATTCATCAAGAAAAGCTCTGAAGATCTTATGTACCATGAAAGACCTCCACTAATTAGGTCCATACCTCCCCTGCACCATTGAAGAGGCCAGTTAGAGATCTTCAATACGACATAAGCGAAGGAGTTACATAGATGCACCATTCTCCAGTCCTTATGCATGTAGATAGATTACCTAGTTAGATGCGGCCCAAATGGTTGAGTCTTAGGACAATGCAAAACCTCAAGATGTTTGGCCAATGGCTCGACGATGGCACCAATGTCATTAGATTTGAATATTTCACTTCCGATTTACTTTCTTTATTTTTGAAACACTATTTAGCTTTTTTGATAGTATAATTACATTTTCTATAATGGTTTCATGTCTTCATAATTTTAAGTTATTAACATGTTTCAATGTCGATTTAAAACACATATCTATGTAGTACGGAAATAGGACAAAATCGAACATCTTACAAATAAATAATCAGACGAAATTCGATTAATTGATTTAAAAAATAACTATTTATGGAACATCGCATGTTGATTACATTTTCAACTAAAATCGCATATGAGCTCGACCAATTTTAAAGCGATTATGTTTTCAACTAAAAATGTATATAAGCTTATCTAAATTTAAAGTGTAGTAATAGATAAAATAAAATGGATATATAGAAGTTGTTTCTTATTAAGGCAATTTCTAAATGTATTGAAATAGTCTTTTTAAGAGGTGATTTCAATTGTAGCATTTTTAGGAATATTTTCCTAACAATCCCATTTTTATAATTTTTTTTTTTTTTGCATTTTTTTTCCTTTTTCCTAAGAGAAACATGCTATATAGATTTTTTGGAGAGAGAGAGAAAATAAAGTGATATTTTCTTCGGTTGGAGAAAGCATATAGAGAAAAGTGCAAAAGAATGGAGTAGCTATTGTGAGTGGGGAAAATATCGAATAAAAATATATTAAAATTATAGGACATAAATGTGAAATCCAATAATAGTTAAGTATATTCTTACAAGCTAAATGTTATATGTTAATAGCACATTCATGTAAAAAATGTTAAGTCTTGTTATGTTTGAATTTTCTTTTCTTTTTTTTTTTCCTAATCTGAATCATTTTATTTTATTTTTCTCACTTCCCATTTCCTCTATTTTCATAAATCATATAACTATTATATATATATATTTATACTATTAAAACCTTTAGGGTTTAAGTAACTATTACCGTTAAAATTATTTATTTAACTTCCATTTAACATTATTTAACAAAAAAAAAAAACTAAAAACAAAACAAAATATTAAAATTATAAAAAATGAATAAATTTATCTATTTATTTCTTTTTTTCTCTCCTTATCCATTTCTTTACCACTTTTTCACTCTCTTTCCCACTTTTCCACTCTCTCTCCTACTTTTTCTTTTCCACTTCATGCTATTAATTACACCCCACGTCTCTTTCTCCATTATTATTCTCATTACTCTTTTCTTCTCCTCACAACCTCTCCTCTCTCTATTTTTCTCATTTATTAATATCTTATATTAATATTATAATATATTTATTTATATAGTACAACTTTATTTATTTTATACATATACAACATGAGTGAATTCTTAGCCAGATTACTATTTACACTTATAATCTAATATATATTATAGTAAAACCAACAGTAAATTAACTTTTAAAAACTATAAATATATTATAGCATGATTAAATATGTCAACTTAATTTTTGTTTTCTTTACCTCAGATTTCTTCTCTCTCCCTTACTATCCCTTACTAACTGTAAGTATCTTCTTCTCACTGAGTATCTCTCTCTTCTACCTTTCCTTACTAACTACACGTGTTTCCTACTATATCTCTCTCTCTTCATCTATATTTTTCACAAAACTGTAATTGAAACCCTTTCCAATTTTTCTTGGAATTGTTATTGAAATCAATTGATACGCCTATCATAGAAATCTGTATAAAAACATATGGGCAACGTTGGTGCAAGTTTAGGCTTTTTGGTGTCACCATCTACTTGCTCGATCCTATTGTTGGCATTGATCCATTTAGAGACAATTTTGAAGGTTTTTTTTTTTTTCTCTTCTTTTTGATATGTCATTATTTTTTTTATTTCTTAAAGAACTAAATAATGAATTATCTCAATCTTTAATTTTGTCGTTTTTAAAGTTGGTTGCTTTTTTATTCTTTACATTTAAATGTGATATTTTTAATGCATAGTTGAGGTATGTTGCAAAAGAGATTTCTACAATAACAGACCACAAGATTATCATTAATAATAAAGAGGTTATTCTGATTTTAATTCAAGACATTTGTATGAAATGCTTTAATTTGAAATGTTTCAATATTACATGATTGTGTTAGGTTAACATCATGCTATAGTCTCATTCACTACATGCCAAGAAAATGATCAAATTGCAAAGTAATTTCCGATGTTCTATAGTGTTTTATCTTTATATTTTTAGTTCAAGTTTAGACCTTTATTAATCATTTCTTTTTTTTTTCTTTTAATTTTCATTCTTAGTATAGTGTTATGGGGTAAAAGAAAAGATGGTAAGAAAATTTGGTTTTTTTTTTTTTGCCCTTTTTATTTGTGTTTGAAGTTTCATTTTTTTCGAAGATTTGTATTGTTAATTTTAACAATTTTTTTTTAATTTTGGAATAACTTTGTTGTAAAGAAATGGACATAGTTGATCTTTTATTTTTCATTTTCTATTTTCTATTTTTCACCTATTTAAAATTTTTTAAAAAATATATTAAAATTATTTTATACCTACAATATAGATAAGTCGTCATCTAATATATATATACTTTTAAATATTTTCATCCTACACATCGCACATGAGTTATTTTTAATTATCCTTATTATTTATGCTCTCTGCCCCTCTCTCTCTCTCTCTCTCTGATATTTTTCGGTGCAGAGAAAGGACCTGAACGGTTAATTGAGAGCGTAAGTACCCATGAAGTTGCAAGATAAGTAAGCAAGAAGATGCAAACTCTTGTTGCGCTTGCTCCTTTCAACTTCCAATCCAAATTTACACTGACATCTGTTTATCATACCCCTTTAGTTCATTCATCTATCTGTTGTCCCTCCTCCTATAGAATTGTAGTTTTTCGCGAGAAGTTGAACGGTCCAAGGAATACTCATGTGGTTTCTTACTCTCAAGATGATGTTTTTGGTGATTTTTCCAACACCCAGTCGCGTCAAACGCCCCCAAATGGAAAGTTTAGTGATGAGGATGAGCTTGAATTGCGAGGTAAGCCGTCTAAAATCTTCACTGATGAGTCTGCAACAGATTTAAGTAGTGAGTCCAATAAAGATGAGGCTCTAGCTCCTTTTCTTAAATTCTTTAAGGATAGACATTCTTTGTCGGAGGAGGAGCGGGAAAAGGTGGTTGGATTAGAAGAGGAGGTTCCTAATGAAAAGACTGAAAAGGGTGTAGCAAAATTGGAAGAGGAGGGGGAGAGAGTTAGCGTAGAATATTATGAGCCGAAACCGGGTGATTTTGTAGTGGGAGTTGTGGTTGCAGGGAATGAGAATAAGCTTGATGTTAGCGTTGGGGCAGATTTATTGGGGACAATGTTGACTAAGGAGGTGTTGCCTTTGTATGGGAGAGAGTTGGATAACTTACTGTGCGACATAAAGAGTGACGGTGAGGATTTCATGGTTAGAGGAAAGACGGGAATTGTTAAGTATGATGATGCATTGAGTGATGGACCTGGTCCCGGTAGGCCAGTGGTGGAGACGGGGACCTTGTTGTTCGCTGAGGTCCTTGGTCGGACCCTCAGTGGCCGGCCATTGCTTTCCACCAGAAGGTTGTTCAGAAAAATTGCTTGGCATCGTGTGAGGCAGGTTTTTTTCTTGCCTTCTTTGTTAGATTGTCTGCTTTGATCAACAGAGACGTTGCGGATGTTCATTCCTAAGTTGTTGTTTTGGTAATTATATATTCTTAAATTATTATTATTTGTGGAATCTTGCACGGTTCATTTAGAAAATAATATAATCGAACCTTAGGATACAAGAGAAACTCAATTCTTGCAATCCGAGAAGGCGCTTGAATCCGTGATGTCATATAATTAGTTTTCCTATAGAAAGGGGTTAAAAATTGTCCCCCAGGGCGGTAATTGCTGAGTGGTCATCATTCCAAGGACCTCGTCAGGTACTTAATTCTCGATGCTTAAATGAGAGTGTGGTGCTTGTTTGGCAGATAAAGCATCTTAATGAACCTTTAGAAGTCAAAATTACTGAGTGGAATACTGGTGGCCTTTTGACAAGAATTGAGGTTTGTCTTAACTTTTGATTTTTTTTTTCGCTTGTCTTCACTTCTGTGGTGAACATATCACATTTTTGTTATTGGATGATTCAGGGTTTAAGAGCTTTTCTTCCTAAGGCTGAACTGCTGAGGAAAGCGAACAACTATACAGAACTCAAAGAAAATGTGAGTTATAGTCTCATAGCTACCCCCCAAGAAAAAGTTAGTGGAACCATTTTTATATCATGTTTGAGATAGTTGTTTTATGATCATCTCTTTTCTAAATGGTTGGTGCTTGTTTGTTTTTTGATCCATGGAACACCAATTAGGGTTTTAGTTAATATTTCTCATTAGCTTTGTAAAGGTAAAGTAAACTTTTTGCTAGTTTGTGAAGCATTAGATTTGTCCAACTCATCTAAAAGCTTAAGTTAGTTGATGTTATTTCAATGTGAAGTATCAATATGAAACTGGTTGCTCAGATGGGAGAAAACCAAACACTTCCCTTATGGTTTCTCATTTTTCTTGTTGCCACAGCATTAACTTTTTTCTGACTTATAGAAGTTACTTTTGGGGTTCTTGCGAAAGGTGTATGTCCATGGAAAGAAACTCATGCTTATCATATTGACTTCCTCATGGAAGAAACAAAATTAGAGAGGTCATGTGATGCAAGCTAGAGTCTTTTTTGGCTGATTTTATTTATTTATTTATTTTAGGTTAAATGTATCATTCAGAAATAACCAAAATAGAGGAGATACAACAATGTTTGGGAAAGGGTTTACCCCAAAACACAAAATGAGACTCAAGAAAACCATTAAAATACAAGGAAGTCAAAATTGATTTGGATTTCTTGTGTATAAAAAAACCCTTAACGAGCTAAGAGTAGGCTTAAGTAGTCTTCGATCGATTACATACTAATCAATATTTGATTAATTGGTCTGAGTAACGCGTAAGAACCTGCCTTTGGGAGGGGAATAGCAGCTGGAAACGACTGCGGTAATATAGAGGATGCAAGCATTATCTAGAGTGATTGAGCGTAGAACATCCATGCCCAGACTGATAAACTATTCATACCAAAAAGGTTGTATCTATTGATAAGTTAGTATCCATTATTTACGACTAGGACTATTGGGATATCTAATCCCATCCCTAAGCAAATTGAGTTCCTTTTGCGCTATAAGCAATAGATTGATGCAACAAAGGCTGCAAAGTGCTCCAAGGATGTCTTAAAATTAAGAGAAAGAGGTAAGCCATCCAACACTCCTTGCTAAGTTGAAAAGAAAGGAAAACAATGTAGTTCTCATGTAATGACAGACCACATCTAAAACAGAAATGGGCACTAGAAGAAGAGGTGAGGATTAGCATAAAGAACGGCTAATGATACCCCATTGCAACAGCTTGTCTAAGGTATGGAGCTTGCCATTGATTGCTAACCAAAGGATGAAACAATGTCTTGGCACATATCCATTGCCCCATATAATTTTAGCCCAATGCAACTGAAGGCATAGAGTCCCAAGGGTTTTGCACACCACTTTTTATGGAGAACTCTTTTGAAGCTGGAAGACCCCATGCTGGTCTATTCAATCTAGAAGAGTCAAAAGACCGAAAGCAACAATGGTAGGAGGTGAAAATTCATCCAAAAGGGGTAATGAGTTAAATTCCAATGACACTTATGTTTTTTCCTTCTTTGTAGACCTATTCATGCATTTGTTGGCAGAATAGCTATTTAAGAAAATTGTCATTATTGAGAAATTGGGAATTCCATTTTCTTTATAGAACAAAGGAAATAACTATTTTTTTTATTTTTCTCTACCATATTTCCAAATCTATCCATGAAACCTTAAAAGAATTATAAGGAATAATTGCTACTTTTCAAATTCCATTTCTTAAGAATCGAAACTTTATTCTTACCTTATTTCATTTTGCAAACCAAATGTGCCAATCATTATCTTCAATTAGAAAACATAATCTAACATTAACAGATAAACTAGATGCTGCAATTCCCCTAGCACTATGGGCATCATTGGTGGGCCTTGTGAAAGCCAATAATTTGCCTAAAGGTGAGATGGATACTCCTTCACCCACCATACAACGAAAATGTTGCCTAACCAACAGCCTTAACTTGAGAATCTTAGGCCATGACCACAAGTAGTAGGGATTTTAACACTCCAAAAGCTCTCACCTTTAAGTGGATTGTGTGTGCCCAATCAACCTATAGGCCCCTTAAGCTACCATTGCACAAATTCTTCACATGCTTGACTCCAGCGGCCTTGTTCTAAATTTCCAAGTTAGGACACCTAATCCCCTCTCCACCATAGGCAAGCAAACCACAACACACCATGTTTGTGCTTTAGTAGAGTTATTTGGCTTTCCATTTTAAAGAAATTTCCTCACTAGTTGTTCAGTATTTTGAGTAACTTTCTTATGGAGAATAAAAATGGCAGACCAAAAAACTTGCATAGAAAATATAACAAATTTTTGTAATCTTCCTGCATAGGAGAAGAATTTACTCATCCAGGAATCTAGTGAGCAGAATTTCTTGCAACCAAAGCATCAAAATCCAACCTCTTTACCTTGGACAAGGTTAAAGACGATCCAAGATAACAAATGGGCAGCTTATCTTGAAGAAAACTAAGCAAAGGTAGGGCTGAGCATTTAACTGAATCCTCCATGGCCACCCACCCAAGCCACAGCCCCCCCAACCCCACCCAACAAGCCCCCACCCACAACACCCATAACCAAAAAAAAAAAGGATAGAGAGAGAGAGAGAGAGAGAGAGAAAAGTGCTGTGCTTTTCAGCCTAAGCCTTTCAAAATTAGGTAGAAACTGTCCTGCAAGGTTTATGGATTGTTGATCCCACTTTGCAAAAAGTGGTCATCAAAAAGCAAAGGTGTGTAAGTTTCCCCTTAGATCTCCAATGGTAAGAAACTTGGGTGTAATTGATCATCCTCCTTAAGATACCAGACAAAACCTCCACTGCCATGACAAATAAATAAATATGGGAAGATGGGGTCCCTTGTCTTAATCCCCTATGGTTAGGAAAGAAGCCCACTAGTTCCTCATCGTTGTTTATAGGAACTTAGGGATTGAATAGCATTGAACAAGAAGACGGATAAAGTGAGGAGGGAAATTCGTAGTGACTAAAACCTGCTTCAAAGAGTACCAGTTGATTGTATCATGTGTCTTCAAGATATCCACCTTTATAGCACATCTAGGTGGGCTGCAATTCAGGTGATAATGATGAACCAATTCTTGTGCTATGAAAACATTGTCAATAATGCACCTACCTGGGATGAAAGTGGCCTGCTCTTTGCTGACAAGAGAGTCAAGGACATCCTTCAACCATGATACTAATAGCTTGGATATAGCTTTAGAACAAGAGATTGGCCTGAAATCTAGCAAGGAAATTGGATTAGATACTTTAGTGACTGAAGATATAATACATTATTACCTCTTTGAGCAAAAAGCCCATATTAAGGAGCTCTTTGACCATTGGAACAAGAACAGTCCCACAATGCTCCAAGAAGTTCTAACAAAATCTGGCTGTTTTAACCATTAGGTCCCCAGGCCAAAAAAAAAAAAACCATCAGGTCCTGGTGCTTTGCCATTGGCTTGACCAAAAAAGGCTGCTTTAATATCATCATCACAAAAACCAGCATTAATGGAATCTATCTGCTTGTTGCTTAAACTCTGAGGCACCACTTGATCCAAGTCTGGTGCTCTAAAATAGCCTTGAGGTGCTTTGAAGTGGTTTTTGGAAAAACATAATGGCCCCTTGGTGAATCTCCTGGTCACCTTTCAAACTTCCCTAGCCAAAGAATTGATTTAAGTTCTATTATGCCTTTGGATCACAACTTTGTGGAAGAAGGAAGTATTTTTGTCACTGAGTTCTAACCATTGCACTCTAGATTTTTAACTAGAAAAACTCCTCTGCAAGGTGTAATAATGCTCGAAAGCCCAACATTCTTCACCAAACAAAGCTGTGTTTCCACTAGCAATGTCCTTTTGGATGGATCTCAGCCTTTCTTTAGGCTTTGTTACTGTTGTAGAAATGAGGAAAAAGTTTGTTGGCTGATTTTACCAGTTGTTAAAAACCAAAAGGCAGCTGACAGCCTACTAAATTGCCTAGGTGTTTGGTGTTTGTTGTTATAACCCTTGGTTGCCAGTGGCTGACATACATATTGAAGTTGTGCATGAGTAAACAATCAGTGCCTCAAGTCCAAGTCAATCACTTTGTTCTGTTCTTACAGCACTGCTTCAATACACATAATTTATGCAGCATTGACAATGCTTTTTATTTTCCATTGTTTTCAGTAAGTATTATATTCTTGGATTCATGTTTAATGTCTTCTTTAAATTGTAGGTTGGGCGTAAAATACAGGTCTTGATTACGCGAATAGATGAGGATAAGAATAATTTGATTTTAAGTGAAAGAGAAGCATGGGTAGGTTCAAGCTATGGTCACAGTTTACTATTGTTTTCTTAGTTTATTGTTTTGTTTTGGAGATTCCAAATTGTTGTTGGAAGCAGCAATGAAGTTTATGAAAACAAACTGCAGGAGATGCTGCACCTCCGAGAGGGAACACTTCTTGATGGAACTGTCAAGAAAATTTTCCCATATGGAGCTCAGATAAGAATTGGTGAAACTAACAGAAGGTGAGGTTCTGTCCATGACTGATTAATATGTCTGAAATTGAATCTTGTAGTGGCATAATATGTGCAGGATTTATAGTTATCTAGTGTAAGAGGCTTATGAAATGCAAGGAAACCTGCAGGGTGGATTTATGTTTTACTGTCAACGCTAGACATGCCTTAATTTGGTTTTGTTTATCAATTCATTACGTTGAAATACTTCTTGAGTTACTTCTATTAATTGATTTCATATGTATAGCCCTGAAATGGTTCAGTTTCTTTCTACTGCCTGCCAATGCATGTCCTAGAAACTATTCCATGTTCTTTATGACCATGCAATCCTTTTGCTCTCTCAATATATGTTGTGCACTTTGCAGCTAAATGTTATTTACTTAATTTTGCTTAATGATGTAATAGTGCCATCTTTAATTGTTAAAAAATTTTTGAGGACTGTTGAAACAACTCCGCACTTCATAATTTGGGTCTTCTTAGTGACCAGATCCCTTCAAGCTTGTTTTATTCTTTCTTGACCCTAAATTGCTTACACCAGATGAAATTTGGAGTGGTTTATAAATTTCTTCTTTAGACTTTGTGCTGGCCACTTTTGGTTTTCATTTATATTGTCTCTTCAATGAAGAGAAATTCCTGAATCCTTGTTCATGCTTTTCAGTGGGTTGCTACACATCTCAAACATCACAAGCTCTCATATTACTTCTGTCAATGATGTACTGACAGTAAATGAGAAGTTGAAAGTGTTGGTTGTGAAGTCTATGTTTCCAGATAAAATTTCTCTCAGGTAATTGTGAACTAATTAAATAAAGTATGCAAGGGTGTGTTATTGATGCATTTGAAACATTATAAAACATCAAGGTAACACTAAATTCATTTCTTGTACTTTACGTTCAAGCAAACAATTTGCATATATTATTCAGTCTGCTCAACTTTGGGCCTTAACCTGTCATTAGCTTTTAGTTTCCTGGTTGCTCAAAAAAAGTAACGGTACTTTCCTGATTATTTCTGATGTGTGCTTGCTTGAGGTGAAGCTGTGTTGACTTTGCCACTAAACATATGAAGTGTCTTTTTATTATTATTATTATTATTATTTCCTCTAAAGCTATTAAAGGAGCAGTAATTTGAAATGTCCTTGCCACACTCTCTTAACCATGTTTGGTTGACACATAGATTTCAGCTTGTTTTTGTTATAGCAAGAGCTTGGTATATAAAGGGAATATAGGTGTTCCCATGACTCAATTCCTTGGATTTTTATAACTAATAGAAGCAATGAATCGAATCCTACGTAATTGGTGGTCCTGCAACCAAAATATTTGATTGCATCCTTGCATCCCTCCAAACTCTTACTGGAACCAAGAACAAAGTGAACTCTATGGGATCAACCAAACATAGCTTTAGTGGACGTAGTTTGGATTTATTTAGGTCTCTACTGCAGAATAAAATTTTCCCCTTCCAAGTCTTGAATTTTGTAGCTGCACCGTGTGACCTGTAAAGTGAATTTGACTCTTTTTTTACCCTGGATTGCAGTATTTCAGAACTTGAAAGCAAACCAGGCCTTTTTCTGTCAAACAAAGAGGTATGAAATTGCTTTTGCTGTTAAATCCAATAGCAAAATGCCAGTATGAATTCTGGTATGGTTGGTGCTGTGAGATTTAATTGATCTTTGTTGTCTATACTGTGGTGCAGAAAGTGTTTGCTGAAGCAGAGATGATGGCAAAGAAGTATAGACAAAAGTTAGTTGCTAACATAAATGTATCCAAGTTAGAAGCTTCTCCAGCCAGCTCTATACCTTTCAATAGCGAAGCGATGCTATATGCTAACTGGAGGTGGTTCAAATTTGAAGCAGCATGAACTGGAAATGGTTCAAATTTGAAGCTGCATGAATGCTCAGAAATCTTCGCATTTTTGACTTGCTACCTGACTGAAGAGTAAGGGTGGAGGGACCATTGAAGTGTAAATCCACAGTGTGTGTAAATGTAATCACCCTATCTTGTTCATTACATTTATTCAATGAAATTTTTTAATATGTAAACAATGTTTGTTGCACAGTTTCTGCTCCATGAAGCAACCATGAAAAGGAAGTGCATGGGCACATTCAGTCCCACAAAGAAGTACAAGAGCATCACTTTAGTCACTGTAAAATGCCAGCTGGCTTTATTTACTCTTTTATTCAGCCGTGGGTGACGGAACATAGACCATACTCCAATCCTCTTGATTCACTTAAAAAGAGTATTCTTGATGTACATACTAAGAACAAGCAATTAGTGTTTTTTTTTTTGTTTTTTAATAATTTGGTTTATATTATTATTACTGAATTAATAACTAATTAATAGATTAAAATTAATAATGATTAATTGGTTAGTGATTAGTCTTTTCACTCATTAATAATTATTAGTAATTAATTAATAAAAATTAATATACAAACTCATAATAAAATGTGTTATTATAAGATGCTGCTCTTAATTGATTTACCAACAAATTAAGATACCGCTCTTTCTAAGGGTGGAAAAATTTTTATTTATTAATAGCTGTTGTTAATAATTAATTGTTACATGTATTTATATATTGTTAATTAATATAATTATTAATTAATTAATTAATTAATTATCTTATTGTTGTCAATTTGTTACTAAAGATTAAATTATTTTTAAAATATTTAATTATTAATCATTATCGTCTAATGATCTAATTAGTCATATTTTATAATATTATTATTAATATTTATGAAAGGGTAGGAATGTAGTTTATGTACTCAATATGGGGCATCTGGGGAGAAAAGTAATAAACTTATTCCAGGGAGGAAACAATCATTTCTATGCAAGGAAGGCAAAAGGACAGCGATGCAAACTTGGCGTGTTTGGAGTGAGTTATAAAGCATGAACTTGTCCGGCTTCCCTATCAAATGCCCCAAAACTCGTCCGAGATTTTATAGGGTTTTTCACGGTGTCATAACCCTGTCTCTAGCCTAGTAAGATACCCATAACTTGCCCAATACACAATATTATATTTTCTCATACATGAGTTGAGCTTATAATATATTGTATTCTACACCAAAATCTCACCTTTGGAAACCAATTGAGATACGACGTTTCAAATGGGCTAGCGTCTAATGGTTGAGTACTGAAAGAGGTGGTATTATATAGAGTGAGTTTCATAGCTAATGTACGCATGATAGGAAGCGGATTGTTTGAGGCAGGATTTCCCTTAAATATATAGTAATTACTTTTGCTCCTATAGGCTGCTACTAAGGCCATCTTTAATTTTAGAACTTCATGCCCCATTAATATTTTAAAATATTCTAATTTTTAAGGAATTTTGTATTTTATCCCTAAGATGGTTAAAAACAGCTCCTCAAGATTATTTTTATATTATTTGTGAGACCTGCGTTCGTAAAATTTTTAGAAAGATAAAAAGTATTGCCGCTGGGTTGCGTTTCCAGGGACTCAAAATTTTTTGACTTGTTGCCAGAGTTCATGAAAGGGAAAAAAAAATATTACGGTTGCTCTGATAAGCACCGAATCCAATCGAAGAAACTCTTGCCAAAACTAAAGGACCGTGCGAAGGATGCTTCAGTCTTAAAATTCGTGTCAAGAAACAGCCATTGGAAATGGCCTAAGTCACCTAGATATGATTGTAATAGCCATAAAAGGCCCTGCCCACAATCAATTCAACAAAGAAAAGAACAAACGACAAATGTCTCATGTTATCTTTTAAAAAGTAACATCACTCCAATCTATAAACATCCAAAAGATGCTCCTTTTCATCCTCTCTTCCCTTTCTTTGCTTTCTCTTTAAACCAAGACTAAGGTTTGAAGTAGATTCTATTTTTATCAAGATTCTAACGTTGAAATTACTTTTTTTTTTTTAAAATCCATGTGATTATTTTATTTTCATGAACTTTTATGTATATTTTTTTACTATTAACATTTAACCTTTTGTGTATGCGAGGTACTTATTGAAAGGATAAAGAAAAGGATCTGATTTCAAGAAGTACCAAAAAAGCTCTTGAGACTAGTATTTTTGATGTAAATACATAATAAACCCTTGTATATTTTCTTTTTAACCTTTATATTACTTTTATTACTATGTTGATGTATACATCTATTTGTTTACAAGTCACTTTATTGGTTATGTTCAATTAATTGCTATTTATAAATACATAACTAATTCGTAATGCAATTGTCGTTTTCACATATAGTCCTTCAAATATTCAAGCTTTTTCTTGTCTAATTGGCTTAGTCATTATAAGTTCCTTCCAAATTGGAAAAATCACCTTATCCTCAAGGTGATAGTTAGGAGAATCTCTCTTGAAGTTGCTTAGATCAATCCAAGTTACATCTTCTAGTTGAAGTGACTCCCTTTAAACCATAACCAAAAGAATTGTTATTCCTTGTCTATGTAAGAACCTCACGTCTTGTTTAGATATCTATCAATAGAGGCACTGCTATAGTACACTCTCCTTTAGTCTTCTTCAACATGGAAATATGGAAGATAGGGTGAATCATTAAATCCCTTGATAACTCTGACTTGTCAACAACTGGCTGACCCCACTCTATCTAATATTTTAAAAGATCTGAAATATCTATATGAAAGCTTATATGAAAACCTATTTCCCATAATATCTAGCAATAAATCTGAAACTTCACATAAACAAAATCCCTAACTTCCTACACATTATCTGAATGATGTTTATCTTCAATTTACTTCATGTGAAGTTGAGCTCGAGCAAAATTGGACTTTTAACATTCTCAAGATTTCATCTCTTGACTCCAATTTTTGGTAAATAACTCTTACTAAAATGTGGCTTTGAATATAATATAGCATCTTTGGTAGCTCCTTACCTTACAAAGCTTTCAAGGGTGTCATTAAAGCACTAGTACGATAACTTTTATTGAAGTAAGATTCCATCAATGGTAAAAACTTAGGCTAATTTCTTAAGTAATCCATCACAAATGATCTTAGTTATTATTTGAAGTAATGATTCACAACCTAAGGTTAACCATCAATCTAAGGATGATATGCAAAAACTCATCTTAAAGTAGTTCCACATAGTTTAAGCAGCTCACTACAAAATGTTCTCTTAAAAACTCGATCACGATCTATAATTGTTATCTAAGGAATTCCATGTAGCTTGACTATAGTTTCAACAAACAATTCAGCTATTGATGCAATAATATATTGAGTTGTAAGAACTCTAAAATGATAATACTCCACAAGTCAATCCTCAACAACAATTAATACTATATAGTCATGTGATGATGATAGTCTAGTAATAATATCTTTAGTAATATCTTCATCATAGTTTGTGGAATAGGTAGTGGCTAGAGTGAACTTGTTAGTAATATAGTTAGCTACTTAACTTTCTAACAAACGTGGCACCAATGTGGGTATATTCTTCCTTATCCCATTTGGAAAGAAAGAAGCACTAATATGTTTAGATTTCTGTAAGACTCCCACGTGACCACTTTTAGATGAAGCATGAAATTCCAAAATTAATGAAGAGATTTGAAAGAATGAGGAGGAATAAAATCTATCTCTTACAAATAATAGACTATATATGACCTAATGAACACTTGATTATGCCGAAGCTCAAGCAAGTGGTTGAATTAGAGCAGATTAAATAACTAATAGTTCATTGCAAGTTGAAGATGTCGATAAGACTCACATAATCAATATATATAAATATATATATATATATATATATGTAATGTCACATTTTATAGAAAAAATAGTCAAAGTATCGATTTTTCTCAAAAAAATTTCCACATTTATTTCCATATTTAGAAGTATTTTATGGCATCAATATTATAGTCAATGGAATATTAAAAGAATCGCCATCTCCAACTCCCTTTTCACTTTTTAGCTTGATATTACTTTTGATTCAAATCTCTTACTTTAACACCTTAAGATTTTCATAATGACAAGATAATGATTACATTAAAAGGTAGGAGTAGCACCACATATACGGGAGACTAATGATGATTACAATTGATTTGTAAAGGTCTATGTAAAACTTTTCAATTTACGAAAATACAGATATTAATGAATGATATTATTATCTACATTTTAGTAATTTTGTTCTAGTGTTCTATTATTTTTCATGTAATTGTGATTGTAACATATTGTTTATTTTCAACAAATTTATATTTTTTTGTGAAAGGAGTAGTATCCCCATCTATCCATGATGTTCAAGTAATGATGTAACGAAAATTTAATGCACTTTAATGAGATAATCCAAACTAATCGATCTATATTTTTAATGTATTTCATAATATGTTTTCAGTTTAGGCAACAAATGAATAAAACTCAATATGAGATAAACCTTTCATTCTTTTGTAAGAAACTTCAATTGAGCTAATTCATGGGTGATGGACTATGAGCCGGAACTGGCTAACCCACTAGTTCCTTAACTGGCATGGAATTGAGGGATGGTGGACTAGTCCCAATTCTTCCTTTGTGGGTTGGAGGTCAGTCTCGATTCTCCCTTTAGATGATGCGCAACCCGGTAGTTCTGGCTAGGTATAACTAGGCTGAGGCTCCATACATGGGTCTAGGTCACATGTTCAAGTCGCGAAACTTCTTTTAACAAATGGTAAATACAATAATCATTTCTGTAAACATTTAGAATCATGTCGATACTCCAGTTATGTGCTTAAACCCTCTGACATGTATTGAATTCTTTTCTATAAAAGTTTTAGGAGCTGCGTAATTATGAAACTTATCTATGGATGTCATTTTATTTTTTGAAACTTGCTAAGGGGATTCAATGTTAGCATGAGAATGTGGACGCAAAATTGAATAATTGGAAATGTAAATGTAATCTTAAAAGTTCCTACGAGCGTAAGATGTAATTTTTCCATAAGGACATTACTGTGTTGAATATTAACGGGGAAAAAGAGAACATCGAAGATTTTGAGCCTTCCCTCCCTCCGATGCCCACGCTAGAATGGTGTTCTTAAATAGTTATGCAAATCCACATGTGGAGACCTAGCAAAATAATCGTGTAGGAGGGTTTATTTGAGAGAATATAGGATAAGGTGATGTAACAGTACATATCATATGCTGTCTAATTCCTTGAAATTAGATTTTTCTATTTCACTAGTTACTAAAATTTCAAGTGAATGGTAGTTATAATGTAAAGCATATTATTATTCTATAAAATTTCAAGTGAATGGTAGCTATAATGTAAAGTATATTATTATTCTATCTTACAACCATCTTTAGTTCTTATTGAAAAAAAAAAAGAAAAAGAAAAAGAAAAAGAAAAAATTACTTCTTTTCATATTAAAAAAAATTGAATTTGATTCTAAATACTAGGAAAACCGCTTTAGAAATCAAATCCAATTGCTTAAAGTGGTTTAATTAATAAAGGATTATATATTGTACCTTAAGTACTAATATATGATGAATGGAATCTATCTCTTATAGGTGCCCATGGCAATTTGACTAATATCCATGGGAACTCGACACTATATGGGGGCAGAGGGGATAATTATTATTATTATTATTATTATTTTTTGAATCTGCTTCACTAAAAAAGATAGGTTATTAAGATTACGTTTTTATACCCAATATACTAACTTTTAATAAGTCATTTTGAATTTGTAAAGTATGATAAATTTATGTCTTGTCTACAATACAATAGTCAACAAGTCTAATTATGGTTGAGTTCAGGAATGATAGAAAAGTTTGAAGAAAACGGTTATGTTTTTTAATTACTTATGTTAAGTGTTATTATTCACTTGTAATATATCAAATTTATGATTATTGTATATAATATTTACTTTTCTTTTATTTTACAAGGGCATAATTATGAGCTTCGATCAAAATTTATAGTGCTTTTATTAAGTTTTTTTACTGGTTATGGGCGTTCACAAATAATTTGACCCACATGGGGATAGAAAATGTCTTCATGATAGTTTGACCTACATGTATGAGGTAGGAACGAGAATTATTCGTATAAGATAGGATATATCATTGGAGAGTTATCCAACATTCACTCTAACCCCTGTTGTCTTGAGGTTACTTGTTATGATGCATACAAAAAATTTTCTTGCCATTCTTTATAAGGTATTTAGAGTTACCGTATAAGATATATGAAATTGAAAATTTTTGCATAACAACGATGAAAATTTTACAAGGCCGTGACTAGAAAATTTTGCTAAGAGAAGTTGTGGGAAATATCAAGCATTACATAATTACCATAGCTGCTTGCCAACCGAACTTAGGGAAGAAGCAACAATTATTATAAAGGTAATGGTTCAGGAAGATTTATCCCAAACCATTTATTTGCTGTTTCTCTCTTAACATCAATTTCTATATAGGCATTACCTTTTGCTAAGAAAAGTCCAGCAGTTCTATGTTAAGAATGAGGTACCCCTAGGACTACGATGGCTTAGGGTTTTGGGGGCTCCATGAACATTTATGATGAAGGTGAAAAAAGTTGCCCTAAACTTCATGTACGTTTTAGGTGGGAGTAGTTCGAATGGGGAACTATATACAAGTCTATAATTAGGTATTCGTTTTTTATTATTTTTTTCCCCCTACATTTTATTGAACTACGAAGGGAAACACAAAAAAAAAAAAAAAAAAAAAAAGCCTTTTAAGAATGCTTATTGGGAGTCCTTGATAACCTTCTATTGAAATAATAATTTATATACTAAGAGAATAAATAAATGAGAGCTATTGTGTTTGCTTTTCTAATAGCATGATCGATCTCAACAGCACAGCTCGAAAGTAGGCTTCTTCTGTACTGTACATCACTAGCTAATCCCATTGGCACCATGCCCTTTTTGACCAGTTAATTGCAAGTTGAGAGTCTTGACTCCACCTCTCTATTTTACTCTAGGTGAGGAAGCTTGTAAGAATATAATTTTATTTAGATTAGTGATAAGATCTGATAATCAAACATAACTCGGGATGATTTATAGACTTTTGGAGTAGTGGTTTTGGACAAGGTTTGTCAAAATTATTTTATGCATTTAAAAATTTTCTCAGTAGCCATAATTTCCACTATGTAATTAGGCCATGTTCTTTTCTCTTTGGTTTATTAAGTTTACTAAACCTTAACTAAACTTGTCCATTAATAATATATAATATTGATAGTGATGATCACTTGTTACTCATTATAAATATATATTTGTTCTACCTACAAGAGTACTAATAGTCACTTAAACATTACACCTATAAGATTGTCTACTTGGCCTCTTAAATAACTTAATAGCGGACGACGCACTCACGATATATGTGAGACTCGTACTTGTACAACTAGATTTAGTAGTCGATTCAGTGTGCTTGGAAAGGTAACCCGAGTAAACTAAAAAATTATGGGGGGCTTCGTAATATTAGTTAAGGAGTTCTCGTGAGCTCATAATTTAAAAATATAATAAAATATTAAAAATATAGTTAAAATAATAAAAATATACTACATTATTGCTATTATATTAATGGTAATACACGAATTAGACTTCAAAAATTAACGAACACTTAGAGATAAATTATATAGATAATATAATTAATATTATATATAAAATAATGTATAAAAAATATGTATATGAATCAGATGTAGTTATTATATAAATATATATACTCATAAGTATTGAAAATACTTAAAATTAGATAAATTTTGTTAAATAAATAGATAAAGTATGTGAAAAATTTATAAAATATAGGAAAAATCAGGAAACATCTCCTCTTAATGTGACAATATAGGTAATGTGCAATGGTGAAGTTTGGAAAGTGGGAAAAGATAGTAACAACACCTAAGGCTATAGGATTACACTTATAAGCATGGAAGGAAAAATCAAATGAACCCAAGTGTTCATATAAAAATACTAACTAAAATTTGGGACAAGTTTTAATCAATTGGAAGATTGGAAAATTTTTGGGGAAAGAAAAATAGAGAAAGAAAATGAAAAAAAAAAAATTGGGAAAATTATGTCTTGTTCACTTGAGGAGAATTGGAATTCAATTTCATCTTTATTCCTTATTACAACGTTCATTTGGTTTTTTATTTTCAAATCGCAATTCCTTAAAAATCTCTATTACGTAAAAGCAAATAATAGGGACTTCTTAACTCAACCAAAAAATTATGATTTCTCATAAAATTTTACATTTTTTCCAAAAATAATCTCATATCAATTTAACAATGACCACCATCATTGCCATTACTACTACTGGCCACTACTACTACCACCACTGACCACCATTATCTTCACCGCCGCCATCGCAACCACCATTACCATTACTACCATCACCACTACTACTAACCACCAACCATCACCACCTATCGTCACCGTCATTGTCGCTACCAATCGCCATCGCTACCATCATCATCACCACTAACACCATTACCATTATATTGCTGCCACCACCATCACCAATCATTATTGCTATAGCCGTTACCTTTAACCAACACTATCATCACCACTACTGCTGACGTCATCACCACTCCCCCACCAACCCCCCCCCCCCCCCCCCCTCCAAGCCACTACCTAGCCACTGCCACCACCATCAACCCCCACCATCGCCATCGCCACTACTATCGCTACTGCTATTACCACTGATTTCCACCACCACTACTACCACCTATTACTTTAGAATTACTTGAGAAAGAAAATGAATCAAGGATAATTTAGTCATTAAAGTTTTATTACGTATCTATTTTTAAGTTATTTATTAATCTAACTAAATAAAGTAATAGGTATTATACTCTTATTACATTCTATAAGAATTCTAATTACATTCCTCCCTCATTCCATTCAGTAAAATGAACAAGTTGTTAGTACATAAACCTGGGTTTTAGCAAGTTCTCATAGAAGATGACCACTTGGAAGTAAGGCTAGATCACTACTCGAAGGAGGAGCCATCGTCCTAAGTTGGTAGATAAGCCTCTTCCCCCCTATAATGATCAGAGCTTGGAGTTTCGATGAGTTGTCAAATATTTTGTTTTTATAAAAAAATTAGGAAAAAATAAATGTTTATAAAAAATTTTGAAATTTGGTTCCCCTTCGTATTTTTGTATGAGAAATTCAAATTTTCAAAATTTTGAGTATAGATATGAGGTCCGCAAGAAAAACGTCTTAAGCATAAAATTTTAATCAGGTTTTTGAAAAACCAATTAGTGTAGTTTCGGTCTAAAATTTTGTAGTTATACTTCTAAGATGTTAAATTTTGATGTAATGTGGTTGAATTGAAGAAATTGCATCTTCAGATTTTAGGAAAAAACTCAATTTCATGGAAAAAGTGTGCTAGACAAGGTCTTTTACTAAAGGAGTTTGATGAATTTTTTCTAAAACTATAATATACCCTAAATTTCCCCACATACAATAGCAAAGAAGGGTTTAACATGAGTTTATGAATGATGAATTTTTTGTGAAAATGGATAATTGTTGGTTTAGGATTAATTCTTCAAGTTTAATGAAATTATGGATTAGTGGATAATATAGGGAGAATCGGAATAAATGGTTATAATACTCAGTTGATATTTATTGTATATGCAGGGTTTGGACTTCTAGAATTGCAACGTAAGCAAAGTATATGTGAAGTAGTTAGATGTACTAATAACAACAAGGTTAGAAACTATGTCAGAAAGTAAATCAGAATGTAACCTGTTGTGAATATGTTAAATATACTAGGAAATTAGATTTAGGCTAGAAAGTGACTTATATTTTGGGTCTAGCCTATTTCTAGAAACAAACAATAAGATAGGAACTTCCTAAATAAGAATCTAATTTAGGATTGTAGATTAGAAACTTCGTCAAAAATTGGGTTAGAATGTAGACCGTCATGGAATATCCTTGATTACACTAAGAGTTCAACAATAGGTTAGTAAGGGATTTATATATGAATTCTATACCTTTATCAGATCCAGAACTTAAGCAGGAACTTTCTTAGATAATAACTTATACCACAAAGTTGGGTTAGAACCTAAGTCAAAAGCTTAGTCAGAAAATAGATTGATGGAAGAAGCTAAATGTAGGAGCGACTGATTGTTTAAAGATGGTTAGGACTGGAATATTGGATCAGAAAATTGCTTACCTATAACCTCTCAAAATTTACTAAAGCTAAAACTTATGTTAGAAACTTGCAAGACAGCAATCTAAGATAAAATACCAGGTTAAAACTTCTACTACTTAATAAATACTTAATCAAGATTTTAGAAAGCTCACTTGACTCAACAGAGGAACATACTTAAATATTAAAATGAACTCATATATATATATATATATAATCAAAGTGGTTACCGTAAATTTTAGGGGTAATAAAGGAGGACGAGAGCAACGTACGAAAAGAACAAGTATCGATGTCTAGGTAAGTGGGATTAATGCTTCACAACATTTTGGAGTACCGTCAAGTACTTGAAGGTTTTAGTATACTTTTAGCTTATAATTGTAATGTAGTCGTTTGTTCGTGTGCTATGCATATGCCTGACTATTACTTTATTATTGTAGGAGCTGAACTCCATATTGTGATTGTTCTATGTACTTTGTTTTCCTTAGATTATCTGAATTGGTTGATCACCCTAAAAAATGAATTAACTTAAATCCCACCTAACTTCTAACCTGACATGTACTACAACTCATTAAGGGTAACAACTAAGATTCTCAGGCCAAATGTGGACCCCTTCAATAAGAATAGCTGAAATAGTCATTTCACTACCTTTAGTCAAACAAAGTAACAAAAGAGAAGATCGCAGTAAGGTTAGGGGTTGTGGCTCAAAGAGAGTCTTAAGTGGAGGGTATTCTTCATTGCACAAGACCCGATTTGGTTTCGATTCATAAGTATGTAGTGTTAAACTCCTCAACCCAGATTAGAGCAAGTGTAATTTTTCTAATCTCACAACAAATCGAATAACGTCGTACAATAATATTTGCTTACACAAACATGGTGTCTAATTAAATTGA
Source organism: Lumnitzera littorea (assembly GCA_024138015.1). Classification (NCBI taxonomy): domain Eukaryota; kingdom Viridiplantae; phylum Streptophyta; class Magnoliopsida; order Myrtales; family Combretaceae; genus Lumnitzera; species Lumnitzera littorea. The sequence goes on from JAMXBB010000011.1 coordinate 50,809,279, forward strand.
TTGAAAACCCTAATTATGTTCATGCTAAATAAGTGCTGATTGTACGCTTCTATCTCCATCCCACTTATCAAGCAAGTTATCACTCATTCCCTTATAGTGATCTTGCAAGCTCAAGATAAGCTTCAAGTACACCATTTAAACCCAGGAGATTGAATACGGAATCGGGAAGTAAAGATGATGAAGAATTGTCGAACATGTGTTCTAAACGTTAGTTTTACTAACTTCTATGGAAACTTTAAGGGTCTCTTGGTATGACTCTTTAGTCTTCCACTACTAACATATCATTGTTTTTGTAAACTTGTCGACCTTTGTAACTTTTATCTTAGATTTGTTACTGTTTTCCTTACAAATGTAACTTTGTAAATACTTGTAATTTTTGAATATTTTACCATGTATCACTTCCCAAACTCAATTCTTTTAAGAAACCCCAGTTACAAAATTAAGCTTTACAAATATCTTCCAAGCTTACACTATAAGTTTATAACAAACCAGTAAAGAATTAGACGTTTTAAAGTGGTTGAGTTGGGTTCGCCTGGTATAAATTAGGTCTATGATAGTAGCTGTGAGGTCAACTTCTGTCTTAAGATAGTTCATACAATGGGGTTGTTACGACTCCACTTCTTTACGACATAATAGTTCTAAGTTGATATCAGAGCATAATTCTTAAGAAATTACATAAAGCGTAATTCTTAAGAATTTGCTTTGAAGCATTGTAAATAAAATCAGCTAGACCTGGTAGGAAAACAGTGAGAATGAGACATAAGTGGGTTGTAGAAGATTTAGACTATAGGTTTATATTTACCACACACGCATTAGGAAAAGATAAGCTACACCATTATCGCTTTTAAATTATAAAAGATGATAACTTTTATCTAGTAAGCTTGTAGAATTGTAAGGAGGCATTTATATAAGTTTAATTGAATTCTGATAGAATAGAAAAGAACCATTTATAGAATATGAAATGTGATCTCTAAGGCTATTGTTGGAGTTAATTGGTTAAGTAATGTTGGAAAGGAAAGAAGGTTTAGATATACTAAACTAATAGGTGTAAACCATGTGTACATGGATATATCATATGTATCTCTAGAAATGTTCCCTAAATTAACAGTCTGATGGCCTACCTTTTGCTTATGAAGTTGGATTGTAGGGAATTTTGGTTTAATGTTGAAGTAAGGTGCTAGAAATGTGAGATTTATTCAATAGTTTAGTTTACATGTGTAATATCATGATTGTAAATGAGTATTAAGATGCTAAACTATTTTGGTGAAGTGTAGAAACAAGGGAGCTGGCAGTGGAATTGGGTGATTTGATGACTTAAGAAGCAACTTAGGTAGATCAGAATGAGAGTCAGAATGTGACTCAAAATACAAGTTAAAATGCTGAGTAGATGAAAATGTGAATAACTAGAGATATAGAACCTAAGTAAAAAATTGATGAAAAGAGTGAGCTTAAGATAATCCCAAAGGTATGATCTAACCTAGAAGTGCCATGGAGTTTGATCTAGAAGGAAAAGTAGATGATTATGAGATGAAGAGGCAAAATTAAATAATTGAGGAAATATCATAATAAGCTCCAAATGATGGTTTTCAATGATGATATATGAAAATAAAGTATATGGTGTTGATAGTTACTGTAAAACCTACAATCAACTATCCAAAGTTTAACTCGTAGAATTTAGGGCGATCAGTTAAAGGATTTGATTGAGCTTAAATTATCAAATAAAGTTAGAAATATTAGTAAAAGTGATCCCATAAGTTCGAATTTAAAAAAATAAATAACAAAATAAAAGAATATAAAAATTCCAAATTTTAAGTATATAACTCGTTATTTATGTAAAATACGTAAAATACATTTTGATAACTAACGAATTACTAGAAATAAATTATATGTATACTAAAAATCATAGAATGACCTAAATAATATTTAGGAATATTTATTTATACTATATATAAATTTACATATAGGTAGAAATACGTGTAATTACTTAAAATATGCGAAATGTGCTAAAATAATACTAAATAATTAAAGAAAATTCATAATTAATTAAGGAAAAATAAAGAAAAATCAGAAAAAATAAGGAATAATCCAGATTTGGGTCATGGCAGCTGGGGAAAATAAGAAAAAAATTAGCCAATTAAATTAGAACAATACAAAAGGCAAATTGGAAGAAGATAGGACAATTGTCTAATCAAATTAATGCACGATAATTCTTTAACACCTCTATAAATAGCAAGAAAATTTCAAAAGCTCATTTAGTCAATTTGGAGAGTGAGAAAAATAGAGATGATCGAAATAGTGAGTGTTTAGATTAATTAAAAAAAATTACTCAAATCTGTGTAATTAGAGCCTTATAGGGAAACCAACACCAGACAAGCACCTGGGAGTAGATAGTCACCACCACCATACGGTGGTGGTAGTGTTTAGACCAGCTGACAAGGCCACAACGACCGGCAGTGGTTGGAGCTACCCACACAGGTGAGTCTGATTTCTAACTCGATTTTGTTTAATTTTGTAAAAATATTAAATATTCTTAAAAAATTATGAAACTTGTTATTCTAGAATATTTTTATATGTAGTTTTTAGGGAAAATATTATTTTAATGAAAATATGTGCCGTGAAACATGGTCCTTAAGAAATTATGCAAAATCGAGTATGTTTCGGTTTAGAAATAAATGACCTTAAAAATGTAGTTTTGAGCTTAAAATTTTTGTATAGACTACATAAATGATATAGAATAGAGCTATAAAACTTGTTTTCAAAAATTAATTTTCAAAATTTTTAGATAATTTTTAGGCCTTAAAATGATGCATAAAATGAGTAATTTATGGTTAATTAAGTAATTAAATGGATTATTACTGATTTGATGCACAATTATATGTTTTAGGATATTGAAACCTGATGGAGTATGCTAGGAGTATGCTATTTGTAGCATTTGGAGTGTTAGATGTAATTATTAGCATATTATGTAGTAAATATGTAATAAGTAAAAAAAAAAGAAAAAAAAAGAGAAATTTTGAGTTAATTTGGTAATTTAGGGTAATTAGGTTCAAAATCTGATTTAGGATAAATTTAGATATTTGAAATGTTATTTGATATTAAGAGATGATATTTAAAGTGATGAGAATATTATATGTGTACATTTTATACACATTAGGTGATAATATGTAATATATAATTATGAGAAATTAATAATTAGAAAAATATTGGTTACAAATGATATTATGATAATAATAGGAATATACAATAAATCTAATAGGAAACTTAAATTAGGGTAATTATATGAAAAATGTAAGATTTTCTTATAACAGGGATGAATTCGGTAATTAAATTAGCATTCGAGTGTACCGCACGGACTAGAACACTGATTAGAGACTATAAACGATATTTAGGATATCCGAAGATAATGCAATTAATTTCATATTATGGGTCGGAATGATTTCTTAGGGTGTACATATAAATCTCTAACAAAAAACTAAGTTAAAAACCTAATTTAAAAATCGATGCGAAAAGTGAAACAAAACTTAACATGATTCAAAAAGAATTGTAAAAAACTTAAGACCTAGATAATTAGGTATATTAAACCCTAAACAAAAGATAACAATAAGCATTATAGGATAAAAACAACCTATAATAGTTATATGAAAAACTAAAATCACGTTTGTGTTATAGGGACGATCGGCAATAGCCTGAGCAAGTCAGACCTCGAGTGAGTGAGCAAAGAGTCTAGGTAAGTTGGGATTAATATAGTGTTGTATTTTGGAGGTTTAAAATTGTACTTAATTATGCTTGTTCTGAGCTGATAATATGATTTTTTATTTACTGCTTAACTTATATTGTATGATTTGTATAAAATAATTGATCATCTAAAACTAGACTTAATCAAATATACAACCTGTAATCATAATCGGATCTACATAGCAACCCATTAGAGGAAACTTAGGATTCTCCAATCAAATACCGACCCCTTCAAAAGGGATAGCACTGGATAGCATAATGGGTCCCTTCTTCATCCTTAGTCGAACTAAGTGATAGGTAAGGAGGTCGCGGTAAGGGTGAAGTCAATGGTTCGAAAGTAGTCGCGCGAAGAGTGATGTCTCCATTGCACAAGCCTAGGTTTGGTTGTGAGCTGTTACATTAACATCAACTCCTCAACTCGAATTAGAGCGGGTGCAATTTCTCTAATCTCACGATGGGCCGGATAACATCGTGCGATGGCATTTGTATGTTCATACATTGCATCTAACTAAATCGGGTGATAACCTTGTTTGTGTTAATGGTATAGTTTTAAGTCCTCCATCTTAACTTACTAAGCTGTGGTTGCTCACATCCCTATAGACATCGTTACAAATGTTGGCTAAAAAGCGGCTTACAACTACTCTGAAGCTAGCAACTGCTGGATCTTAGGGAGTGAGGAAAAACATATGAAAAATAGACCTATATTTTTAAGGTCTAAGCTCTTATCTTAGAATTTTTCATTTATGAATAATGTATTAACTAGGAAATAGATTAAGGTAAAGCATTGTAAACGTTAATTGTAATAACTGAATTCTAGTGTATATATATATTTTCTCACTTTCTTAGGTAAAAGATTTATTTAAATTACGAACTGTTTATTTCAAAGTGAGTTAGTTATGGACGCCTTATATAGATCGGGTCTAGAATAGCAGTTGTAAGGCTAACTTCTATCTTAGAATAGTTTACACGACGGGACTATTATGACACTGCCGCTTCGGAGTGTGACAGTTACTAACCTAAAGGAATACAACACACACTAAGATGATAGTATGCTTTTCTACGAGTAGCAATATCTTATCTAAATCTTGCTCATATTTAAAGACACATAATTGAGAGCTTGACTTAGAATCCTTTAGAAATTAGATATGATCTACTATTAAGACTAATATGAAAGGGAAATATTGATCTACAAGCTTTCAAGATAGGTATCTAACTCTTTCTACAAAGTTATATAGATGTAATATCCTTTTCAAAATATAAATAACATATAGAAAGAGGCACCTATAGCAAGTTAAATGGAAATTTACACTTTAATATAACATTTCTTGACATCCTTATAAAAACCATGTATATTCCTTTATAGGATTGAAGTATATATATGTGAAATGTGTAGCATTGAAAAATACATTATCATGTGTAATTATAAAAAATAACCAAGATACTTATACATGTGTTATTCTTTAACATGAAAAGTATGTTAACATACCGATTCTTACGATGATTTTGTATGCATGTATGTTAAATATATTAAGATGATTGCACCTGTAAAAGAGTATTACCACATGTGAAGTAAATTGATTAATACTATCAATATATCAGTAGTGTAGAGTATGGATAATTACTGAACATACAGAGTTAAAATAAAATGGTTAAGAATAACAAGCAAGGTGGAATGGTTGAAAGTATACTTTTGTAAGAGAAGATTGAAACTTGATTATTGTAGCCTGAGTTGGGAACGGGTATTTGGAGTTAGGCATTAAAGTGCAATGGTAGAAAACATTGAAATGTAGGCATGAAGTATGGAATTTAGTAAGATTATAAGGTATAAAGTTGAATCAAAAAGTAAGGTAAAACCTAATTCAAGAAGTCAGGACGTAAACTTGAAGGAAAGGCTTATCGAGAATACTAATGTTGTATATTTTAAGGAGGCATACGAAGTCATAAATATTCTAGCAACTTTTAGAAGTCTATTACCAGATGTACATTCAAGAACTAAAAGTGAAGCTAAAAGTTGAAAAGGGTAATTGAATTAGATTTAACTAAGAAAATAAGAATTTATGTTGATTATGGTAATTGTATAGTTAGTGTTATGAAGAAGGTGACTTTCAGTTAGGAAGCACTGCAGTATATAATCAACATGATAAGCATAATAGTTTAGATATACTTAAAATATTAAGAGACTGTTTTGACTCTTGATGATATTTTAAATTTCTTAAGATATTTTAATGATCTATAGTATATTCTAACTATGAACATAGAATAGCGATTTGAATAATATCTTTAGTTAGCAAAATAGGGTCATCATTAAATCTAGCATATCTAGGAATTAAGGATTGATAGGAATCAAGCTACTAAACCCCTAACTCACAACCAAGCCCAAGGTCTTGAAGGTCTGATACGGCGATTCCTCCCACTTTAGCCGACTCCTGTCGAAGCCGAATTGATCATGGCTATTGACTAACTCCTAATGCCGAGCCGAGTAACTTTTTGTCTTTCAGAAGTTATGTGCCGAATGAACGATTGCTTTACAGGCAGATCAACCCTTTCATTCATTCCTACCCAACACGTCTGAGCCGACCCACAGTTTGACAACAATGATGCTAGGAGGCCAAGAGAACCCATATGAATCCTTAGCCACTCCTCGAATGAGTCCACCCCCTACTTGGCACCCCTACTTGGCATCCCTACTCAGCCACCTACCTTGATAGTACTAATTTTACTAATTTGTTTGCATCTTACAAAGGTCTTGCTAATACATTGCTGCCATGTATCCAAGCTCTTATGGAGAATCTGTTACACTCAATCATTACCTTTTTTCATGAATATTCATTTTTGTCCTTTTGTATTCCTTGTATACTACTTCCTTAAGACAATACCTTTATTGTCTTTTCCATTTTTAGGTAAGTTTCCCTAATTTCTCAAGTATAAATACCTACTGTATATGTAACTATACACAATCAATTATCATCATCAACATACTGGATATTTTTTCTCTTGTGGACATAACTCTTGTTAGCTTGTTTACTCATACTTCACTCTTATCCTAACCCTTAAGCAAGGTTAGGTAGGAGTAACCTTACCAGACCAACCTATGTGTTATATCGAGCTGTGCCATGAGTTCTCGGAAGTTCCATTGGTGTGTCATATCCTTTGGAGCTGTTCGTAGCTTTACTTACTCTTTTCTTACTTTCATATTCTCTCGCATGAATTCCATTACTCGTTTTGAGCTTTCAGTAAGCTTGAACTCATCCCTACGATCAACCTTATCTACTCTTGGCTTCGGTCCACTCCAAGGATACTAGACGTGAAGAGGATCAAATCAGCATTCCTCTATGGTATAATTATTCAGTAGTATGTGATCCAAATGTGTAGTTAAACGAATGCTAACTTTGTTCCTTTTAACTTATGTAATAAGCATAACCAACACAAACTTACTATAAGTATATAATAGAGTAATTATACAGGTATGATGGGGGATATATTATTTGACTCAAATATATTGGGGTATAATGTTAATTTGTGATAAGTTAATGGTACAATGTTAACTTAATGCTAGTATACATAGAAAACAACCTAGAACAAAATAATAGATAACCACTCTCTACTTTAAAGGATTCAACTAAGAGAAGATCCTAACCTGACTTATCTAATATCCCAATCACATCATTAGTCCAATAAATGATACTGTGATATACACTGAAAGTATACCCTCAAAATTTCAAGGTATAGCCACCTTAATCAAGAAGGATACCAATAGTAACTATTTCAGGAAAAAAAAAAAAAAAGACTCTAGGGAGAAAACATTAAATTAGTTAGTGGTGATCATGATATGTTATGATTAAGATGTCGGAAAGTAAAGACCCTTGATTAAGATATGAATCCTAACCTAAGGTATTAAACGTATAGCTAGATTAACTAAAATTCTATAATTGCTAACAAGGAGAGGTAAAGAAAAAAAAAATGTATACAGTAATTATATTAAACTATAGCAAAAAAGGTCTTACTAAGTAACCATTTGGTTAACTTCACCCTTTATAGTGGGAATCCAACGAGAAAAGTAAAAAAACTCCAAGAAAATCCATCATCTTAAATCAGTAAAATAGTAATTATGACACGAAGTACGATTAAAACATTATGGGGTAATATTTCTCATATGCATATTGACACATTTGAGTAAACATAAAGGGATTTGCAAATCGATAGTCCTTAAGTCTCTTTGATTAAGCCTTTCGTTTTTGTTCTATTTAGGTTGTGCTATGTTTAAACAAATCCAAGTCACATTAGTTAGAAATGTTTCATGAGTCTATTTGGTCAAAGGTCATATTAGTTTTGTTAAGTCGCATCAATTCCAATTCCTTTAAGTCCTCCACTATCTCATTTGAATTTGAGATAGAGAATAGTCAAGATTTGCCAAAGGTAGTGCTTAGAACAACAGCACAACAAACATGGAACAAGAAGCGTCATTAGGATAGGAATGAAACAAATTTGTCTTAACTATAAAAGAAATAATCATGATATGAATGACCATCGATAGAACTTGAAATTTTTATAGAAGGTAAAATATTGATTACGTTGAATTTGTATAATAGAGGATGGGAAATAAGACAAATAATGAATTAATGGGTAGGTGTTAAGATGCTAATATAGTAGATATAAACTTATCTAATCAAACTACACTTTAGCAATATAAGTAAGACTTGTGAAAAAGAAACAATCAAATTGAAGATAAATCATTTTACTAGAATAACAAACCTAAGACCAATCTTGATATGATCTAGACAACCAACCAAATTTAGTTAATACTTAAGGTAAATGAAAATTTTGGTATACAAGAAACCTCATACCAAGGATTACCTAAGAACTAAATAAGAAAATCTCTCTTTCTTGAAAACTTAAAAATATCTTAGGCTCAAGACTTGGCTCAGAAAGTAACCATTCATAAGATTTATTCAATAGACACTTGAACCTTGAATATTGACTGTGGAGAACTTTACTAAACTAATGAATTTTGATCAATTGATTTGATTACCTTGAGCTTTATAAAATAAGAGGAAACACCATCGAAATAAATAACTTATTAATACAATCAGTTGGAAAGTAAGGAGTTAAGGAAAGAAAATGTGAGTAAGGATACAAGAAATAAGGACAAATTATAGTAATGATCTGGATGAAACATTAATAGTGAATAAGAGAATTGGTGGAGTAGAGAAAATATGGCTTTAAAGAAGAGCAACATAGGAGTAATCAATAAAAGTTGACTTAAGAATTTAGGCAAAAGTTAATTTAAAAGGTAAGAATGGGAATAAATTTTAATATCAGGATGAGATATCTTTAACTAATCTAGATCCCATGATAGTAGCTTAAGATGTTATGGTTTCAAGGACGAAATTTTTCTAAAGGGGGATAGAAATGTGAGATTTGCACGTGCACGACTAAGTTCAATAGTCAATTTAAGGTGTTTAAGAAGGTAACCCAAGTAGTCCAGAAAATTACAAAAGGCTTCATAATATTAGTTAAGGAGTTCTCATAGGTTCAAATTTTAAAAATATAATAAAATATTAAAAATATAGGTAAAATAGTAGAAATATACTATATAATTATTATATTATCAATAACACGTGAATTAGTCTTCAAAAATTAGTGAACGCTTAGAGAAAAATCATAGGGGTAATATAATTAATATTATACATAAAATAATGTATAAAAAACATGTAAATGCATCAAATGTAGTTATTATATAAATATATATGACCATAATTATTGAAAATACCTGAAATTAGGTGAAATTCATTAAACAAATAGATAAAATATGAGAAAAAAAATTATAAAAAATAAGAGATATTAGGAAACATCTCCTCTTTACGTGACAATATAGGTAATGTGCGATAGTGAAGTTTGGAAAGTAGGAAAACATAGTAAGGACACCAAAGGCTATAGGATTATACTTGTAAGCATAGAAGGAAAAATCAAATGAACCCCCAAATGATCATATAAAAATACCAACTAAAATTCAAAACAAGTTTTAGTCAATTGGAAGATTGGAAAAAATTTAGGAAAATAAAAATAGATAAAGAAAATGAAGAAAACAAAATTGGGAAAATTAATGTGCACGTAAGGGTTTAGCAAGTTCCCACCGAAGACAATCACTTGAAAGTGAGGTCAGACCACCACTCAAAGGAGGAGTCACCGTCTAATTGGTAGATAAGCCTCCTCTCCTCTATGGTGGCCAAAGTGTGGAGTTTTGGTAAGTCACTAAATATCTCTTTTTTACCAAAAATTTTGGGAAAAATAGCAAATATTTACCAAAAATTTTGAAATTTGCTTTCCCTATGTATTTTTGCATGAGGAATTCAAATTTCAATTAAATTTTAATAATTTTAAGTGTAGATATGAGGTCCTTAAGAAAAATGTCATATGCACAAAATTTTAATTAAGTTTTTGAAAAACCAATAGGTGTAGTTTCGATCTGAAATTTTGTGGTTATACTCCTAAGATGTTGAATTTTGATGTTATATGGTTAGATTGAAGAAATTATGTCCTCAAATTTTAAGGAAAAACTCAATTTCATGAAAACAATGCGTTGAACAAGGTATTTTACTTAAGGAGTTTGATGATTTTTTTTATAAAACTATGGTATACCCTAAATTTCCCCACATACAATAGTTAAAAGGGGTTTAATATGATTTTAGGAAGGATGATTTTTTATGAAAATGGATAATTGTTGGTTTAAGGTTAATTCTTCAAGTTTTATGAAATTATAGATTAGTGGATAACATAGGGAGAATGGGAATAAATGGTTATGCTATGTAGTTGATATTTACTGTATATACTGGGTTTAGACTTATGAAATTGCAAGGTTAGTGGAATATACATGAAGTGGTTAGATGTATTAGTAGCAGCAGGATTAGAAATTGTGTTAAAAAGTAAGTCAAAATGCAACCTGGTGTGAATATGTTGAATACATTAGGAAATTGGATTTAGACTAGAAAGTGACTTATATTTAAGGTCTACCCTATTTCTAGAGACAAACTGTAAATCAAGAACTTCCTAAATAAGAATTTAATTTAGGACTGTAAGTTAGCAACTTCGTAAAAAACTGTGTTGGAATGTAGACCAGTATGGAATATCCTTAATCACGCTAAGAGTTTGATAGTAGGGGATTTATATATGAATTCTTTACCTTTATTAGAGCCAAAACATAAGTCAAAACCTTCTTAGATAATAACATATACCACAATAAGAGCTTGTGAAAGACCACTAGATAATAATATCATGCAATGGCATTTGCTTTCACATACATGACATCTAACTAACATAGTTGAAAACCTCAATTGTGTTTGTGCTGAATACATGCTTCTATGACTGTCCCATTTACTAAGCAAGTTGTCGCTTATTTCCCTATAGTGGTCTTGCAGGTTTAGAATAGACTTCAAGCACACCATCTAAACCTATGAGATTGAACACGAGATTGAGAAGTGAGGATGATGAAGAATCGACTCGCATATATTTTGAACGTTAGTTTTACTAACTTTTAGGGAAATTACAAGGGTCTCTTCATATGACCCTCTAGTTTTCCACTATTACTTATGGACTTCTGTAACCGTTATCTTAGATTTGTTACTATTTTCCTTGCAAATGTAACTTTGTAAAGACTTATAATTTTTAAATATTTTGCCATGTATCACTTCTCAAATTCAAATATTTTGAGAAACTTCTATTACGAAATCAAGTTTTATAAATATCTTCTAAGCTTATACTGTAGATGTGTAACAGATAGGTAAAGAATTAGATGCTTTAAAGTAAGCGAGTTGGCTTCACTTGGTGTTAATTAAATCTACAATAGCGATTATGAAGTCCGCTTCTGTCCTATGATAGTTAACATGGTAGGGTTATTGTGATTCTACCTTTTCAAGGTGTAACAATGCATATGAAAAAAATAAATAAATGAACCAATTTACTATAACATAAAGTAATTAATTAAGTTGATGCCAAAAAAAAAAAAGAACCATTATATAGAAACAATAATTCTATTCCATTATCCATCAAAACTCAATATTGGGGGTGCTTATTGTGAAAAAGACATAATAATATTGGTAATTAGCATCAACTTAATTAAACATGTTACATTATGCATTGGGAGTGCAAAAATAGAAGAAAAACAAAATTAAATGGCACTATATCTTAAAAATATAGTTTTTTTTTTTTTTTTTTTGCCATCATTAGAAAAATATTGAAATTGAAATTGTTTAAAAAATATAGTTTAAAAGATGAAGTATTGAAATTGTTTAAAAATATTGCTCTAACAATAATTGTTATGGAATTAGTTAACATATTTCTGTAACAATAATCATTATGGAACTTACTTGGAGAAGTTGTCATGAAATCAAAAGTAAGAAGTCATTCATGGAGAGAAGGAATGAAAGAGAAAAAAAATAAACATGGTAATTTTTACCTACTTAAGAGCATCTATTCTTTCAATGTTTAGTAAAATTGTAAAACAAAATGTTAAATTGTAGATATTATTATTTACTTATATTTATATTTATATTAATTAATTCTTTTTAACTTTTATTTTTTGTTGTTGAGAGATGGTTTTGAAGAGTTTTTTAGTTTGCACATTTTATTATTTAAATTCAAAATTTCTTTTTAATTATGTTTGATTGATTGGAGTAAATAATGCCATCTCATGGTAGAATTAGCAATTTTGATTTCTATTATTTTTAAAGATAGAGTTAGTTTGATTCAATATATCATTGGCCATTAAACCTGAAAAATAAGAGATGTTTAAAAAAAAAAGATAAGATAAAAAGGAAAAGAAAAAAATTACTATTAGAGAAGAAAGCTAACAATAATATCTAAGGAAGAAATTAATGATATTTGAGATATTGAGCTACATTAAAGCATATAAAAATTCTACATACAACAATGTGTTTATATGAGGTTATGTATTGTGTGCTTCTCTAAACAATAATTTTTAATGAAACAAATTAGAAATTACAAAAAAAAAAAAGATTCTTTTCACAAAAACAAAAGAATGATGTAGTCTTTGTACATCATTGTGAACTCTTGGACCTCCACTAGCACATTTTCTACCTTGACTTCTATTTTAACTGCTTTAAAAACCATATAGAACATGTACTCAAAGCGCTTCATTATCTTACGTTCACATTGCCATAAGTTTGATGGGACAATTGTTGTAAGGCTATGGCTCAATATTCGCCAAACTGATGTTTCTAAACACAAATGCACTCATGACATAGTTCATCTTAAAGCTAAATCCATAAAAAAGCTTAAAATTTGAATAAACATAATAGGAAAGGAAAAGGAAGTGCGATTCAGCATACAACTAGAAAAAGGTAGGAAAAGGAAAGAGAAAAAAAAAAGTAAAAAGAGTGAAATACAATACCTATTTCAATGGCAACAAATGGTTGTTATAGTTATGTAACCAAAGAATGTTGATGGGAAAATGAAGAGTGGCATCTATTATTCTAAAACGTATAAGGGTGAGAATGGGAGAAAAAGAGAAGAGAAAAATATGGATTTTGAGTAGATTACAAAGATAAAAGTAGTTAGTCAATTTTTAAAATGAAGGGCAGTTAACATGAGTGCAATTATGTATTTTCCTTGTTCTCATTCCAATTGTATCCTTTGAATTAATGGGGAAGAAATGAGAAATTGTGATGGTTTTAGGGACTCTTATATGGGTTCAAGCAACATATTACAATGAAAAGCAAGAGTCATATTTGAAGCTTAACTACAAACATTGACATCTTGCAATTAAACTTAACATCCAAAGTACAACAAAGTACCCTATCCTTCAATGTCCTGCTATAATTTCAATTAGAAAAAAACCATTTAAATGTGCATATTGAAAAATAAAATAATTAATTTGGTGATATCAAAGGTAAACATAATCAAAGTAATTGAGTTACTGTAGATACATATTGAAATCCTAATGTTGCAAGGTTGGAGTCCCAAAGATGCTCACAAAGTTTGTGGAAAAAACATCTTTTTTAAAAGGAGAAAGAATCATGTGTGCTTTGTAGGAGATGGAGAAAAGAGAAAAGAGAATGCGTGGGGAAAGGGGAAAAGAACCTCCCTGTTTAGTAGTTATGTGAAAAAAACTTACAAATCAGTAAAATTATTGTAATATCCTCAAGAGCATTTAGTTTCAAGACAATAGATGACTTCAACAATGGGCATAATAAGTGGAATATTAGAGAGAGTTTTTCTTTTTAAATACTATGGAGCCGAATAAAGATTTTGCCCTTAATAATAATAGATAAAGTGGACCCGAATGGAAGTTATGATAGTTACCACTGTCTTTCTAGCTTAAATATAATAGATTAAATGATCCTTTATGATCATTCTATTAAAATACTAACCATTTCTTACTTTGACGCACTCTCCATATCTATATTTTAGCGATTCCATTAAGGAAATGGAGAAGGAAAGAAGGTATACAGTAGATACCAAGTATTTGTTGGTCTTGGTTTTGACTTTTTCCAGTTGCTTTTATATTAAGAGTATGAATGGGTTATATCTATGTAATGCCCTAGATAAAAAATAGTCAATAGTCAAGCAACAAATATTAATAGCAATGGTACAACTGCATGGTAATTTATGTATCTCTTTAACATACGAACGTACGAGAACAACGGCAAAGAGGATAGACAGAGGCTTGAAAGTGTAGAAAGCAAGGCATGGAAAAAGATTTAATAATACTAATATACCACGTAAATTGACAAGTGGCGTATAAGTACCAACGAAATTTTGATACATGACAATAGGAAAACAAATTTTTTGAAAAAGTATTAATTATATTATCACGTGTCAAAACTTTATTATTACTTACACACCATTCATCAATACACATAGCATGTTGGTATCGTTGAAGTTTTTCTCGTTATTAAGGCGCCACATGTTTCATTGTTCACGATTGTCTCATTTCATTTATATTAGAAGGACTCATCTCATATTTGAATATTACTTATGCTTCACAGCCATGTATTTATTCTTTTAGGCCGTCTATCTTTTAAATGAGTTATGTCTTAGTTATCTTTCATTATTTTAGTTATTTATGAAATTATCCATGGGGTTAGGCTACTATTTAAACTACTGCATCCATTGTATTAAGGTTAGTTGACCTATTGACAAGACTCTTTAAACATGGGCCCCTCGGGCTCATCTAAATCTTACATGCCTTGCCAATTAAGGCTCGCCTCTCTAGGCTTAAGGCTTAGGCCCAGATTGACTAAGGCCAAGAAGCTCCTTTAACGGCTAGACTACACAAAATAAGAATAAGACACCAAGTCAACAGTTACCTCCGGTATAAGTAGAACACGTCGGACATCATGACCCAACTGTCCCATACTTACGAGAAAGGATCTTTCCCACTAACGATCCTCCAAATACTGGAGCCACTCTACTATAAATAGTTGGTTATTATCTAATGGTAAATCTCTCTCTACACTTTGCATATTAGAGCTTGACTATTTCTCCTAACCATCCTCTACTCTCCAAAATACACTGTTGACTTAAGTATCAGAGTGGCTATACCAGACAACACCCTAGCATCCCCTTACAGTGTTTCATTTTGCATGCATACCATGCACAAAGCCTAATTACTATCGTGAAATACTCTGAGACAACATTTGGCATCGTTTGTAGGAAACCAAATTCCTACATAAGAAACCCAAAACATACTAAGCACATTCTTTAAACCTAATTCTCAAACACCATGTCTCACCACAATGAGCAAGAGAATAGCCAGTTGGTGAATAACCAAGCCACGGATAACCAACCCCTCCCAAGGGCAGCACTAGAGGAGCGCTTAGAACACACAGAATACCTAGTTGAAAAGTTAGTTGCTCAAAATAGGCTACTTCATGTTTGCCTTTAAGAAGCTGAGAGGCGTAGCGTACAAACCTACTATACCCCCCTAAGCTTCGAATGCCCGTATTAGATAGAACAACTACCAGCAACAATAATAGAATGGTAGGGATCAGTAACCTAATCTCTCACCGCAACAATAGCTAGCAAGGTCTAAGGCCATTGAGACCGAGCTTTGGCTGGTAATGAGCAAGTAGCTGACTTGCAGGGAGTACTGACTCAATCAACAGCACGCCAAGCTCATCTAATAGACAATATCGACCTCAATGAGCTAAGCACAAAGGTCAGAAGGCTCTCCTAACAATAGGGGAGCAAAGCCATTGGCGACACCAAGTTGGTCACCAGCAACAAGACCCCCTTCACTAGGGGTGTTGATAGGTATTTTCGGATAATTCTTATGTAGGCTTATATTACTTGGTTCAATATCTAAGCTTGGTCCAACGACTCGATCCAAGGATAATCCCCATAAACTTACTATAAATACCAGCCAATACTCCAAGTATGGAGACTCTCTTCCATTCTTTGAACATCATAACTACTTGATATCTCTCTTTATATGATGAGGGAACTAACTTAGGTATTGAAGTGACCGCATCAAAACACCTTCTGGCGTCCCTCATAGTTGTTTTCTCTTATTGTAGGTGTTCGTATACCGGAACAAGAATCACCCTTCAATAATTGGTATCGTCTATAGGAAATGTATTTTTATCGTTACATGCTTGGTTCTTCAACAAAGTTGAATTTTTCTTTCCGCATCCAGTCACATTCATTGGTAATTTGCTAAGGAAAGGGAGTCTCAATTATTGTTCACTTTTTTGGCAAAAGTTTATTGGGGGTATACTTATCTTTAGAAGAAGCATGAAACTATAAGCAAGGACGCATCATAATTTTCCTCCTATACATGAAAGTTTCTTTTTGGCAAAAGTTTGTTGGTGGTAATTATGTTTAGCTCGTAATCATATTTTTCAAGCGTAGCCAACGGAATCTCATTTTCGCTTGGTCTAAAACCGCTCATAACTGCCATTTTCGAAGCATAACCATTGCCTCTTCACCCACTATTTGGTTCATAACTGTCGTCATGAGGTTGGTAACCGCCACTTTGTGCGTCGCCTGATTTCTTCAATTATTTAGAGTAAGTGTGGGGGATGGATTGAAAAAGAAAAAAGAAAAAGAAAAAGAAAAGGGTTCTGTTATTCAATGCCATACATAAGCACACTTGTTCCTACGCAATGGCAATATTTTGTATGTCATGCCGAACAGCAATTACAGTATTTATCGGCCTAACTGTATGCTATAAACCAAGCTTTATTTATAGCAATTACTACGGAGTAATTCAAGCCACAAATTTGTGGCTTCGGCTCTTCTCGTCAGCAGCCGTCTCAAAGAATTTCTTGCTTCTTGTTGGAAGGCTTCACAAAGATTTGAATCATGTTGAACAAAACCATATATTGAAATGAAGGATGCTGCAAACAGTCATAATGATGAGGCTTACCGTAGTGTTCAAAGACAAACTCAAGCAACATTCGGCTGGAATGGAGTTCATGCTAAGCCATTGCTGAACCACTAAGTTGTTGTGCCAAGCAAAATTGATCCTTATGTGGATTCTGCCGAGTCAAAGCTATTGTAACAGAAAACTTGCGACCATCTTCTTTGTTGTTTAGAGGAAATGAGGATTCAATGGAGGGAAAGTCGCCCCTGTTACCCGCTGTTCATCCATGGCTGCCGCCTGCTTCGAACAAGGAAGTAGAAGAACAGCGCGTGCCGTTTACTGTTAGAACCAAGGGGGAATGTGAGAGCTTACTATCCTTCGAGATCCGCAACTTAAGAGAAATGGATGTCGAGCTACATCCATTAGCCTGCAGCGATAGCCGAGAGATCGAGGGACACAGGAAGCCGAGAAACATCTCCCCTAGTCGTCTTGTCTGCGATCTGCTAAACGGCTAAGAGTACCGAATCAAAATGAACTCCTTGCAAATCAAGTTTTATGTTGAATGGCCGAAAAGTCGAACATGTCCAAGTTACTCCAAGGTGCCGAGAAGTTCCAAATTCCGAGTGGTCCCCCATGGCCGAGTAACCTCAATGGAGCTTCAAGTTGCATCTAGTATGTTGAGCAAGTGCTATCGACATGCTGGGATGCCGAGAAGCCAAGCCTTTGACTCATCAAGTGCTGAGCTATTGATACCGAAAAGCTAAGTTGCCAAGAAGCCAAGCAATACTAAAACATGAGCCCAAACTTTGAGTTCCTTTTGACTGTAGTTTGCTTTCTCAATCAGCCATAACTCGGCAACTCTAATACAACAAAAGTTGCTTTAGGCAACTCAACTACGCCCAAGTATACTCAATTCAAAGCCGACCAATGTCAATTAAGCAACTCGCTCAACCAAGTTGCAATCGAATCCATGTCGAACTTTGAATTTGCACACTCTTGTAAACATTAGCTGTCGAGCTTATCTACGTGGCTGCATATTGATGAGAAATAACGAGTATTGATATAGAATCCAAGCCTAAGCTGCTATGGTTAAACTCCGAGCTATAAGTTGAACCTAAGCTATTCAACTACACATGCCAAACTGAACTGTTCCAGGTTCAACACGTACACAGCTGTTGATCATTAATTCAAAGCCAACAATTCATGTTCAAACAATTCTAGAAAAATTGCATTTGAAGAAGCCGATATTGAGGCCAAAGGTAAATATACCTATTTGAAAGCTGAATCATTCGTAGTCCATTTGTCCATCATGTAGGTTTGTATCTCATGTTGTACTTCATACTATGATATTGACGATATTCACATTTAATTCTTGGTTTCTACACCAAGTTATATCTATTTACATTCATGACACTTTATTAACTCTTAGCATGCTTACTTCAACCTCCCTTTGGGATGAATGCAAGAACTCAAAAATAGATTGGGGATAAGGAAATCCCTCTACTTTAAGCCCATACAAACATAATCCACTAAAGAGTAACTCTCAATAGCTCTAAGTCCTACACACTGTGAACAATGAGCTAGTATAAACTTACATGTTTTGTCTAATAAATAGACAATAAGCCACTTGAAAACCCTCAGCCATCAAATGGTAACGAGTTAACACTCAAATCCAACGTTTAGCACTCAAATCCTGTATATTAATGGACTAGAAGCCAACTAGCCTATCTTATGGCTTTCCTTAACACAGGTCATGTCTAACTCGAACAACTTGCATGCTTCCCTAACCTTTTTGGGTGCTCCAACCTCTTTAGGCCCTCACCTCTTTAAGCGCTTTAGCCTCCTTAAGCCTTCACCTTTACAAGAGCTTTGGCCTCCTCAGGCCTTTGCCTCTACAAGCACTTTAGCCTCTTCAGGCCTTCACCTCTTAAGGGTGCACTTACCTCTTCAGGCACTTTGGCCTCCTCAGGTCTTCACCTCTACAGGCGCTTTGGCCTCTTAAGGTGCTCTGGCCTCTTCAAGCTCTCTGGCCTCTTCAGGCCCTCGCCTCTTTGGGCACTTTCACCTCCTTAAGCCTTCGCCTCTTAAGGCACTCTTGCCTCTTTAAGCACTTTGGCCTCCATAGGCCCTGGCCTCCTCAAACCCTCGCCTCTGCAAGTGCTTTAGCCTTTTCAAGCCTTCGCCTCTTAAGGAACTCTTACCTCTTCAAGCGCTTTGGCCTCTTCAGGCCTTCGCCTCTCTAAACGCTCTAGCCTCTCTAGGCTTCCACCTCTTCAAGAGCTCCTTGCCTCTTTAAGCATACTCGCTTCTTTAGGCGCCCTCGCTTCTTCAGGTGCTCTCGCCTCTTCAAGCGCTCTAGCCTCTCTAGGCTTCCACCTCTTCAGGCACTCCTTGCCTCTTTAAGCATACTCACCTCTTCAAGCACCCCAGCCTTTTTAGGTATATTAGCCTCTTTAGGCTTTTGCCTCTTCAAGGCGCTCCTTGCCTCTTCAAGCATACTCGCATCTTTAGGTGCTCTTCGCCTCTTTAGGCACCCTAGCCTTTTCAAACACATTAGTCTCTTTAAGCTTTCGCCTCTTTAGGCACTCCTTGCCTCTTTAGGCGCCCTTACCCCTTCAGGCACTCTGGCCTCTTTGGGTCTTCACCTTTCTAAGCATACCAATATTTATAAGTGCTCTGGTTACTCTTGCCTTTTGCCTCTTTAGGCCTTTGCCTCTTTAAGCACTCTAGCTTCATTAGGCTAAGATTGCAAACTTGTCCAGAAACTCCATAAAATCAACCTCCTTGAATACTCTCTTTCCTGACTTGATCACCAAAAAGAGTGAGGGGTAAGTAAGGGGACTCTCTTCCATTCTCTGAACATCATAACTACTTGATATCTCTCTTTACATGACGATGGAACTAACTTAGGCATTGGAGTAGCCACACCGAAATACTCTCCAATACCCCCCGTAGCTGTTTTCTCGTATTGCAGGTGTTCGTATACCGGAACAAGAATCACCCATCAACAAGGGGCATCTAGGACAAAGTGTTGCCTCCTAATAGAAAACTTCTGTCCTTAGACCAATATGATGGCATAGGTAACCCTGATGATCACCTCCTCCACTTCCGCACCCTCATGAACCTTCATGGTCATAAGGACGCCATAATGTGCAAGGTTTTCTCGAGTACCTTGAGGAAAGCAACTCAAACATGATTCAACCACCTCCTCGATAATTCTATCAGCTCCTTTGATGAGTTAGTGCGGAGGTTTAGCCTCCACTTTAAGGTTATGAAGCCCTCGTCTAAGGATACGTTGTCTTTGTACCTTATAAGAGGGCGAAGGTGAATCCTTGCACAACTATGTGGTTCGATTCAACAATGCCATGGTCGAAATCCCTCAGTTGGATGAGGGAGTCATTGTCTACACCATTCAGCTCGATATCTAACCTTCGGGAGACTTCTTCCAATCACTTACGAAGAGCAAGTCGAAGACCTTGGCCAACTTTTGGCATAAGGCCCAAAAGTACATCGACTAAGAGGATAACATTCATATCAAATGCGATGTTGACCAAAGGAGGCCATGCAGAAAGTAGGACAAGGAAAAATTGTCTGTGAAGGATCACCTCAGTGAAGGTTACCAGGCAGATCAGAAAGGGAGAGCTCTAGAAAGAAGAAGCACTGAGTGCGTACAGAATCCAATACTAGCTATGAACGGCCTATAAGGCGCAAATGCTGACTGACTTCATGGTAGAATATACAGGAGAAGAGGAAGCACCCTTGGGGGATGAAAAACTAGTGTAGACTCTCCATGTCAATGGATCATCCACCTCTAAGGGTTGAGGTGCAGGTCTCATGTTAATAGGCTTACACAAGGTCATAGTTTGTTATGCCCTCAAGTTTAGATTTAATACTAGCAACAATGAATTCGAGTGCGGGGCCTTCATCACCGATCTCAAGTTAGCCAAAGAGATTGGTGTTGAACACTTGGAGGTCTACTCAAACTCTATGCCAGTCGTCCAACAAGTCCAAGGCAACTATGAGGCCAGGGACAACACGATGGCGAAGTACTTAGAGAAAGTGAAGAGCCCTCTAGTTGAATTGCCTTCGTGGAGTATCACGAAGATACCCTAACTCAAGAATTCGACGGTAGATTGGCTTTCCAAACTCGCCACCACTATGATACAGAAACCAAAGGTGAGGGATAAAAAGATCTTTATAAAGTACATGCCGGAAAAGAGCATAACTTTAGTCTCGGCTGACATCCTAGAATTGACAATTACTGCACCAAAGCCAAGTTAGATAGAACACATCCAGAGTTATTTGGAGTAGGACATGCTCCTAGATGATAAGAGGGAGGCAAAGAAGCATAAATATCATGTGACCAACTACACGTTAGTCGATGGCGTCCTATATTGCAAGGGTATTAGCCTCCCGTTGCTTAGATGCCTACGAGAAGGTAAGGCCTGCACGTTATGAAAGAGCTGCATGTCAGAGTGTGCAACAACCACATGCAGTCCCAAACTCTCTACCTCCGAGAACTTTAGTTGGGATATTATTGGCTTACAATGAGGCCGAATGCCAAATAGGTAGCCCAGAAGTGCCCGCAGTGCCAGAAGCATACCCCTATTAGTCATGCACCTAGCACCAATCTCCATCCTTTGACCACCCCGTAGCTATTTACACAATGGGGTATCGACATCCTTGGGACCCTTCCTCAAGGCTTCAAGAAGACAACAGTTCATAATTGTTATCGTCAACTACTTCAACAAGTAGGTAAAAGCCAAAGCGGTTGCAAAAATCACAAAGAGAAGCATTGAATCTTTCGTTAGAAATAACATCCTCTCTCAATTTGGAGTTCCTTATGCCCTTATCATAAACAATAGGTGATAGTTCGACAACCTCAAATTTGAGGAATTTTATGCCAAGCATCATATTATGCCGCACGTCACATCGATTGCCTAGCCCATGTCAAACGGACAGGTTGAGGCAACCAACTGGATCATCTTTTTTTTTTTTTTTAGCAAAAATATTATAACTCATAGAATGCAATAAAATGTCGAAACATCAGGTAACCTTTCTAAAATGAAGGATGGAGACCATCGACCTTGATCTTGAGGGATACATTGATTGTTTTTGTGCCAGCCGCCAGGATTTTCCCAAGACTACATGAGCAAAATATAGGTCCAAGTCCATCTTTCATAGAGTAGAAAAATGTCTAAGATAATTCTTCGAACAAAATATATAATTCTTTTCAGGTTTTGTGATTACATGACAAATCCATCCATTCGCGGATCCCCCCATGTCCCGTGTTCATGTCAATAGTCCCTTGAACGTTTATCCATCTCCACCTCAAAAGCATTCTTCAAACAGTCGAATTCCTTGTCAAGATCATTGACGGCTTGGTTATAAGCCTGCATAGGCGATGATTGGCTGGTAGTGTGGATCCTAACGATTATTTTGTACTGGAGAGGATGAGGAAGCTTGTATCCGGCGAAGAGGACATTTTCGTCTCGGTGAAGTTGCATGCGAAGAGTGTTTCCGATAGTGTGGTCTTCTCTCTCGATAGTGAAAGACGCTGCATTGATAATCTTGGTGTCTCTCTCGTACGAAACCTTCTTGGTGCCTTCGGGAACGACAAATCGCTCGTAACGGTCAGGTGCGTTCATCTTGGATAGCTTAAAGAAGCAAATAAACAAAGCTTATGGCACTTAGGCGGACGAGCTACCCAACATACTATGGGGATATAGGACTACTCACCGAACTTCTATTGGCGAAACGCCCTTTTCACCTAGTGTTCAAATCTAAGGCAGTCCTCCCCATTAAACTTGAACTCCCCAACCTCTAGACATGAAGCTTCAACACCACCCTTAATGAGTCCCTGTTGCAAGCCCTCATTGACACTATCAAAGAGATCCTAGACCTCGCTAAGCTCGGGTCGTTGTGTACTAACACCGAGCTGCTTAATACTATGATCAAAAGGCCAGACATAAGAAATTTAAGGTCAGTGATCTAGTTTGCCAGAAGTTAGAAGGCACTAGGTTACGTAAAGGACAAGGCAAGCTAGCCCCTAATTAGGAAGACCCAGTTAGAGTAAGGGAAAGCTTAAGCAATGGTGCATATCGATTAGAAAGACTAGACAGCAAGCTCATTCAACATACATATAATGTTGATAATCTTTGACTTTATTTTGATTAGCACATTATTGTAAATTCTTTTTTATTGATGAATGAAAATTACATTTTATAATTGTTGTCCACCATTCTTTCTCTCAGCGTCGTAGCTCATAAAAAAGGTGAATAAACACGCTTACGAAGTAAGTTGGAACACCACCGACTTGAGACCCCTCAAGTAATCTCGATAAGGGGAAACAACCCTTACACAAAGGAAATCCCACTTTTCGGGCAGGTTAGAATGCCATCGACCTGACCCCCCTTAGATAACCTTAGTAAGGAGAAACACTCCTTACATAAAGAAACTCCCACTTTTTGGGTAGGCCAGAGCGCTACCGACCTGACGCCCCTCGAGTAACTTAGGTAAGGGGAAACACCCCTTGTACATAGGAACTCCCACATGAAATAATAACGAATAACAAAAAGTAAGGGAAAAGACAAAAAAAAAAAAGTCTAAAAGTACACAATATGAGACATTCATAAATTGGAATTTCATTCATAGCTTTTAAATTACAAGGTTAAGGTTAGCATTCCAACCTGGAATACAAAAAGGAAAAACAAAACTATTGCTTATGATCAATTAACTTTGGTAGCTCCAAAAATTCTAATGCTTCAATCTACTAAAAGCATTGATCCATAGTTGGCCCTTGGAGAGGTTGGCTTTGGGTTGAAGTGGGAGTTGAAGGTTGCTTATGTGGGTCTACTAAAGGACCGCCTGGATCTTGATCACCCCGAAAAGTACCCTTTAGGGTAGCCTCCTATCAAGTTGTTAGGGTAGAAGTGGACGTAAGAGTAACTTGCTCGCCTACAACAGCAAAAGGGGTACCTTAGACTTCAACGACCACCTGAGTGGCTGACCTTTCTCGTGCTTCAGCCTCTTACTTCTCCCTGAAGTTAGGGGAATCCAAGAAATCCAAGAAGCTTAAATCAAGGCCCAGATGGTGGGAAAGCACCTGTCTCCTTGTATAGCCAGCATAATCGACGAATAGGTCTTCTAGCTCATCCAAGCACTCGTCTGTCATTTAATAATCGACCACAGCCTTCTTCGCAGCTGCATCGCTAAAGACCTTTCCACTCAATCTCCTCCATCATAGAGATGATCTCCTCTATCTCTAAAACTCTTCCTTATAGCTCCTAAACCTACCACTCTAACCCCACCTCCAACTAAGCCAGCTCTAGTGAAGTCACTTTGACACTTTGACACTCAGACGCCTTCATTGCCAACTCGATTTGCAACCTGGCGATTGACGCCTTTAGTTCGACATATTGTTTCTCAAGTTGGGCCTTGGCCACCCTCTCCTCGTCTAGCCTCTAAGAGAGGTGAGCCTTAGTTCTCCATTCATCCTAAAGCCAAGCCTTCAGGTCGTCAGCCTTCTTTATAACCTTATTGGCAATCCTTCTCTTTCACTCTACATCCCTCAACCACCCTTCAAGCCCATCCACTTGCATATAAGAAGGATACAGGTGCCAGTTAGCTTTGGCAAATTTTTCTAAGCATTTATCAATAGAGGACTCTGCCTCTCACAGGTTCTTTTCAGCCCTGCGCAATGCCTCTCATAAACCCTGTACCTCTTTTTGGGTGACATCATATTTATTTAGCTAAAGTAGCACCTGGCTATGGTATTGCACAGAAACGCAAGCTAAGGTTAGTTCAATGAAAGGGACAAAGTATATTAAGGTAAAGGGGTTAAGACTTACCTGCCGCATGAGCATGCTTAAATGGCCTACCATCTCCATGGGGCTACCTCCACCTATCATGGATAGCCCCTCAAGTATGGCCCAATCGCCAAAGGTGTAAGACCCCAACAAGGCTTGGTAGCTGAGAGTCTAGTGTGGCAACGTAAAGTCATTAGCCCAAACTTCCTACTTAGGCCTCAGGAGCTTCCCCTTAACCTTCTTCATCTCAGACTTGAGAGTCTAGCTAAGCAGCTCTTCATTCCAGGAGACGTATGGGACCACCTTGAATGAGTCCGGCTCAATCCTCAAGTATCTAAACTTATTAAGGATGCAAAAAAACTCATCCCTAAGTTCGTCTATGCACTTGTAGGGATGAGTTGTCGACCACTTTACCCAAGATGTGCGACTCATAGGTGCCCTCGCTAGAAGCTTCTACTTCTTGGCTTTAGGCTCGACCTCCTTAGCAGTTTTGGGAGCCTTCCTTTTTTCCCTTACCACTTCAGGTAGGGTAGCAACCTCAACCCTCTCTTCTTCCCTTACCCTTGGACAGGTAAGCATTTGAATATCCAACTCCTTGGCATCGGTGCCCTCATCTCCTACAAGAATAGGCTCAACGACAGGGACAAGGATAAGGGTAAGAAGAGCCATGCCTACAGGCTCTGCAACCAGTGGCTCATCCCAAAGACCAATGGTGATCCCTTAAGAAGTAACCATTAGTTAGACTCTACTAGTCTCCCCAACCCCCAACTTAACCTGTATCGCCTTATCCTTCAACTTGGGTACCTTATTCCTCTCCTACCGAAAGCTCATCAACTCATCCTAGAGGGATGAGGAACTCTCTCAGCCAAATTTTTGTTTGTAAAAATAGATCAAAGCAATGAGAAAAAGAAAAATGAGACAAAAAAAAAAAAAAAAGAAACAACTACTACCATTCACCAACTTTGCCATGACTAGCATAGACAAGTAAGATCCTCCATTTTAGAAAGACGTCAGATAAAGCATCCCTATACTAGCATAACGGATGAAGGCTTTCGCAAAAAGAGCAAACCTATACCTTCAACCCATTTCCTCACCCTAGCTTTCTTTATGCTGGGGAAGAGCTTAGAGATCGAATACTAGAAGCATCTCTCTACGGCTTCCACGGCATTTATCTTGTGGCCATGTCTAAGGTCCATGAAGGCTTGAATCTCTTATGCAACTTTGCATCACTAGGGCCAAGCCTTGATTCGAACCATCTCAATCCACCGAGTCCAAAAGTCTACCTCCTTGAACAGCTCGACCACTACGTACTCGTCTTACCAACCCTTCACCGAATCTGTGAGGCCATAGAACAGCTTCTTTCTTGGACATGGTTGGAGGTATGGCCACCCCTTAATGCTCTTCCACATATAAAAATGGTTGAAAAGCTTAGGAGTTACCCTTATCACTAGGTACTCATAGAGCGCCTAGAAAGCCTTTAATACCCTCTATCTATTGGGAGGGACTTACACTAGACTACATCGGTAATAGTTAAAGAATTCGCTCTCGAAGCAACTTAAAGGAAGGTACTGCCCAAACTCTAAATACTTCTCAAACACCATAAAGCACCTCCTTAATAGCAAGGCCACCCACTCATCCTTGCTTAGTAGCCATATCTGTAACCTAAGGATGGCCTTAATAACAAAGTTACCTAGGATCCAACTAGAGGCAAAAGGTTTGCTCTTATTCACCCAACCACTAAGCCCCTTCCCTGCTCCAAGCATATCGAACAAATCCTTAGGAGGAGATAAGGAGGCATATGCATATATATCACTTGGGATGGCGTTGATAAGCTTAGCCCTATTCAATACCTCTACTACCATCTTAGTAGGCTCGTCAAGTTATGCCAACGACGATACTTCATCCTTTCTTGTTCGAAGGGGATCACTCCTTGTTGATTCAGAGTCATAAATGTTATGCCGTGATGAGTCAAAACCTGCCTTACCTATGTTAGCTAACATGGTTGCTAAGGGTGATGAAGAAGATTCAAGTTTGAAAAGCTCTCAAAGAAAGTTTGATGCAAGAGTAAAATTCACAGTAATATAATAGAAAGATTATAGAAAAGTGATCCCTCATCGTAATTGTGCTATTTATAGGCCAAGCTTCTAGGAAACCGTACAGGCGATTATGGGGATTTATATAAGCACAAATCCCTTAGATTGTTGTAGAATAGATATATAGAGTAAGCTTTAATCAAACGGCCATCTTTAAAAGGTAAAACACATGTAGCTACACACTAGCCTGCTATGATAGGATACTTATTATATCACATTAAATGCACAAAAAATGAGCATGCTAGGGTCAAAATTTGAAAAAGTTTCTTCTATAAGAAGTTTCCCCATAGTCTCTCCAACTTCCACCCGGTTAGCATGACAAAGGCATGGCACAATCACACCTGCTCAGTGGTTAAACCTACTCAAAGCCTTGAATCACCTATTCAATCAAAAGAAAAGGCATCCTACTTTAACAGTCCAACCAAGACTCCGTCCTGCTCGAGTCGTCAACACTTTGTTTTTGGATAGTTGGTGACACCTCAGCTCTTCTCACTTCGAACACCTTCGACCAGGGTGTTCACCGCTTTGGACGTTGCCGTCTCGACCTACCGCCTACTCGGACCTACACCATCTCCACGTCAGCACTATAGTGCCAAATTGAGTCGCTTCAAGTTAAATCAGCTACACATTGAAGCATCCAATATATCCCTTCTCCTTACCTTCATTTAGGCAACGAGATTGCAAGGGGGAAGGAAGTTTTGACAAGGCTCTTTAGACATGGACCCCTCAGACCCTTCCAAAAATGATACGCCTTGCCACTTGGGGCTTGTATCCTTAGGCTCAAGCCTTAGGTCTAGATTGATCGAGCCCAAAAGGCTCTTTTAACGATTAAAATACACAAGATAAGGACAAAACACCAAGTTAACAATTACTTCTAGTATAAGTGGGACACGTCGAACACTATGACCTCAGTCTCCCATACTTGAGGGAGAGAATCTCTCTTGGTAAATGTCCTCCAACTACCGACGCCACTTCATTATAAATATTCGGTCAACACCTAACGGTAAATCTCTCTCTATACTTTGCATATTAAAACTTGTCTATTCCTTCCAAACATCCTCTACTTTTCATAATACACTACTAACTTAAGTATCAGAGTGACCATGCCAGACAACACCCCGACGTCCTCTCACAGTGTTTCATTTTGTAGGCATACTACGCATAAAGCCCAATTACTACTGGCAAATACTCTAAGATGATAGGACCTATCTATTTTAACATAAAATCCATATTCTCTTTGAGATATAACCTAGCTAATATTGCTAAAAATTGAATCTTAATTATCAATCAATTGTCTTGATTGGTTGTGACAATTCATTCTAATTTGTTTATCTCATGGGTAATATAAAGATAATCGTATTAGAGCTGTTTTGATAAGAAAATTGTGAATAATATCAATCCGAGATTCACAGCATTCCCATTAGCATTATTAGTTATGCCTAAATTTCCAATATTTTATTTTCATTATTAAAGAAAACCACACAAATACATAAAAATCCTATCTTTTCCAATTGATTCCTGTTGTGCTAATTTCATTGATCGTGCCTAGATTTGCCTTTGGATTTAGGTCACATCTAGTATTATTTTGATATTCTCCATCTTAGCCTTATATGTAGCTAAAAAGGAGTGGATTATAGATGTTAAAAGTAAAATTAGAAAGACAAAAAACAAAAGATAAATTTGGTTAAACTATAAAATGTCGACAATATTTAAAACTAAAAAATATTACTTATTTTTTTATTTTTTAATAAGAAATTATTTGATTCGAGTTTAAGAAATTTAATCCGATTCAACCCTCACACCAAACTGTAAACTATTTAAAACTTTTCTGAACCGAACTACAAATTGAATCGAAATATTAAAAAAAAAAAAAAAAAGCATTTTACAATTCATCATGGCTTCATTCGATTCTCAACTTAATTTGATAAATAGCCCTAACATGAGCTTTGAGAGTTCCACGGTGGGACTCGTCTTATTAAAACTCCCATTTCATACATATGATTGATGCATTTGAGTCCGGATTACGATTGAAGCTACACATTCTAGTTTGTATCCATTTAACTATACAAGTATCGATATACAAGCACAAAGAAACAAGATATAAGCACCTAGCAATTAGCATCCACTGTATTTGAAATGTTATGGGCGACCGCTTATTTTCGTACAACACGTGGAAAATTGTGAGTATGCTTGTGCTCTGTGGTAAAAGTAACACGACGCCAATATCTATGGAAAAAATAAATAAAACCCTACTAAATAGGTTTGTCTCCATGTTAACAGGCTTAATTCTAGATACTTGACTGATTAGCACTAGGCAAATCCCACAGTATCAAAAAATTTATTAATTCTCATTATCCTAAACTATCTATATATTTTGCTTATTTTAATTCAATATAAAAATCTACCCATAATATTAAATATCAAGTGCCCGCACATACAGACACAGGAAACCTCTGGATTAAGCACTTTTATAGTTCATATATTTGAATCCATAAGACTCTGAGAGAGTCAAAACTCACTATTTTCTACAAGTTATATTAATATGTAAAATCCATAAATTAATGCAACATTACCTATTCATTAATTCTAAGATTATTAAAATTCAGCGTCGCATCAGCGTATACTACTGAATGAATGGACAGAGTATATTGCACTTTTCGCAGGAACTATGGTACCCAGAAACCCACCATAAAACCGGGGCATGATTCTCTTCTACAGTTTTTAATGTAAATAATATTGTATGATTATCATTATTTCTAGTGTTTACTAGGATCTTGCTCACGGATATCTTTAGAGCTCTTCTTAAGGATTTTGAGAAAGAATTTTGCATAATTTTTTTCTACTAACTACGCATTTTAAGAAAGAAATAAATATATAAAAAATAAAGAATATTGTTTTCTTCAATATATTAATAAGTATTTATATTTTAAACACCTTCAATATGCCCCACAGGCTAGAAATCATATAACTTTTCTTATTTTCCGCTGGAATCCTTTGACATACGAGTAACAGTGGCGGTGGGTGGATGACAAATGGCAATGAAGATGTACTGAAACTGAATCTTTTTGTTACCGACTTTTCATTGGACAGTTGTCTTATTCATAATACGATTTGCATATTGCTGAAGAGAAGAGTTTTGAGACAGCGACACCTGTTATCAGTCGCCTTTACGCTACTGAATTTAATAGGGTAAAAATACATTTATTTTCTGATAATATTATTAAAAAATTATAAAATGTTGACAGATACCAATTTTTATCACTATTACCACAAAAGTCAAAATAGTAGTATAAAGGAAACACTTTGTCACCACAAAGTGCAGCAAACGAAAAAAAAAAAAGAAAAAAAGGAAAAATCTATTGCTAGCTAGCGACTAATCCCAGGAATTACCCGCCTCGAGATATTCAACTAAAAAATCAAAAGTTTTATACCATATATTTAGCAATGTAAAAATTTATTTCATAGTACAGCATCAATAATTTCTTAAAATTTTAAAAATAATTCTACATCAAGTTCTTTAATCACAATACTAAATTTTATTTTAATTTATAACATAAATAATTAATTTCTTAATTTTTCTAATTACAAAAACATGTATTTGGTGCTGCATAAATCAAACCTGATACATAGATTGTATTGTTGACTTATATATATATATATATATATATATATATATTATGCCAGCAATTTCCGTTATCCCAATATTTCTCATTAATAAGTGATACATATATTTTTGCTAGTGAAGTAAGGATTTATGTTGTGTAGAGATCAATGCACATGGTGAATTAATTTATACATCCATTTTAAGAGATGCCTGAATATATAATATACATTGATAAAAATTAGATGCAGATAGCAGTAAGGAATACTAAACTGTACTGGACATGGATGATCCTCGATTTGTTCAAAAAGATATGATTTAATTGCATCCCTTGCCACACTTCTGCATATCAATCATGATTTGTATTCAAATGTTACAGTGTAAAATGGTTGCAAGCTGTTCGCCGGAATATATATTATAAAAAACGACTAGTGGATAGCTGGCTACATATTTCGAGTTGTGAATGTAACAAAATTCGAGCTTACTAGCTAGCTATCCACTAGTCGTTATATATATTTAAATTATGGATGTGAAACTCTTCAAATGTAATTTTTCATAATTGTATAACACTTCCTTTGGTTTATTCCGGTATATGTTACTTAAAAGTTTTATTTATATTATAATTTAATAATATAAATACTAATGATCTGTAAACAGAATGAATTGGATTGGATTGGATTTCTCCCTCCCTCTTTAAAGTTGTAATATAATAATTGATAAAATAAAAATGCTTTGCTAGTGTTAATTAAGCTTTTAAAATTCAATGACGCAAAATGGTTCGACAATCTAACTGTTATTATTACACACTATTAAGTGGATTTATAAAGATTTAAGGAGGTTTAAAGTTGGAAATTATAAATATTTCACAAACTTTAAGGATAACTTAGAGTGAATTTACAAACTTAAGTATATTTGTGAAGTTCTAGTAATGTTGTGAAGTAAATTCACTTTGATGTACATCATGAGATCTATGTTATAAACATTTTGAGTTATTTTTACTACTTTTTTGCATTTTAACAAGTTTAAGAAAACTTTTTATTAACTTTTTTTCTCTAGAATCATTCATTCCCATTCATTTGTTATGCAAACAAGATTTTTTTTTTTTTTCTTATTCTACTCCTTAATTCTTTTCTCTCGCTTTCTTTCCTTTCTATTTTTTTTTTTTCCCTTTATTTCAAACATCATGTCAAGATAACTTTTAAGAGAACAGAAGAAAAAGGAGAATAAACCTTCTTACAAGTATTAATATAATTATGAATTGATTGAAATTTCAAACTTGAGGGTGGAATTATAGATGATAGAAGCTCATGAGTAGTTTGTGGAATGTAGCAGTCAAAGATAATTGGAAGTTTTAGTAAAAAAAACTTCATTCGAAGAAGCAAATTCAATGTAGCAACAACAACAATGATTGATCGCTATAACTAAGTGCAGGATCTTCTATTTCTACTATTTATACAATAAGAAATCTGACTAACTAACACTAACTAAGCTAACTAATTAATAATTGACAAGTGTAATAAATATAAGTGTGACATGTATGAAATATAAAACATGTGCTACTGTACAATCAGTAATCTCACATCCCCCCATTAGATCCACTCAAGAGCTAACTTAAAACAAAAGTGAAAAGTGAGTGAGTTATGCTACATCACTTCATAAGAACATTAGCTACCTAAAGCTTGGAAGGTACATGTAAAAGTCCTCAGAAAATCAATAGGGTCTTTAATGAAGTGTCTGTCAATATTGATATGCTTTGTAGAACCATACAAGCATGAATTAGCTGCGACCAATTGAGCAAATTTATTATTCACAACATAAATGAATAGGTAATGAGATAAGAACATGTCTATCACAAAGAATATGAGAAAACCAAAGAATTTCCTTTATAGTAGTTGTCATACTTTGATATTCAACCTCTATTGTTGAAGTATAGGCAATATTTTACTTTTTAGTTTTACAAAATACCAAAGAATTGGCTAGCATCACACAATATCCACTCAACAACTTCCTATCATGAGAAGATGACCCCCAATCTGCATCAAAATAACCAAATAGATTGAGCGAATCATTTGTAGAGTAAAACAACCTAAGGTCAATCATCCCTTTCAAGTACTTTAATAAATGAATGACTACCTTAAGATGTGGGGCTTTTAACTGTTAATAAATGTGCTACAAATGAAATGTCTAGACGAGTGAGAATTAGACACAAAAGGCGCTCGATGATTCTACAGTAAAGAGATGGGTCTAGTAGAATATCATCATAGAATCTATCTAACTTCAGTCCAATCGATAGAGGAACATTTATAAGCTAGCAAGACCTACATCCATTAGCACATTAAGAACAAATTTACATTGATTCAATAATATATTGTATCAGACCCTAATTACTCGGTATCGATACGAGTTAGGGTGTTCAATACAATTTAAGGCTTCTAGAAAATCTTGTTCAAATTAAGCCAAATTTTAATGAGGTTATAAAAATTAGAAGAAGAGTCCTAGTAAGGTTAATTTTACAAAACAAAGTATATATAATATTTAATTTAAATAAAGTATATTTGTTCGAGATCACTTAACAATTATCGAATACTTAAAATTCAAGCTTCAAAACCTAATGAGCTCCTAGAGATAGATTATTTGACTTATAAAAATAATATTTTAAAGTCAAATAGCACATAGTTTAATTATATAATCATACTCTATATATTATATGTACCCAGTATGCATATATATTAACATAATGTATTAATAAATAGATAAAAATTATATTAAATCTCTAAAAAATTAATTTAAAAAAGGAAATCCATTTGTTACACTTGGTGTGGAAAGTAATCTTGATGTTGGGAGACACCCATAATGAGTTGTCATGTAGGAAACTAAAATAATATGCACACAATACACCTAATAAAGCTAAAAGTGACACTTAGGAAATTCACTGTCCCTTTCCAACCAACCCAACTTAGTATAAAATAGGTGGAGCATCATTCTACAATCCATTAGCAATTTAGACACCTTAAAATCCTCTCTAGAAAATTTAGTATACATATTAAACAAAAATAGGAAAAATATAGGGGATTACGGTTTCCATAACTATCCAAAACCTAACAAGCATGACTTTAGACTTAAGCTTATGGTGGGTGAGATAGGCGTAGCCAACACACTTGGGTAACTAGATGGCTACGTACCAGTAAGTGTAATTTTTGTACTTGATTTTTATTTAATTATTAAAAATAACAAATTAAGTTAGAAAATTATGAAAATTTGTTTCCTAGGGTATTTTACATGTACTTTCATGTAATAATTTTATTTTATTGAAATAATGATGATTCATAGTACTTGCTTGATAAAATGTCATGTTCCAACAAATTTTGAAATAATTTTTTAAAATACTAAATGATGTTGTTTCGAGTGAAAAAATATTGTATAACACATTCATATTATATACTAAATTGCAGTATCATGAATTTTTGAAAATTTGTATTTGTACTATTTATTGTAACACATGTAGATTTCAATAATAAAATTTTGAAACAATTTATGAATAAAATCAACATGTGGTGATTTCTTATGAATAGTAATGTTAAAATATATGTTATATTTTGATCATAGTGATAAGTATAATTATTTATCTATTTTTAGCTAATTTTTCATTAAATTGAGCTAAAACTAGTATTTTGGGAAATGTTATATATTATGCTGCTATAGAACCTTTCATGACCAAAGCTTAACAAATACAATTTTTTGAGTATAATACATTTTTCATAGATTTAATTGTTAGATACTAATTATTAAGTAATTTCCTATTATTTATGTATATTTTGCTAAATATAATAAATATAGCAATTTGTATAATCAACACTGCAGCGAAAGGGGATTCTAGCAACATATGATACGTCCTTTACTGGTCCTAACTTAGCTTGACTGAGAAGTGAGAATTCTATAAGTAAATGTAGTGGTTTGACCAAATTAGAAGATAAATCAAAGAAAAAATCAGAAGATACACTTAGAGGTTTTGTGTAAGCTAAGCTTAAGGATTAAGTCAAGTGAAATACTTAAGAATCCTAATTGATAGAGGTGAGGATATATGTCAAATAGCATTTTGTTTAGAAATTTTGAAAATAGCTTGAAGTAAAAGATAATTTAGAAGATAGTTTAGAGGCTAAATCGAGAGATAAATAAGAGACTAAGTCAGAGGAAGTCTAAAATAGATATTCTCTAAATAGAATAAATAAGTTAATATCAAGCTGGAATATATATACGCACAATCCATAATTGACTTTGATAATATTTATCCTTAGTAGGTGAATTAGTTGATGAGGAGCACCATGGTAATAAGTAAGTTTGGAAATGGTTAACAAGTCTTAGTAAGTGGATATGTATGTAGAGAGTAGATCTATGTCTACTCAATAGGTAGTGAGTTTCTTATATGTGGCTATTGTGACTATTATATAGTCATTGAACTTGTTATGTAATGATGCTCTATGATGTCTGATTTTATATAACTAATGTTGGCTGAAATGTGATTTGATGATAAGCTGCGTTAACTTAGACAAATGCTAAGTATTAACCCCACCTCTTAAGATGTTCACTTAAGTGAACCCGACAACGAGTATTAAAAATGAAAAAAAAGAAAGAAAGAAAAGGGAATAAAGTAAAGGCTTAGCTAAAAGTGTAATGAATAAGCTTGTTTGCTTTGCTTGATGTTTATTTGAGATACAGTTGATGTATTCATGGCATTGCATGAGAAGATTTGCAAAACACATAATTTTGCTGGGATAAGTTTTCAATTGAAAAGTTGGGTCTTCATGCATCGACCAATGATCTTAACCACGTTTCATGGTTATCACTAAGCTGAATCATTACTAGGTTCCCGGATATATTATCCAGATGCCAAATTGAAGTCAACCAATCGGATGAGGGTTAACTTAGGATAGGATATCGATATCAATGCATGTTACATACATTAGCATGGCATACACAATTGCACTTCCTATTTACTAACTAATTGTCAAACTTAATGTAGATAACTCTATGGCTGTACTATGTATTTCATTGTATTATTGCTTGTCTATCCACTCTCACTTACCTTACAATAAGTTGAGGAGATAAAGTGTTTTATCCTAAAGTGAAGAAGCATGTATTAGGCACCATCGCCAGTAGGGATAGACTTTTGAGAGTGCTTGTAGTGTCAACTATTTTAGAAAAGTTGAAGTTTTGCAGATCAAGAACAATAGGGACATGGATGTTTGGCATCGATAAATGAAGTTTACAACTTTTAGGTCTTTTGAGTTTTGTAAATATTGTATATATTTATAACTTTAGAGGCTAAAGTTGAACTCTTTTTAAGCACCAAACGTACAAAGTATGGTTTTTTATCAAATTTGTTTGAAGTTAAAGTAGATATTCCAATGTGATGGTATATCTTATACTATGCTAGGATGCAACATCTTAACTTTTATCCTACAAATCTCCAACCCAAGGAAGAACCTAGCTAAGCCTAGTTCTTTGATTGTGAAAGTAGAATCAAGTTCTCTCATCAAATGATTAAGAGCTTCTTCATTAGTGCTTATAAGCAACATATCATCAACATAAAGTAAAATCATCAAGAAAACACCATTTTAATGATAAGTAAACCAAGAGTAATTACTTTTAGATTAAATAAACCCTTTACCTATAAGAAATTCTGAATGTTTATTGACGTAAGGCTTGTTTAAGCCCATAAAATGAAAGCTTTAACTTACAAACTTGATGAAGAGCAACTTTAGTGTAACCCTTAGGGATTAACATATATAAATCTCCTCATTTAAATGGCAATGTAGAAAGGCATTATTTATGTCAATTTGATGCAAAGGCTATTTATAAGCAACCGCAATAGCTATAAAATGAAAACTGTTTAGTAACTAAAGAATAAGTATCATGAAAATCTCTACCTTCAAATATAGCCCTTTTCTACTAACCTAGCTTTATACCATTTTATGCTATATTTGGTATATATTTGATTTCATATACCCATTTAGATACTATAGCTTTCTTTCTAAGAGACAAAGTGATTAACTCCCAAGTATCATTAAACTTTAATGCTTCAAGTTCTTTGTTTATTACTTCATTCCAATTCATGTTTTTAGATGCTTAGGAATAACAATGTGGCACTTTAGTGGTGAACACATTTGTAAGTGAAGCAATGTAACTAGAACATAGATAGGCAAAAGGATGTGATGCAAATAATGGATATAAAGGAATTAGGGAAGTAGAACCAAAAGAAGTACATGCATAAGTCAAACTTACTTAATTGTAATGTAAAGTATGTACGTAATCATTCAACCATTCAGGGATATTTCATTCTCCAGTAGTCCTTCTCACATTAATAGGCAAGTTAGATTATGTACGTAATCATTCAACCATTCGGGGATATTTCATTCTCTAGTAGTCCTCACACTAATAAGCAAGTTAGAATCAATTTGTGTATGAGAAGGTGATGAACTAGTAAAAAAATAAAAACGATCAATGTTAGAAGAAATCTAATTAATAGAAGACCGATTAGAGAAGTTTGTTTGCAAATTATTTTCATTCAACTGTAAAATAGCAGCAATATCATCATTTTCACAAAACCTACTATCTATTTATGTGAAAAATCATCAATAACAACAGATATATCATTTATTGATGTATTAACATTATGAAAAGGAAAGACATCTCCATGAAATATTGTATTATTTGTTGTTGTCTAATTTCTTTCTTTAAAAGTCCTTTCCTTGTAGCATAATTGAAGTGTAATCTTGGTTTCGATCAATTCCAAAAGTTAAAATGATCTTTCAAAACATTAAACTTGTACTTCGATTTTGTTGAAAAAAAAAAAAAGGCCCTAGATCAAAGGATAAAAAGTTGGTCAAGCTAGGGATTTTTAAGGTACCACCATCAATGCAATCTAGATTTGAATCATCATCACTAAAGTGCTCGCTACACTTGGAAAAACCAGTCCCAATGGTTCCCATGCCGTCATCAACAAGCACCAGTAGCACTTAAACAAACCTAAACCTTACTATTCACCCTTTGCTAACTCAACCAAGCCAGATCTAACTGGTGCTTCTTAATTTGTTCTTTCTTTTTTTTTTTATTATAATATATACCTTTGCCTAATGGTGATAGCCTTTCAAAAAATAAAATAATAAAAACATAAACTTGAAAATTTTTTGAAACAATGAAAAGTAAAAAACCAACCTACTACAACTATTTCAAAAAGGAACCATAGTAGCCTAACCTCAAATAATAGATACCTAAGCATTCTTTAAAGTGGTCCTTAAAAAATAAAAATTGTTTTCTCTCAAAAGTTTCAAAAAAATCGTTGAGAAATAAATAATAATTTTAGCCCAATAATCATTTAGTTTATCAAATTTATGAGCATTAATTATACCCTAAAAAAAAAAAAACTACTTTGATCACTGAAGTGATTTTAAGCATCAATGTTATCAAACTTTAAATTTCTGGTTTCTGAAAGACCAATATTGTTGTTGAAATTGGTCTACCCATTTGATTTTAATTTTTTTTTTATTTCTAATATATAACCTTGACAATTCCAAAAATATTTTCAAAAAGTACTTCTTAAGAAAATATACTTTGCTTAGTTTTTTGTTAAGCAATTTGTACTAAATAAATTAGACTTATAGATTAAAAATTTGAAAAAATAAAAAGAAATTTTGAGTTTGACACTCTCATTGGATGAAAATTGCACGTAGGACAACAAAGAATAAATAACAAAGTTAACTAACATAATAATGTTAACATATAAAAGTTTTAATTTTGTCATGTGTGGTACCGCAAGCTGCAAAAATCTTTAATGAAGCAAACACAAAAGATCCACCAACCTTAGAGAAGAAGAATAACAATTTTGATGATATCTTTCCTTATTTTATTTAATTTATTTTCTTTATATACTTCATTATTATTAGAATATTCCTTAGTAATTTATTATTGGCCAATTTGAAAATTAGTCATATTAGCCAATAGGAATTTAATTCTATTGACTAATAGGAATTTAGTTCTATTAGTCAATAGGAATTTATTTTTACTATCCAAAATTTTGTTCTATTAGCCATTAAGAATTTATTTTTATTGACCAATGAAAATTTAGTTATATTAACTAATAGAAATTTAGTTCTATTAGCTAATAGGAGCTAAGTTCTTTTAGCATTAATTATAAGTCTTCTATTATGTTATGAAAACGCCATTATGGCTATACAGTTTATTTAAAGTTTTTATGTCATTGTAACAAACATTATCAGTTTATAATTTTTTTTTTTAAGTGTAAAGTCTCTCTCTAATTTTATCAATCTTTATAATTGTGACGAGTAAACTAGATTATTTGATTGTGTGTTGTATCGTTCATTTAATCTAGCGAGTATTAATTCTTGCATGCGTCATATCCGTAAGAGTTCATACTCAAACCATCCTAAATATCCAAAAACCTTAACTTTCATGAATTAAGATCAATTGACTATCAAGTTGAGTTTTGCATAATATCCTAATCCCCCGATTAGGCACATCGTAATTTGATATCAAAGCATCAGTTCGACAACGAGAAGCTTATTGGTAAATTGTTGTGTGATTTTATGCTTGTGGCATGATTGACCGTGTAGTAGTGATTCAATAAATTTTTGTTATTATATTGCTATGATTGATTGTTGTATGCGTGAAGATTGGATTATTGCTATAGTTGTAGCTTATAATATTAGAGAAGAGCTGTTATATTACATTTGTTGAAGCACCTGAGCTCTGACTATCCCATTGTTTGAGAAAATTCCCGAGTGACATCAATTGCTCTTAACCATAACTAAACACTCTCCCTATTGATCTTATATCCTAAATACCTTTCCGACCATCTCAACATAATTGAACCATCACCCAAACCCATCCTTTTCATCTTAAGCCACTTACATACTCAAACCTAAACACTAACCTCACACCATCTAAACACCTAAACCTCAACATCATGACGAATGAAATAACCTATATAACATCCAACCTTAATGATGAAAGAGATAGTATTCCTATAAAAAAAAAAAAATTATGTCCGAGGAAGGATTGATTAAGGCCAATTGCAATTCCAAATTAGCGATTCCCTATCAACTTAATTTTTGAGGTTGTGGTAGGAAGATTGGGTTTTGAAACCATCATCCATCTAAGTTCGAATGAGGTTAATAATAATCATGAGTTGATTTGAGTTACAAAGCAAACCTAAGTGGCTTACTCCATTGGTATAAAACTCACAGGTGAAGAAGTGTTTGATATTGTAGACATAGACGATTGTCGTGTTTGTCTAAGTTAGCCCTAGAAGATGAGTATGGGTGCATGGTATTGATCTATGAACAACACCTACTACCTAGGTAAGAAGTGACTTATAGTATGTCATAATTCTCCAACTAAGGTCAAAGAAGGACTAACAATTATCAAGGCTTTGGTTCAATGATGGAGATCTAAGAAAGCCATGCTCAATGGAATTCCTCCACTCTCGAATGGAACTAAAACTAAGTAAACACTACTTCCAACTAGAGAAGAAGGTAAGATTGTAGCTGAAGAGACTAAAGTAGTGGATAAGGCTAAAATGATCAAAATGATTAGGAAACCCGATGAGGAGAAGTGACAACTCCCAAAACCTTGACCTTACTCAATCTGCATTTCCACCTAAAACTGTTGGCAATCACAGGTACTCTTGCATTTTTAACATTTTATTCAATTATATAATTGTACACCATTATTAAAGTTACCTGTATCTAATGTGGTTGGTTGTTATAATCTAACTGCCTAGATGATTAGCATATGGAATATGGGTTGTGGTCACATTTAAGCCTACTTAGAGGGTAATATGACCAATAATATGATTGCATGCATTATTAGAGTAGCGATAACACAATGGGGCTTGAGCATGGGTACACATGTTGATAATTTCAGTAAGTTGCTAAATTTTGTTGTAACCATAGCTGTCGATGGGATAAAGGTTGTGTATGTGTTCTTAAATACGCTAAGGTTAAATTAAAAGCAAGTGTTCATATTTGTTGGAATTAAGTAGGGTGCTTATGTGATGAGTGGGGGTGAGAGAATAGTGAGGATTCAATTTTATTGTGAACTTGATTGTTTAGGGGTTGATGTAGATCCTTATCGTTGAGATGGAGTGTTAAATTCAATGGAGCCTAATGGACATTTTGCAATGCTGAATTTTTATGGATTGACACTATTGGCTCCTCTTGTTCATAAGGATAGATAGAACATACGACAAGTAGAAGGAAAGGCAGGTGCATTTTGGAAGTACATGGCCATGGATTGGGATTGATGTTAGAATATTATGAGAAATACATGACCTAAGGGGATTCATAAATTATTTACAAGAGAATGGGACTTCCGAGCTTTATCAATTATCTGAGCATTATTCTCGATATTGACTTGCCTGAACATACTAACTTTTGCATGATGTAGATATAATTTAAGTGCTTTATATTTGATTCATACGGAAGATAGATTCAAAGATTCAAGTCGATAAGGGAGGAGTGATGATGTGCCGCAAGCTACGAGAACCTTTAATGAAGTAAGAGCAAAGGAGCCACTAACCCTCAAAAGAAGAACAATAATTTTGAGACGTCTTTCCTTGTTTTATTTAATTATTTTTTTATGTATTTTATTGTTATTAGAATGTTCCTTAGCAATTTACTATTGGCCAATCAGAGAATTAATTCTACTGGCCAATAGGAATTTAGTTATATTGACGAATAAGAATATAGTTCTATTAGCCAATAGGAATTTATTTCTATTGACAAATGGAAATTTGGTTCTATTAG
This sequence comes from Lumnitzera littorea, assembly GCA_024138015.1. Lineage (NCBI taxonomy): Eukaryota > Viridiplantae > Streptophyta > Magnoliopsida > Myrtales > Combretaceae > Lumnitzera > Lumnitzera littorea. The sequence goes on from JAMXBB010000011.1 coordinate 50,850,660, forward strand.
TCATTAGGAGTTTATTTATTTTCAACAATGGAAATTTAGTTCTATTGACCGATAAAAATTTAGTTTTATTAGTTAATAGGAATTAAGTTCTTTTAGTAATAATTATAAGTCTTTTATTAGTAATTATAGGTCTTTTATTTTGTTATGGAAATGTCATTACGGTTATAAAGTCTATTTAAAGTCTTTATTCCATTGTAACAAATATTATTAGTTTATAAATTTTTTTTTTTTTTTTAGTGTAAACTCTCTCTCTACTCTTAGCAATCTTTACAATTATAGCAAGTAAACTAGATTATTTGATCATGCATCATATCATTCATTTAATCTAGTGATTGTTAATTCTTGTGTTGCGTTATATTCATAGGACTTCATACTCAAACCATCCCTAAATATTCAAAAAGCTTAACTTTCATGAAATAGGATCAATCAATTAGCAAGTTGATTTTTGCATAATATCCTAATTATCGATTAGGCACGTAATTATGATAATTACTAAGTTAAAATTCTAGTAAATTGAAAAGTTGAGATAGTAAAATTGATATTATCCCTTTATTGTGTTGGTAATACTAAAATACATCTACATAAGAGGAAATGTGTCATGAGAGAACTATATATATTAATGTCATGATGCAATGGCAACTACTACTAATAATTACTATTATTATTATTATTATTATTATTATTATTATTATTATTATGTCAACTATTTTATTAAAACTTTAGAGAATAGAAGATTCAAATCTAATTTATCATAATATAATATTAGTATTTATATCATTAGACCACAATCATCTTGATAACAATTTATGATGTTGAAGCCTAGAATATAAGCACTCTTGAAAATCCGACTAACATGTTGACGAAAGGTCCTATGAGAAGTGCAACTATATTGATTAAACTTGATAACCAACATAGATCATTCTAATAGTCGTGTTCTCTATTATTGTTTAGGGCAGGATAATACACGCTTTAATTTAGTTTAGGAATTTAACGGAAACTGGACCTTTTTTCACGTTCTGATTAGTGAACTCCATTCGGAGAAAAAGCTCTTTGAACAATTTGATTTCAGTTAAGGTTCGAACTGCATTTGTTTTCTTTTTTATATTTTAACTTCTACCATCTCTTTTCTAGTTTTATTTTTATACATATATCTATATATATAGGGGGGTGTACAAATATATATTCTTTATTTTCATTTCAACTGTTTCTTGCTCGATCATCAATCATCCTTTATTATGTCCAAATCAAGTACTTTTTCCAACCATTAGGGGAAAAAAAAAGAATATATCTTGGGATCAAAATGTTTACCTTTTCTTGGAAATAAAATAAAACTAATAGGAAAACTAAACCCTAGTTTCAGTTGATACGTTAAAACACTTGTCAAAATATTAATCATCTATTTTACCAAGTAAAAATTTAATATTCTCAGTACGATACTTTATTTTACTTTATTTTAACCATTTGAAAGTTTAATTATTTATTTAAATTTAATAATAAATATTGATTTTCTTGTATATAATATATGTTTAAATGAAATTAAAGATACAGATAGTTGAACGGAGACTCAATCACATATTTTATAACTTCTTTCAGTAATGAAGTTCAAAGCGATTTATTAATCCCATTGTTGAACCTTTGTAGGGTTCGAGGGATGGAACCTCATCATGCACTGAACTGCATTAGGGGAAAAAAAAAAAGAAAAAAAGAAAAAAACTATCTTTTGCGATTTGATTAGGTTTGGTGAGCACCCTTAACCAAATGAAAAATGCTTATATTATACTACTTATATTCTCTATTTATTATGAACTGTGATCTTCCCTTCTTTTTTTTGTTTTTCTTTTTTCTTTCGCCGCTAGATTAGAGTTTTTCATGTAGAATATCTGTTCATCCTATTCTCAAAGTTCTCTTTAATATGTTGTTTTGTTCTTAATTCCATTCGCATATATATATGTTTGATAAAAATAGTTTTCGCCGCTTAATTTATTACTCTAACTTTTGCCCTATCCCTAAGTTCTTGTACTTCAAATCTCAACGTTCCCGTCTCAACATATAATGACATCTGGATGTACGTGAAATTTTAACTTTGCATCGTATATCCATGAGACTGTTAGAATCCGAAGACATTTATAAACTTTTGTCATGACTTAAAGCTGCAATACCTAAAAAAACAAACACCTACAGTAGTTCATTAGGGTTTTGCACTACCCAGTGTTCTCTTTAAAGAACAATTAATGAGCAACTGTAAGTGGCACCCAAAATCATGCCCTGAAGTCAGGACTTGTATGTGAAGGATCCTTGTATCTAAGCATTATTGACGTCTGTCTTCTAATGAAATGATCAGTTTCGAATTCCCACAACGAAAAAATAAAAGAAAGTGGGGACTTTTACGGATTTTTTTGCGTTAAATTATTTACAAGCAACTTCATATAAAACCATGGTAAAAAATTACGATATATATATACATTGATATAACATATAAATTCTAGTATATATTTTCATTACCAGAATATATACATACAGATTCTGTTAATGATAATCATAATCAGAATTTACATGTTGTACTGAATATGTAAAAGTGAATTTTAATACGTGACTTAACGCGATAAAATTCTAGGACTTGTGTTATATGTCGTTTAGCGTCAAGAACCAGAAGCTCGATTCCTCACTTATGAGGGCATTATTTAAATTCTTAGCCATGAAAGTAAGATTGATGTTATCGAAATAATGGGCGGCCAAATCATTTCTTTTCAATTTCTTATGAAACTTTTAGTCGCGCAAATTAATAACATAAAATATGTGTCCCGCGCGGCTGAAAAGAGTGAAAACGCAGTCAAGATAAAATATAAATAAAACCCTAATCGTAACGTGTGCCCTAATATATTCCAAAATACATACAAATATATATTATCCTAATCTCTCTCATGTGCCCTGGACATTTTCTTTCTCTCCACTCCCAAAATAAACCCACCTCCTCCTCCTCGATAACCAAATCAACTCATCTTGATTTCTCTTTCTTTTTTTCATTTTTTTAAGAACTTTCACCACGTTACGAGTACAGAATAGGGCAGTAAAAACAAGATAAAAATTACGTGTTGAATTAACCCTAGCTAGCAAAAGATGCTCCTCCCATGGAAGTTCCTCAATATCCACGCTACCCCTTGAACCCTAAACTTCATAAATATGGAGTTAGGACACGTTAGGGTTTAAATAGTTAATGAATATATATAGTAATTAGGAACTCATCTTTTATCATATTAAAACATGGGGAGGGAAATAAAGACATTAAATGGTGTTGCCTGTATAACTCCAATCCAACTCTCCAAGCCCTAGCTTTCAACTTTCGCAATCTCCTAAGCTGGCTGCCTCTAATTAACATCAAAAAACTTTGTCTTCCCTAGGAGAGGAATTATGTCAATTTTGCCCACCACCTCCCAATGGTTTCTCTGAAATTTTTTATCATATCCGTACCCGATTACCCGAAAAAGTACTTTAATTATTTGATTATTGAAAACAACGTTTGGAGTTCTTCTTGTGTGCAGCGTGCACCTCAACCCAAATCAAATGTAATATTCTCAAAAACAAACTTTATGATTATATAACACTTCCTTATTTTTATTCTAGTATACTTTATTTAAATGTTTTGCTTGTGAAAGCATTTGAAATTCAATCATGCAAGTGGATGTAGAGGGTTCCACGAGTTGTTAGAGGTCTTCATGGTTTAGCTTAATTTAGAGATTAGATTGAACTAAATTGTATTAGAATCCTTAATCAAACAAAGCGCTTTTAACGGCTGAGATTTCTAAACAAAATCCTTCAAATGATGTCGTTTAGTCTGGTTTGAACCACATTTAGAGTACTTCATTATATTTAATAATAATAGACACTAGTCATCTAATATAAGGGACCGGATTTGAGTCCTCCATCTCTCCAATTGTAATATAGTTGATCAAAATAAAAAGTCTAGTGCAAATCACTTTTAAAGTACTTCATCATTATTACAACCTTCAACTAAATATTGATGTTTAAATTAAGGAATCTTACGTAAGATTTAAAGCTAAATAACAATTTATCACAATAATATTGCATCTTAAGTGATAATGAAGATACATAAGCCTACTTGAAAAACGATATATGAGAATAAATTGTGAAGGCAATGTGTGAGATGAGGGGAAAAAAAAAAGAAAAAATAAATAGGATCAAAATGAAAAATTAATAAAACGTTATTTACATTTTATTTTTTAATAAAAAACGATTTAGCTTGAGATCAAGTGGTAGGATCCAATTCGACCTCTTCAAACGAACCACGAGCCATTTGGATTGTCTTTAACCCAATTGCAAATAGGTCAATATTATGTTTTACATTTCAACTTTGTCACTTTTCACAATCATATACAAAAAATTTTGACTTGTCTATTTATAAACCAAATTAAAGATTCATTTGTCACAGTTTACACATCACTTAACTTAAATTCACACTGTTAGTTTAATCAATGCGATCAACCAATTGAGTAGCTGCCCACGGCCTTAGAGAGATTATACAACCTCCTACAAGTAGTTGTTGACTAACCCTAAAAAAAAAAAAAAAAAAAAAGCAAGTCTCAACCCAATTCAAAAACATAAGTTGAGAGAAGCAATGCTTGCTGTAAGTAGCTACCCACGGCCCTAAGAGGGTCGCATAATCCTCCTAAGACCTTAACGGTCATCCTATTAGTTGATCATGCTGATTAACTCAATGGTATGAATTGAAATTAATTGAAACGATAACATCTAAATCTTCAAATTTGTGTATAATTAAATAAATCAAAATTTTAGGTATATAATTATAAAAAGTGATAAAGTTGATGTATAAGTTACAATATTACCCCACTATAAATCAAGCAAAAATACAAAAGAGTCACATTTTGTGATTTTGGCCAATTTAGCTCAAGTCTTTGTTTAGTTTAGTTTAGTTAAATAAACAACCCCATGCATTATTACAAATTATCAAGAGGATTTATAAAGGTTTAAGGATATTTCATGCATTTTGGCATTTCAACAATTTTTTTTTTCTCCAAGCATCTCCACAAGTTTAAAAGAAATATTTAATTAACTTTTTTTTCTTTCTTATTATCATCTCAAGGTATTTGCTAGTAGAAACTGGGTTTTGCACGTTAGGTAAGCCCGTAAAATAGAACACTGTAAGAGAACATCAAGATATTATCCAGTGTGACTACTCCGTACTTAAGACAATATAGTGTTCTAAAGAATAAGGGATACTTAAGAGCAATAGACAAGATTTAGTATGAAAAGTATCAAGTAGTTTTTACCATTAGGTGATAACTTAATATTTATAATAAAGTGGTGCCGATAGTTGAGTCCAAGGCTACAGGCTTTAAATGATAAGACACATCATATTTAGACAAGCTTGAGAGACCCATGTTTAAAAAGCCCAGTTAACACCTATGATAATTCACTTCCATTCCTTTGTTCCACAAACATTTTGTTTTTTTCTTTTTTCACTCCTTAACTTTTTTCTTATTTTCTTTTCTTTGTAGTTCTTTTTCCTTTATTTCAATCATATTGGTAAGGTAACTTTATGCCAAAAAAAAAAAACTAAAAAAGAAAAAGATTTTTTCCTCTACGTCTAACATAATGTTAAGGTAATTTTATGCAAAAAAAAAAAAAGTTAATAATTACGAATTGACTAAAATTACAAACTTTACAGTGTAATTATAAATGATAGGAGCTTACGAGTAACTTTTTTACCGATTTTTGTTCGTCAACTTTTGATTAAAATTGGTAATGTTAAGGATCGGAGTTTACGTTGTTTACGAATTACTCTAAAATTATGAATTTTAAACTATTAGAGAAAAATAAAATTCTCTATACAAAATTTTGAATAGGTTCTTTGGTAGATCACAACCTACCATACTTAGACATAACCTCCCCATGGTGATGGGTATCCACTCCCACCACTTTTTTATTTTTAACCTAACTCGACTGAAACTCAATAAGTTTCTCACTATTTTTATGTTTTTTTTTTTTTTTAAATTCTTTTGATGTGTTGAGTCAAATTGTATGTTTTAGTGGATCATGACCCACCTGATTTCTTGTAACCGATCCCCCTAGTTGCTAGCCTTCGAGTGGCCCAAATTGGTTCATAAGACTATCCCCATTTGATGTCCTCGGTATAGGAACCTTGATAAAGAACCTCCTTCCTAAGGTTTTTGATGAAAGGGGGTGGGTCCTTATCCTTACGATTTATCGGATCCTTCGTGAACCTCAAAAAGTTACCAATTTTTTTTTTATATACATATAATTGTGACAAAAATTATATTTTATTTTCTCACAATTCATGGAATCCAACGTCTCAAGCATGCCACACCTTCAACCTTAACTATGAAAAGTTGAACATAATTAAATTTTATCAATGTTATTTTTAGTAATTTTATATAATCAAATCATTAATCTAAGTAGCCTATAAAATTTGCCAAAGTAAATTTTATCCTCCATTCCTTCACATGATAAGTTCAAGGGTTTAGTGGATAAATATATTTCCATCCTCCTAGAATGGCGTTGAAGATTTAAGAAAATAATATATGCATAATACTATTAAATTTATTAATTATTTGCAATATTGAGAAAATAATCGAGGGTTTAGTGGATAAATATATTTTCATCCTCCATTAGTTTATCATTATCTTTTTCATTAACTATGACACGAAAATCTTTCTAATTGATAAAGTATTTTTATCAAATAATTAATATAATAAAATATTTAAAAATAAAGAAAATTATAAAAATTAAAAATTAAAAATCAAATAAGAAAGATATATATACATATAATATATTAAATGTATATACATGTAAATTTATTTAATTTCAATAAAACCAAAATTTTATAAAAAGAAAATCCAAAAAAAAAAAAAAGATAAAACATAAAACATAAAAAAAAAAAAAAATGTTCCGACTAGGCCAAAGCCTAAGGTAGACCTAAGATAATTCTAGTCTTGAATTGTGAATTGGGCCGCTAGTTTATTGAATAGGACCGAGCCCTACTAAGTTGGCCCTAAATCGACCAACAACCTACTGAGCCTATCAAGGTGATATGTATATGCAAGATATATGTGTGTGTATATATTAACATATTTTTTCATTAATAATTTTCCTTTATATATTTATCCATTTTTCACAATAAAGTTTCAGACTTTAGTGCATATGTCTTATATATATGCAAGATATATATATATATATACATCAATATATTTTTTCATCAATAATTTTCCTTTATGTATTTATCCATTTTTTACAATAAAGTTTGAGAATTTAGTACATATGTCTTATATATATGCAAGATATATATATATATATATGTTAGTATATGTAATTATCTAAGAAGCTAAGGTACATATGTTAAATATGTATAAATATATATATATGTAAATGTACGTCGATATATATATACATATATATATATATATAAATATACATATAAAATTAAAAAAACGGTTCAGTCTCTCTAGAGCAAAACAAGGGCTAATTCTAGGTAGATTTAGCCTGTGTCCTATATCTAGCCTGAGGGTAAACGACGGCTATTGGGGTGTCTAACGATTGTGTTTTAAAAGCTTAACACAAGCAAAACATTTAAATAACATATACGTGGAAAAATAAAAGAAAAAGAAGTGCTATATAATCATAAAATTTGTTTTTGAGAATATTACATTTGATTTGGGTTAAGGTGCACACTCCAGACAAGAAGAACTCCATGGTTGTTTTTAATGGTCATATAATTAAAGTATTTTCTCATGTAACCGATATGATCAAAAATTTCAGAGAAACCATTGGGAGGTAGTGGTGGTGGGCAAAATTGGCAGAATTCCTCTCCTAGGGAAGACAAACTCTTTTGATGTTAGTTACGGGCAGGCAGGCAGCTTAGGAGATTGTGAAAGTAAAAAGCCACGGCTTGGAGAGTTGGAGTTAAACAAGCAAACCCATTCAATGTATTTATTTCCCTTCGCATATTTTATATTATAAGGATATTGAGTTCTTAATTTCTATATTCATAAACTATTTAAACCCTAACGTGGCCTGACTCCATATTATAAGGTTTAGGGTTCAAGGTGTGGCGTGGATATCGAGGAACTTCCATGGGCGGGGGAGCATCTGTTGCTAGCTAGGGTTAATTCTGCACGTAATTATTATCTTGTTTTTACTGCCCTATTCTGCACTTATAAGGTGGTGAAGGTTATAAAATATTTGGATGGGTTGATTTGGTTACCGAAGAGGAGGAGGTGGGTAAATCTTGGGAGTGAAGAAAAAGAAAATGTCCAGGGCACATGAGAGAGATTAGGATGTATATAATATATATTGTATGTATTTTCGAATATATTATTTCATTTTGTGAGAAAAAGTATAATATGTAACGTAAATTTGTTAGTTTTTTAAAAATTAAGCCCTTATGTCCTAAGGGCTAGTTTGTAAGTGATAGACCCGTGAGTATGGCTTGTGTATTATTTAAGGGAAGACTCTATAAGATGATGATAATAATAGTAATAGACTTCAAATTTCAGCTGCAAGCAACGAGGCACCAAAGCTCGAAGCACCCTTTCATTGCTTTCGTACTTTCACTTGCACTTCCCACCTAGCTCAAACCCCATGAAAAACTCCAGCTGTTTCTGTTAAGTGTTCATTACAAATGTACTCAACATTAAAACACCACCACTTAGCCGACACAACCTCTGCCGTCTAGTCTAAGCACCACCGTGGAGAGCGTCGATAAGCAAGAGCTGTAATATCTGGAAATATGAAACATGTTTTTTGTTTGTTAATGGTTTTCATGTGTTTTCAAAGCGATTGAAGTCTTGACTAAACTTGGTGTAAGAATTAAGCATCCTTTTTTACTTTTTGGGGTAACAAAATCGTCTCTCACATGGATGTTGTCTCCTAGAGTGGACTTCCATTACCGGCATTGCTACCAAGAAACTCCCCCAAGCAAGGACGCACCACCATCTGCACCATCATTACCACTATCAAACAAAAAACCACCCCCTTTTTCTCTGCCATCTTCTTCAATGGCAAAAACAGGCCATCAGTTTCCTTATTTCATCTTATTCTGCTTCTCTCTATTGAGTTTCACTTCCATGCCTTCAAGGGTCGCTAGCCTTTCCTCTGATGGAGAAGCACTTCTTTCCCTAATATCAGCAGTCGATCCTTCCTCAAAGTCATCCTCCTCAGTCCTCTCTTCATGGGACTCATCGGCTCAAACCCCATGTTCATGGAAAGGCATTTCATGTTCTGCTCAAAGCAGAGTCATCTCTGTTTCTCTACCAGACACATTCCTTAACCTTTCCTCTGTACCTCCAGAGCTCTCTTCCCTCTCTTATCTACAGCTACTAAACTTGTCATCCACCAATATTTCTGGCACCATGCCTCCTTCCATCGGGTTACTCTCTCACCTTCATCTTCTAGACCTCTCTTCAAACTCACTTTCAGGTCCAATACCACCTCAGATTGGTAACCTCTCTTCCCTTCAGTTCCTGTTCCTAAACTCTAACAAGCTCTCTGGCAAAATCCCAGCACAGCTCTCATACTTGACTTCACTCCAAATCCTGTGCTTACAAGATAACCTTCTTAACGGCTCAATACCTTACCAATTAGGCTTCCTTGTCTCACTCCAGCAGTTTCGTATTGGAGGGAATCCATATTTGACTGGAGAGATACCATCCCAACTAGGACAACTTACCAACCTCACTACATTCGGTGTCGCAGCAACTGGACTTTCGGGGGTGATCCCGCCCAGTTTTGGGAACTTGATTAACCTCCAAACTTTGGCTCTTTATGACACCGATGTGTTTGGTTCGATCCCGCCCGAACTTGGCTCATGTGGTGAGCTAAGGAATTTGTATCTGCATATGAATAAGCTCACAGGCTCTATACCACCACAACTTGGTAAGTTGCAAAAGCTAACCAGCTTGCTTTTATGGGGTAACACATTTACCGGGTTGATACCGTCTGAACTTTCTAATTGCTCATCACTTGTAGTCCTTGATGTATCTGCAAATAATTTATCTGGCGAAATACCTGGTGATTTGGGTAAACTGTTGGTGCTTGAGCAGCTTCATTTGTCTGATAATTCTTTAAGCGGATCGATCCCGTGGCAGATAAGCAACTGTACGAGTCTCACAGCTCTTCAGCTTGATAAGAACCAGTTAACAGGTACCATTCCGTGGGAGGTTGGGAACCTGAACCTCCTGCAAAGCTTTTTCTTGTGGGGGAATTCGGTTTCTGGTACAATACCAGCCGCATTTGGCAACTGCACTGAACTTTATTCCCTAGATCTTTCAAGAAACAAGCTCACTGGACCGATGCCTGAGGAAATATTCAGGTTGAAGAAATTGAGCAAACTTTTACTTCTAGGGAATTCATTGACAGGAGGGTTGCCAAAAAGTGTGGTCAATTGTCAGTCACTAGTGAGGTTAAGGCTTGGCGAAAATCAGCTGTCAGGTCATATTCCTAGGGAGATTGGACAACTAGAGAACCTGGTTTTTCTTGACTTGTACATGAATCATTTTTCAGGTACCCTCCCTTATGAGATCGCAAACATGACGGTCCTTGAGTCATTGGATGTACACAACAACTATGTAACTGGAGAGATCCCTTCCCAGTTGGGGGAACTGGTGAACTTGGAGCAGCTTGATTTGAGTCATAACAGCTTTACAGGGGTGATACCGTTGAGCTTTGGTAACTTGAGTTACTTAAACAAGCTCAATCTCAACAACAACTTGCTGACTGGGTCGATCCCCACATCAATCAAACATTTGCAGAAACTGACCTTGCTTGACTTGAGCTCCAATAGCCTCTCTGGCACTATCCCACCTGAAATTGGTTCAATAACTAGCCTTACAATTAGTTTGGACCTCAGCTCCAATGGGTTTGTGGGAGAACTCCCTGAGACTATGTCCAGTTTGACTCAGTTACAATCACTTGATTTATCCCAAAATTCGCTTACTGGAAAAATTCGGGTATTGAGTTACATGACCAGTTTAACTTCCCTGAATATCTCCTATAACAACTTTTCGGGTCCAATACCAGTGACTCCATTCTTTAGGACTTTAGCACCGAGTTCTTACCTCCAGAATCCAAATCTTTGTGAATCTACGGATGGGGCAACTTGTTCTGGCCCATTGCGAAGAAATGGACTAAAATCAGCCAAAACTGTGGCTTTGATTTCAGTGATTCTAGCATCTGTAACTTTTATTGTTCTTGCTTTGTGGATATTGGTGACAAGGAATCACAGATATATGGTGGAGAAATCGTTAGGAGCATCTGCATCTACGTCAGGATTTGAAGACTTCTCATATCCATGGACCTTCATACCGTTTCAAAAGCTTAATTTCACGATAGACAACATATTGGAATGCATAAAAGAGGAAAATGTGATTGGAAAAGGATGGTCTGGAGTTGTCTACAAGGCAGAAATGCCCAGTGGTGAACTGATTGCAGTCAAGAAGCTGTGGAAAACTAAAGGTGACGAAGAACCTGTGGATTCTTTTGCTGCGGAAATTCAAATTCTTGGGCACATTAGGCACCGGAATATTGTGAGGCTCCTAGGCTATTGTTCTAACAAAAGCACAAAGCTCCTTCTGTATAACTACATTCCAAATGGCAACCTACAGCAGCTGCTCCAAGGAAACCGAAACTTGGATTGGGAAACAAGGTATAAGATTGCAGTCGGGTCAGCACAGGGCCTGGCATATCTTCATCATGACTGTGCTCCAGCAATACTTCACAGAGATGTCAAATGCAATAACATACTTCTTGACTCCAAGTATGAAGCATATTTAGCAGATTTTGGTCTCGCAAAGCTGATGAACTCTCCAAATTACCGCCAAGCAATATCAAGAATAGCTGGCTCATATGGTTATATTGCTCCAGGCAAGTTTCATTAAATTATTACCCACCTCAGCATATTTCTACATGGAATCAATTATTTATCACCATATTATGAGAAGACCCATTTGGCAATTCGTCTGAAGGAATTTTAACTTCTGTGTGGATACGATCTTAAAAATGGTTGTGATTTTTAATTTTAATAGCATTATGGTTAGTAAGTAAAGTATTGCTATTCATAGGAAGCCATAAATCCTGTGTGTTGGATATCAAGATTAAGATGTGAAGAAAAAACAGAACAAAACCGAGTTTCGACTAAATAAAGTGAACGTAACAGAATACATGTATACAACAATACATCAAACAGAATTGTAGGCTCTGGACAACAATCTCTGCTTTTGTTGTGTTACAACTTATGTGAGTCTAATGAAGCTTCTTGTCATTGCAGAGTATGGATACACTGCGAACATATCCGAGAAGAGTGACGTCTACAGTTATGGTGTAGTTTTACTTGAAATCCTAAGCGGACGAAGTGCGGTGGATCCCCAGGCAGGTGATGGAATGCACATTGTTGAGTGGGTGAGAAGGAAGATGGGAAGCTTCGAACCAGCCATGTCAGTTCTAGACACAAAGCTTCAAGGTTTACCGGATCAGATGGTGCAAGAGATGCTTCAAACCTTAGGAATCGCAATGTTTTGTGTGAATTCTTCGCCAGCAGAAAGACCGACAATGAAGGAAGTGGTAGCACTTCTCATGGAGGTGAAGAGTCCTCCCGAAGAATGGGGAAAAACTTCTCAACCGCTAATAAAACCTTCTTCTACTTAGACTTGATTGACCTCTAGTTTTCTTTTTGTCGGTTCCCGTAGGATACCATCAATCTATTTTTCTTTCTTCGTCCCAAGAGATACACGAGAGATTTCAGTAAAATTTCAGGAAATTTATGGTTAGATAAGCCTCTGATATGTTAGATTTGGATGTAATCTTGGGTTTGTACAGTGTTAGTAAGTAGCAATTTGATTGGTCTCCCACATGCTTTGCCTTCATTTTTCCTTCTTTTGCTTTCTCTTGTAGATGCAGCTTCATTTTCGAGTTTCCACCATTGTCATTTGGTATTTGTCATTACCTATATGTCCCATGTTTGAGCAAATCCTGGTATCTAGGAGTACCCTGTAGATGTCTAAAGTAAGATAACTAACCTGCCATCTTCAACATTTGGATTTTTGTTAATATGTTTGATAAAAAGTTGCACGTTTTTCATGGCTTTCTGCCATAATTGTGTCTTGATATTGCTTGTCACGAGTCAAATGGCAGAATATCTAGAATGGGTCGGATGGTCCTATCCTAAAAGCACCATATGTGAATGCTACCTTGAAACTCCTTGGATCAAGATGACAAAAACTGTAATAAAATCGATGCTCCACCGATCTAACGGTTCTTCAGTGGTTGAAGCAGCGTGATTCTGGAACCGTTTAATAACCACCTGTCTTGGAACGAAATATATAATAGAAAACGCGATCTGCATTTTAAGAACTCGCAATTAACTTTCTAACATGGATCCGTTGCATGCAAAGGGGTGACTTGTTTAAATGTGAGCCAGTTCCTCCGTAGTTTGCAGGTTCAAGAATTTTAGGACCTTGCTCAATCCATGGGTTTATATAGTTCTACCGACCTGTCACCGGAGAATCAATACGCAATTGATATCTTGCTAATAAATAGTCCATAATTCAGAAGAAAATTATCTAGCTAAATCTATCTGTTCAAAACACATTGGTTTCTTGAGCCTTTTTTCTTTTATTTTTTCCCCCGTTTTCAACTATTACAATGGAAGGGAATTCGAATTTATACCAGACCGTGTTCATTCCAGTTGGACTGGAGGACCAAAAGCAAAATTTCCAACCATAGTGCTACTGGGAAGTATTTAATTCATGTACAGACCAGTTTGCTGGACCATAAAAGCAGACTGCAGACATATGCCAACAAGACCACACCACTATCTTTTTTGGGCCACATGCCAATAACAGCAACCTTAGTAGTTTTGGTTTTGTTTTCTCGACACACTTTAACGGGCAATCCATGCTTTTTTCATGTTCTCATATTTAGTCAAATGGAAGATCATTCGACAATCAGTCAGCAATTTATCATATGACTCCTCCTCATAAGATAAGATCCCCACCAATTTTTCAATATTATGTCCTCCCCCCAACACCCAAGAGACAAGACCACTATTGTGTGCATGCTTCTTAGCCCATACAAACGGTTTTGCATATGTTTAGGAATTGGACAGGACAAGTGAGGGGCACTTTATCTCATTTTATGGGACAGTTTGTCAACACTGAGGTTATGTTACTTTTTTCTCCTTTTGGCTCTTCCAGTTTTAGAGTAAGAAAATCATGGCTTTATGGATGCATTTGGAGCATTTCCAAGGACACGATCACATGACCCATCAACTCGTCATAACTTCTAAAACTGAGATTGAACATTGACATTGACATTGACATTGGCATGTTTGTGGGTCATAACTCATGTATGTGTAGTAAGGTTTCTCAAATGGAATTATATGTTTGAAAAAATCCTTGCAAGTGTTATCCAAATTGCTAAAGATTTGAGAATTTCATGAGGTTTTTAATTAATCTTTATAACTTAATATGAATTTTATCGTTCTATAGGAAAGGGTTACATCCGGATCATACTTTTAATTTTATATATATATATATAAAGAAATAATGAAGAGAAATCAGAAGCCCGTGGCAACTTTTTGTTTTAATCTTTATTCCCTCACCACAGTCCACAGAAATCCATGCGCCCCGACCACCTTCATTTTCCAATGCTATTCACTCATCACACTAAGCCTTTTCTTCTTGGAAATCGAATCGATACCGTTTATTGGGGGTGTTTTCTTATTCTACATTCTCTAATCTCTACACGCTTCTTTTTTTCTCTTACGGTGAAAAGTTCCTCTCGACATATTTTTCAGTATAGATTTCATTTCGTCGACGACAAAAATAAGAGTTATGATACCACACCGTCCTTTCTATCTCAACAATCTAAGATACTGTCACTCAAAAATGAATTAATTGCCATTTAATTTGAGCCGTTCATTTATTTTTTTTCCTCCTATAACATTCAAAAACCTAAGAAAAGAAAATGAAAAACGTACTTATTGTATAGAATTTATTTTTATTTTATCTTCTCTTCCCCACAAGGTATACATAAAACCATTATCTACCCATGGCTCACCAGAATCTACAACAGGACTAGAGATTGTTTTTTTTTTTCTAACATTTTTCTGTTTCTTTCCATATCTATTGCTATTCTTTAAATTGAAATTAGAGCTACAAACAAGCTGAGTTATTTATAAGCTGCTCGAACTCCGCTCATTTTAAGCTTAATTTGAGCTCGTTTAGTAAACAAGCTTAATTCTAATTAAAGATAAACTCGTTTACTTAAATGATTCAAACTTAAGTTCCAATTTAGACTTATAAACCTATTTATTTAGGTTTGCGAGCTGACTATACTTATAAATATTATATACTATATATTATTAAAATCCAAAAGGTAACATCTGTATAATTTATATCAATATATAATATGTGATGAGATATTAAATAATATATGATCTAATCTTTATTGATCATTCATTAATGTATTTATTCATATATTTCTTTATTTTATATACTTAAACTTATAAATAAGCTTAAGTTTGATTCAAACTCGATTAGTAAATAAGCCAAACTTAAGTTTAAAACAAAATTTATCAATCTAAACAAGCTTAACTTGAGCCTCAATTTACAAGCTTGATAAAAAAATCGAGTCAAACTCAAGTTCAATAATTTTTACACAAGGCTTAGACTTGACTTGATTCGATTCGACTCTCTTGCAATCCTAATTGAAATAAAAGATATATTGAAAAATAACTAAGAATAATTGAAGTACACAGCTCCTACAATGAAGAAAGCAAGCAATCATATAATTGGAACATAGAAAATTTGCTATGAATATAGATCATTAAGGATGAAAGAATGAGCGTCAAACCTTTTGTCAACGGATTTACATTGTATAATATTGATCTTTTGGTTTAAAAAGAAATAAAAAATTTATTATTTGGAAAGTACAAGCCTATGACTTTTTGAAATGATTTTATGAATATGAATTAAAAAGAAAAAGAAAAAACGACATAAAGATACTAAATCGATTATATTAATATTGACTCATGCCGTAATGTTATAATATATTGTTAGTTTGATATAAACTATTCAAATTTATTGTATACTAATTTACTATGTTGGACATCTTTTGTTATTAATGGGCTATATTAACTGTTAAAGAAGCCAATATTGGGTGGTAAGAATCCATGTCCTCATTTTATGTGTCGATTTCAATTCGTTGATTTTGGTTTTGACCCCTAACTTGCATGATGTTGAGTTAATCCCTGGATAGATTAGTATAATATAATTATATATTGTTTTCTGTTATACAAGTAAATATGTAAATTGTGAGTGGGCAAGATAAGAGAAGGAAGAACGATAATTCGTGAAAATATTGGAGTAATAATAACCTCTATAGATTAAAATTATTTTAATGAATAGCAATTATCATTGCAAGTAACACAGAAATGTAAAACCCTAGCCAAAACCTCCCTTTATCAAAAGATGCCAACAGCATCAAACCCAGCGTAGTCGAAAACGACTGGCAGCGAAAAATGGGATGAGAACGACTGGCAACGAAAAATGAGGAATCATCCCATACAGCAGTGAAAGTGGATGCGAACCAACAATAGGGAGAGAATAAAAAACTCTCCTTTGGGGATACGGTAGTTATGAATATCCCGGAGGTATATGAAAGATATAATATTCCCGAGATAAAAACATATACTAAACAAGGGAGCCATGAAACATGATAATGATGATGTAAACAATGAAGAGGATAATGTGGGCGATTGTGACAATCTGGTGATTTACCGTATCCCTTTCTCAAAATCAAAAAAGGATATCTTATATGTTCTATAGTAACATACGTTTATAACAAAAGTCATGAGACAAAATCCTAAATACAAAGCCATGCTAGATAGATTAAGAAGAATGTGACAAGGATTAAGTAATTTTAAATTAATCCATGCTAGTTTAGGGGTCTATTTCATATTGCTTGATAATAACCTAGACTACTAGTGGGTGATTAAAAATGGCCCATGGTTTGTCAATTGTCATTACCCGACCCTAAAAAGATGAGAACCTAACTTCTAAATAAATCAATCATATTTCAACGTATTAGCAATTTAAGTGTGCATTGCAAGACTCCTAATGGAATCTTACTCCCCCCTTGCTATAAAGAAAATAGGGGAAAGAATTGGTCCAATGCTTAGGTATGATTCATACACATTCGGATTAGAAAAGGGGAAGGTTTGCAAGATTTTGTGTTTAAGTCAATATGGATGCCCCATTGAAACACATGATAGTGATTCATGGTAAGAGATATGAGGTGCAATATGAGAGATTACCTAGACTATGTCGAACTTATGACTACATCAGTTATATCAAAGCAACTTGCCTAAAATTAAATTTCCAAGGGAACACAGATATTAACAAAACCATTAATGCAAAGGGTCAGACATCGAAGCCGAAAAATAGTGGGGAAAAGTAGCAAGTTCAAAAAAATGCCTCACAAAAGAAAGTTTTTTACACTGATGAAGAAAATAAGCCACCAGATCAAAACGTGAATTTTGAAGTAACCACCATAAGGGAAAAGCAAAGCGCAGTGAATGAGTTGGTCGGACTATAGGTAAAAGTACAATACAAAAAAGTGACTCTCAAAAAAAAAAGGAAGGAAAAATTGCTCATCTCTTAAATGAAAATATGCACAAAGGACACGGATTATCATTTAATATATTAAATGACATTCTAGAAGCCAGTGAAGAGACGCGACAAGTGGACATTGAAGGGACGCAATCTAAAGTATTACTTCCTAAAGATCTGAATATATACGAAACATTTAAAGCTAATACCTTGAGAAATGCTTCAGACTCTACCAAAGGAAAGGAGCCTTTAATATCTGCCACCAAACCTCCTTCTTCTACAAATAAGAAAAAGCCCCTTAAGACATCACTTAAAAACTTGTACATCAACATGGTCAACTTGTTGGAAGTAAAAATATAGATGCAACTACTACATAAGGGTTCGAACAAATCAAATCAACACTCTAAAAGTCAAATTTGAGAGATCTAAAGGAGTAGACTTTTAAGGCTGATCTAGACCAAAATCCAAGGGTTGATACTACACCAAGCTCAATGGAGGAGAACACAGGCACCAAAAATAATGTTTAGGCCAGTTATGCACTAGCCAAGAACCTTCAATCAAGGGACAAAATTAATACGAGTAACACATCTATACTTCATGATAATCAAGATGCTATTTTTTCGAGAGGATCTCATAGGCAAGGACATCTTGTGAATGATGGAATAGACATGCAAAACCCTAGTGGATATAGCATATCTTTAAGAGCTTATTCTATTAGAGATTCAACGTATCTCGTTTTCCATTCCAGTAATGAAGGAAGGAAACAAGCAAGTGATAATTACTACATAGGAAATGCAAATGGTGATGTTTTACATGACCTTTCAGCCATGCCAATGGAAAATGAGGATTGAATACTCCAACAAAAAATATACTGCCCAGTATTAGTATAAGATGATAGCTATGATGATGACAATTGAAGACTGACACTCTTTCTTCTAATATGGTCCGCATACCATTCAAGGTCCTCACCTAGAATGCTAGGGGGGCAAATTCTAAAAATCATCATCGAGCAATTCATCACTTAAAGAAGCAATATGAACCCTGAGTCTTCATTGTCACAGAAACTAAGATCATACATCAAGCAGCCTCTGCTCTTTATGACCCCTTGGAATATAACCAGATGCTTTGTATGGAAGCAAAGGGAATGCAAGGTAGGATCATCGTAATGTGGAATGCCAAGACAACTACAATTCAGTCCCATCACATGTCTCAACAACAATTCCTCATGGAAATTAAGGTATGTAATTATCATTTATCTTAGTTTCTTTTTGCTATTTATGCTAGTCTAGATAGAAATATAAGACGTTTGTTGTGGACTGAACTCATCAACTAGGCAAAGAAAATTTCTAGTGCAAAAGTTCTTATAGGAGATTTTAATAAAATTCTCAATAGAGAGGAAAAATGGGGAGGTGGTGAAATAAACCAAGGGTATGCATGGGAATAACAAAACTGCATGAATTCATGCCATATGGCGAACATTGGGTTTGTGGGACCAAGATACATGTGGTCTAAAAGATCAAAAAATTTGTCGAATCTTATTCAAATATGCTTAGATAGAGTTTAGGCCACCTATGAGTGGTGTCGCTTCTTTTTAGAAGCAAAACTGTTTCACCTCTACTCTAACCAATCTAACCATCTTCCCTTTCTCCTGAATACCTGACCCATGATGAGGAGCATAGAGAAAATTCCACAACCTTTTAGGTTTCAACCCATGTAGCTAGATCACCCTGAATTTAAAGATATGATAGCAAACTTCTGGAAGCATCTGTCTTTTAGTTACCAAGATGAACTGAATAAATTCATAACTTGTATCAGAAAGTGGAACAAAGCAGTATTTAGTGTGATCCTGGTGAGAAAGAAAAAGACTGTGGAGAAACTAAATTTTATATACCAATAACTTTTCCAAAATCCGACGTAAGAAATTATTGATAGAGAGCGCAACCTCTAGGAAGAGCTCTCATGGATTACTAAACAAGAAGAACTCCTATGGGCAACAAAAGCAAGATCCAACTGGATTATTAATGGGGAGAGAAACACCAAATTCTTTCATGTTAGTGTAATTACTCAAAGAGCCAAATTAAAAATTGCAAGCATCTATGATTCAACAAGGAACTGGATCAGTGATATATCGAAGGTGAAACATCTCTTTGTGAATTTCTTTGATTTACTCTACACCACTAAACGATCATTTATATGGAAGGAGATTAGCGACTGGAGAAGTAATCAAATGATTTTAAGTAATGAAGACTGTAACTACCTTACTCAACCTTGGACCAACAATGATCTTAAGAAAGCTTTATGGTGCATTAGTAACTACAAATTGCTAGGGATAGATGGTTTTCATGTGGAGTTCTATAAAAAATGCTGGGACATTGTTAGGAATAAGTTGTGTGAATTAATCCAAGGCATTTTCCAATCAGGAGTCATTCCACATCAATTGAATGAAACTCTCATCACCCTAATCCTGAAGATCATAGGGGCAAACAAGGTTAAGGACTTTTGACCTATCAACCTTTACACCACCATGTATAAGATAATCAATAAATGCATAGTAAACAAAATGAGGCCCTTGCTGATTGACTTGATAAGCCTAAAACAATCTAGTTTTATCCCAAGTCATGTAACAAGAGGTAACATCATTATGTTCTAAGAAATTCAGCATTCAACAAGTAAAAAATATGGACAAAAGCAATGGATGTTGGTAAAACTTTGTCTAAAGGAGGCATATGACCGCATGGAATGGGACTTCATCAGGTTTGCTCTTCAATCTCTTAATTTCCTACCATCTTAGGTCAATCTAATTGGCCAATGTATATTATCTGTGTCATTTCGCCTCATCTTTAATGGTTCTATGCTAGAACCTTTTTTTGCTAACAAAGGCCTTCGTCAAGGTGATCCATTGTTGGTATGGAAATATTGAGCAGAATCATAACCACGATGGTGTCAATAAGAAATTAGAAACCCCTACGCATTAGAGGAACAAACATTTCCCTTTCGCATCTACTCTTTGCTGATGATATCCTATTCGTAGGAGAAGCATCAATAGACAATGCAAGACTAATGATGGAAGTCATGCGTGGATTCGGGGATATTTCAGGACAAAAAGTCAATTACTCCAAATCATGTATCTTATTCTCCCATAACACCAGGAGGGAACTAAAACAAAGCATAACAAATATCTTTGGTATTCGATTAAACGCGGATTTAGCCAAGTATCTTGGTATCCCTATCCACGAGGATGGTACAGTTAAAAGCTCTTATTTTAATTTTATCCTGAAGAAGATGAGAAGGAAACTAAATGGGTGAAAAGCGAATCTTCTAAGCATAGCTAGTTGGAAATTATTGGCAACATCAACTTTAAAAGGAATGGTAAATTACTATTCTTAGGTTCTACCAATGAAGAAGAACTTAATTGCTAAGCTGGAGGAAATTAACCGAAACTTCATTTGGGAAGATACAGAGACGCAACAGAAGCTTCACTGGATCAACTCAGAAAATTTTAAAACCTCAAAAAAAAAAAAAAGAGGCCTAAAGGTCATGGACTTAAAGAAGAGAAACTAGGCAAACTTTATAAATCTAGCTTAGAACTTGAAAAAGAAGAAACTCTTATGGACATCTTTGATCAACCAAAAGTATGGGTTATAAATCAATGGATGGCAGAAATTAAGGGGATCAGTAATCCTCCTAGAGTTAGGGAAAGCTAATATCTAGTTAGAAAAAAAAAATATTCATATGAAGGTAAAAAATATGAAAACAGTAAAATTCTAAAGAGACACTTGGCGAGAAGGAGAGACTGTTACATCATAGCTATAAGGACTTTTGAATAAATATGACATATCCTTAACCATTCAACAAGTATGGGATGATATCGAAGGATGGAAGGAGGATGTCATTGGTGACTCTCTGGATGAGAACATCAGACAAAGGTTGGGAGTTTTAAATGGCATTAGTCATTCGTTTAAAAAAGACAAAGTAGTCTGGTCGTATGAAATTGATGGAGAGTTAACTACGCAGTTGGTCTACTCATAACTTATGAAGGAAGAAAACTCAGACATATCAGGGAAATGATGGGGGTGGATATGAAAACTACCAACTAGCCCAATTGTGCAACTATTGATATGGCGTATCTTTCATAATGGTCTTGCATCAGGAGATAATCATCAAAAACATGGAGTCCCAATAAACACCAATTACTCTTTCTATAATAGAGTGATTGAAACTCTATAGCATGTTTTCATAAATTGCAAACAGGAAAACAAATATGGATTAGCTTAATCATAACCTTACATCACCACTAATTCACCTTTAAGAACCTAATAAACTAGATTGAGAAGAATACCAAAAGACCTAAAATTGACTAGTAGCAAGTAGATGTTCCAAGAGAAGTCATTATCCTCTCTACCTTAAAGCATATTTGGAAGTTAAGAAACAATAAAATCTTTAAACAGGTAAGAGAAAAAGAGGACCATTGTGAATTCATAAGAAAAGAAGCATCTGAATGGTGGTCTTTGAACCGTATAGAAAAGCTCAATCTAAAATACAGAAGCTTCCACCTTCCAACCCCTTAGCTCAACCAAGATTGGGTGATTATTCAAACCGATGGAGCTGTCCCAAAAAATCAAAGCTATTTGGGTCTGTGTACCATTTGTTTAAACCATGAAGGGACGATTCTTTGAGCACTCCATAAAAGGGATGGAGCCTTACTCTTATGGAAGCTGAGTTACAAGTAATAGGTGAAGGATTGTGTAATACCCCTTACATGCTTGGAGAGAGGAACTCTAATCATCAAGGCGCCTTTTGGTGTAGCGGCTCAGAGTACATCGAAGCTCCAGAGTTAAGCGTGCTCATGCTGGAGCAATCCAAGGATAGGTGACCTCTTAGGAAGCAGCTGCACCAAGGGACAAAACCGTACGGCATTTCATGCCAAAGCGGACAATACCTCGGTGGAAGGAGTTCTGGCCGGGTTGTTACAGAATGGTATCAGAGCATTCCACCAGCCAGAAAGGCGTGGCCCTGCCTGGTGGTTGTCTTGGACCTGTGTAACGAAACTGACGAGGGCGTCAATTCTGTAAGGGGAGTGGATTGTAATACCCCTTACATGCTTGAAAAAAGGAACTCTAATCATCGAGGCGCCTTTTGGTGTAGCGGCTCGGAGTACGTCGAAACTCCGGAGTTAAGCGTGCTCATGCTGGAGCAATCCCAGGATGGGTGACCTCCTAGGAAGCAGCTACACCAAGGGACAAAACCATGCGGCGTTTCATGCCAAAGTGGACAATACCTCGGTAGAAGGAGTTCTGTCCGGGTTTTTACAAATTGCGCTTTGCACATCAAAGAGAACATAGGAAAGTAGCTTACATGACAGATTCACAGCAAGCTATTAACTGGTTGCTCAACAATAAAGTGGACTTAAATAGATGCCATTCTATCTTACAGGAAAGCAAGGAAGCACTAACTCTCTTCGATAATGTTTCTCTTTCAGGGTTGCTCATGAAAAGATTGCGGCCACTAATCTACTAGCGAAGAAAGGACTACAACATCCTTTTCCTATGTTTTTTGTCACTCAGCTACCTTAATTCTTGTCTATGGTTGTTACTCATTGTAGTTAAGATCGTATCACTAGATTTGCACCTACAGTAGAAGGGATAGGCTAGTTTTTCTGTTTTGTTGTCTTTACTCCTATATTGAACCTGTTTCTCTAATGTTATTTTGAACAGTTTTCTTCTTCATCGAAAAAAATAATAATAATAACCTCTATAAATTTAATGCAATTTATATATGAAATTTAGTCTTATCCTACCTTTAGGCTTAGGATAAAATTATCTCTTCTAATCCATCCAATAATCTAATATATATTAACTCCGCATGCATGAAATAAAGGATAGTGCTATTTTCATCTTAATCCCTATTTTGTCCAACCTACCAAACAAGACCTTAGTTCGTTTATACACAAATATAGATAACATAATTTAATATATGTTTAAGCAATCCTTGGTGGAATTAAGGCTATATTGAATTAGGATAGGAGATGACCAGTCAGATTAAGTGTAGCCTAACATGATTATAAATGAGTTTAAATGCAATTTTAACATCCTATGAAAATTTAGGTGTAGCATTCATGCCCATAGACTCGTGTAAGGACCGATTCCAAACCATAAACCAGCCCATCCTAAAAATGGCCAGGCCCAAACCGCTCCCAAACGGTCAGACCTTAAAGGTCTAAGTGATTCAAGAAAACAGAGTCGCTCAAACCGACAAATCATGAACCACCGGACCAACCCATCATTGAACTGATGGGTTGGCTCGACCAACCTACCCTTTAAAAGGAAAAATAAAAAAAAAAAGAAAAAGAAAGAAAGAGAAAGAGAAGGAATGTCATTAAGTTAGAAAAAAATAATTGAATAATATCTATTAGATCATAAAATGTCAAAACTATCTTCTTTGTAATGACAAAGGACAATTTTTTAAAAATAATATTATTAAACTAATAATAGATAACTAATCAAAAATTAATTATGTATTAAGGATAGATTGAAAATTCAATTTAAGTTAATATAAATCCTTTTTATAAAACTTATCAAATGCTAAGGACTTGAATATGAGAAAATAATAAAAATTGAGAAGAAAAAAATAAAAAACATTAAGTCGGAAATTAAAGATAAAAAAGTCATGTTATTAGAATTTATTAATGTATTTAATAAAATTAATAAAAAAAAAACAATTTAAGAGCTGAATCGACCCTTAAATAGGCCTAGAATCGCCCTCTCGCGCCACCTCCCCCCCCCCCCCCTTTCTCGAATTGGTCACAATTCAGCCATGGCCGAGCACATGAACTGATAATTCTGAACCGCACCAACCGATTGTGCAAGTCTACATACCCATTCAATAGCAAAACCCTTCAAAGAGAGTTATTTCAACAATTAGGCTTTTTACCCAATTTAATACCATGAATCGATTAAATAGACTAGTGACAAGGACTAGGAAACTAAGTCTAATCAGAGATGTTTTAGGGAGATTTATCTTTGTAGATTCAAAATAGGAATCGTTAAACTGATTCTTTCACTCTCGACCTCGCTCAATTGTCTTATGCATGAAATATAGAGTCATATGGAACCTTTTAGAGCTTGTTTGGCTTTTATTTAGCCTTCGTGAGTTTGAAATTGGCTAAATATGCTCATTTGAAGAATTAGTTTTTTATAATGAAATTGGGTTAGTCTAAGTCCAAGTTAAACCCATAGCCAAAGTCTACTAACTCTATCCCATGTCCATATAAAAAAAAGGGATTAATATAAGCTATTGAATTATTAGAAGTAAAGGTATACAAATAAACTTTAACTCATGGACCGGTCCGTTTAATTTATTTTTTAAATGAGTTTAGATTAAGCTTTTTTTACCAATTAAAAAAGTGAGCTAAACAAGCTCAGCCCTTTTAACCCACGAGCTACAATATGGTGGTTTAAATTAGCCCATTTATGCATTTAACTCATGAGCCAACCCATTTAATCTCTTTTTTAAACGAATTTGAGTTGAGATTTTTTTAGCCCATTTAAAAAACGAGTCAAATAAGCTCCATATTTAACCTGCAGGCTGAAGTAAACTGGGACAAATAGGCCCATTTAACTCACTTATACACCTCTAATTAAAAGCAATCCAATAACTACCAACAATAATAAATCCCATCCATACATCTCAAGATGATCTAATGAATAAGATTAACCTCCAAAATCTCTAAATAGGAGGCTAATTATCTCATTTTAAGAATATTCAATGCTCTACAAGATTGAAGAAAAATGTAAAAGCTCAATTGAAACTCCTTCAAAGAAAATCAAAATGATTGCTCACTGAAGAACAAGTCAAGAATATTTGAGTCTATTATATTTTAATATTTTATCGTACACACAACACGAGACATCAAGCTTGCTTATTTCTCTTCTCGCATTACCTCATATCATATCCATACACGTGCCATCATATCAAGGATTCTCCAAGATCGATCATCACACAATTAATCGTCGATAGCAACACCACTAAATAGTTGGTTGGCAAGAGAGGAAAAAAGGAAAAAAAAAAAAAGGAAAGAAAGAAAAAAGAAAAAGAGAGGATACTCTTATATCCCTCTTAACTTAATACTTATATTTGAAAACACTTCAAGTTTGATGAAGACTTTTATTGGTTTGTAATTTACTTATGTAAACTTAATGAAGATGATGAAGACTCTGATACTTCAAAAATTTGTAGGCTTTATTATGTGTTATGAATTTATTTTGGATCTTGATTCAATTATACATATTTGAAGGCATTGTTTGGCAATTGATGCGTAATAGTATGCAAGTGAGTAAAGAAATCAACAAATAGGTCAATAAATACGTCAAAATATGACAAGTTTAACCGATAATCAAACAAGTTTAACAATGCAATAGGTCATGTTATAAGTTTAGCTCTCAACCGCAATGCATTAATGCGAATTGCCAACATCAACAAACTTTAACTGAAGGATCAACAAACTGTTGTTTACCTTGAATTTGACTCTTAGACAACTTTTCCCAACATCCTTTGGATTTGGGGATGTCTTATGCATGTCAAGACAAACTTGATACTCGTGATGTGCTTGGTTGATACAGATGGCCATATTTGTAGACTATCATGGCCTAACACAACAGGTCAATTTACTCATAACCCAAAATTATTTACAGATGCTTAAATACATAAGAAGCCCAATATACAAACTATTATATCCCACAGACCCAGTAACTTGCCATTTATGAGGCCATGTGAAGTAAAAATGAAAAACAGTAAATGGAGCATCGTGAATTCGTGTTACTACTAATTCTAAAACACCTTGATGAAATTTTCAATAGTGAACGCACACTAGAGCAAATGATTTTCTCCATTCATAAGCCATGATAGATGTCACTAATTCAATCTTACAAAAATAAACCAAAACTTGCTAACAAGCAATCGCATGCACTTGAAAAGCAAAACATGATACACAATGATTGACATGAGTTGAGCACAATTTGGAATACACCCATAAATAACATACCATTCCAGCCAGAGTGCTTCATGCTAAGGGTACTTGGAAGGATTGCAAGTCCTGCAATCAAGCCATCCACTTAAATGTGATGCACGTGTTTGTTGAGCTCTTCATAACACCTAAGGAGTAATGCAACGTATTGCACAAATGTGGGAGTAAACAAGCCATGCTGACTTATAAGCATAATCTCAGTTTGAACTGCTTGAGTAACTTTTTAAGGTGATTTGAGTTTTTACATATTTAATTCGATCGGCTCCTAAGTCCAATCAAGCTCACATCATGCAAGTTTCAAACTGAATGTAATTGGCTTCAAGGAAAATTTATGCTCAAGATAAATTTGATCTAAAAGAAATATAATTTTCTTTATAAAATAAAGAGTCTAAAAACCTAATTGTGGTGATTTTGAGCTCAAAAACTAAGCTACATCAAGCCAAACCAAGCCCAAGCTTTGAATTTCCAAGTCAAGCTCACGCAAAACATTGTGCCTCCTCGATCAAATGACAACCCTAATGTAGACATATCTCACAACAGTTGCAATTGACCCTTTTCAACGTCTGCCTTTAAAATAGCAACCTTACCATCGTCAAAACTTTAGTTTATGTGAAGCTCTGCACCCCCAAAAACTCCGTCATGATCCTTGACAATCATATAAGGCTACTACCTAAGCTCTATTCTGTGCTTTCAAGGCATTAGCTGTTATAGGTGATGATCACTTAATCACTTGAAAAATTGGCTCCACAAACACCATAATATTTAGATGTCACATTCCACTGACTCTTAACAGTTTGAGACATCACCCTACCCACCCCACATTATAGCTTATTTGCAACAAGTATAAATAATATGGACTTACAGTTTGCTGCGGAGTGGGGAACCAAAATACATATTTTTGCTCTCCATCATCAAACATACCCAGTATCCTCGACTACTATGGAGACATAATGCTCCAACCAATATACACAAGCACGTCTCACCTTCACCAATTGTTTCACATCTTCCAATTGGGAAGCATTCCGAATAATACAAATTATAGCATGAAGCCAATTGCAACTGCAAATATGTAATTTGACGGTTTCCTATTTCTACATGACATAGAACAAAACATTGATTGGGATAGCAACATCAAATTTTGAAACATTTCATCATACAGAAAAGAATGATTTACTGGCTATCTATGCATTGATTATGATGGGCTGAAATGACATAGAAAACAGATACCAAGTTATGCAAAGGAAACAATTTCATCAATTCACTAGGCAGTTTTGGTTATCTATAAACAAAAGATGTGACTACCAAATCTCATGAATTTCCACTAGCTATGAGCAAATCATAACTGAGGAAAAATTAGAAATAACCAAGAAATTATATACACCCATTCCAGTGAGTGTATTAATTTGACAGAGGTCTATCAACATCACAAGCATCTGAATGAATGAAAAATGAACCACCTATTATTAAGCAATTAGGTTGCTTAAATGTGCTGATCCTCAAAGGAGTTTCAACATATTTTGACCAATTTTGCTGGGATACAAGACATTTGCAAATTAAAAGATACCACATGAGCATTAATGGGTTCAAACCCAAAGACTTATCACTAAATTAACACTTGTAGAAAAGGAAGCTTAATGGTACCCTTCTTGTAGAAGGGGAACAGACCTGTAACTGGATTCTATAATAACAAAACTAATGCAAGAAAAGTAAAGGGGAACTCATGGTTTCAGTTACGGTACATTGACTGTTTAGATCCATTTAGCACATCTTCATCATTTATCTTCACGTTTGGCCATCTTTTGACAAACACTCCCTAAGTGGATGTGGATCCCAAATTAGTCTGGAGGATTAGCTACAAGGTGTAAATTGTAAACTGAAGAAGATACAGTTTCTTAGTGATTTCGGAAAAAGTGAATAGCGAGCTATAGATAAGCACAAAAGCCCCAATATAGTCAAACAAGATAGGCTGCACAATATAATAGTCATAAACTCCTCAAGTGCCATCTCAAGCAAAGCTCCACATGCAAAGGGGACATCTTAGACTAGCAATCAGCTATAGCTGATCACACGGAGTAACCGCAAGCAAGAGTGGTGTGTATGCGAGGCGAGTGAAAATGCAGAATGCAGACAAGGATTGATCTTGATTATCATCATCATCTCAACAAACATAACCACAAAGGGGACGAATTAAATAACCCACCAGCCTCACGCTATCAGTACAAAACTGCTCCTTATTACTCTATCAGATACAGCCGATATTTCGGGTACACATTAATCAAGAACGACGGTTCTAAACTCAAAGAGAGCATAAAAGGGCATAAAACCTAACCAAAGAAAAGGTGAAATGAATATTCAATCCTCAAGCTGTTTCAACTCGGCTTTGAGTTGCTCCATCTTGAGACCCATGGAACGCTGCAAAGCCGCCTTTTCGGCTTCAGGCAGCTTCTGCAACAACCCATCAAACATGTCCAAGACATCCTTAACAGCAGCTCTAGCACACTCAGCTTCCTCGTCAAAGTAAACGGTGTCTTTTGACTCCATGGCCGACTCAATCTCCTCTCTGGCCTCGGCAAATTTCATGTTGATTTTGTCGACATCGCTGGAGTGATATGAGTTGGAGGAGAAGTGCCTCGTGTTGTTGGTTCTAGAGAGTTGAAAATGGAGGTTTTGGGCATGGGAATGGAAGGGTTTTGTAAATGTAGGGCTTTGAAGAGAGAGAAGATGGTTTGAGGATGGCGGAAGAAATAAATGTGAGGATTGTTTAGGTGTGATGAGTCTTCTTGTGATGAGGAAGAATTTGGAAAGAGAGAGCTGGGATCTTTGTGCCATTTCCTTGGGGGAAAGGAATTTGATTGTTGAAGAGGAGGTCGTGTCAGTGAATAATAGAATACTTTACGGGGCAACTAACAAAAACAACATTTCGTTGCTAACTCGAAGTGTTCCTCTTAATACGAGGACTAACATTCTAAATGTTTTCTTGTAGTTGGATCCGGCCCATGGCCTCATTGCATAAATAGCTAAATAAATATAATGCATAATTGTTATCATCATTGCAACATAATGATATTCATACCTACCCATATAGGTTTCTTAAGGAATTTGACTCCCCCTTCTTTCTTATTATAATCACAAAAAAAAAAAAATTGATATAGATATGATATCCTAATAAAATAAACTAGATTTAAATTCATTTCCTAAGTTATAACATATAATTGGCAAAAAAAAAAACATTATGCATAATTTGGGTAAAAAAGAAAAATATAATGCGTGATTACATAGATATTTTTATTTAGTACCACATATGCAATTTTATAGTTTAAACTTTGAACTTAAGAAAATAAAGACTTTCCTTTATTTTTTTATAGATAGATAGTAGACAATAAAAAACTAAATATTAAATTTTTATTACATAATTGAGTTATATTTTTAAACATTGATATCGCAAAAGCATCACTGTTGGGTTGTTAATAGTATACATAAGAGGGTTCAAACACTAGTAATGCATCTTATTTTAGATTTCTTTACTAAAAATTTAAAAAATATAATCTATATTTTGCCACTTTGCAAACTTATTATCATACTATTTCTTTTGAGGAAGACATTATCTGTATTTTATCATTATTTACTAATGTTATAATCAAGGAACACATATCAACTTTTGATTGATCCATACTAATTAATTAATTTAATAAAATAATATTAATCGAATAATTTGACTAAGTAAACGTTGAAACTTAGTAAGTTATGACCCACTATTATAAATAGATCATATAACTCATCTACCAACCTCAAAGTTAAAGGGGAAAAGATAGATTTTTACTAAAATACTCTAAGTATCCAATACCATGCTTGCACGTTCCACCATTTTTTAATGGGCATCGTCATCACCTAAAGAGTACGAAGTAATGGATCATGACTTTTCCTAACTACCACCAACAAAAAACCCTACCCCAACCCCTAACCCAAAAATTTCTCCATTTTTATTAGTTTTATTAAGTTGTTTAATTGAATAGATTTGATAATATTGGTTTACTAAATTAATTAAAATGGACAAATGAAGAATTAACATGTATCCTTGTTACGCTTTTCAAAATGTAATAACAATCTTACTGTATATCTTAACTGCTTATAATAGTTTAAGGCCTATCGTTGTCATAGTCAATTAAGAAACACAAGGCTTTTATAAAACCGATATTTAAAGAATAATAATTTCATATTATTATTTCAAAATTTTATTACAATATAAATCAAAGCTCAAATTAATGCCTCAGTTTGTTTACAAAGAAAACTTGATATCTTATTTCTTCACTTAGCTTCCTCTGTTGTTAGCTCAAAAACTTACCAGTGAAACCTCGAGCATCGTGGTAGATAAATCTTGATAACCTACAACAAGTCTATAAGGGGTGTAAGCTAAACAACGGTTCAATAAGTGGCAAGGAACATGCATTAACTTAAGCAAGCAAGAAAAGCAATCCTTTAGTGTACAGCAAAACAAATGACATCCTCATGAAGTTGTAAAGATCATCATAAAATTAGAGAAATTACACCTACTCTAATTTGGATTTCAAGAAATTTTCCATAAATAACATTCTCCCACTAAATCCAAGATTGTGCAATGAATCATTGATCCTCCTTAAACCACTTCTAACTATCCCTAGATAGCTTTTACCTATACCACGACCTACTCTTCAGTCAAAATAGTTTAATATGGTCAAAAGAAGATATAATTTATGCCTTATCTGGTAGGACAAAATGTAAATATGCAAAAGATGCAATCCATATCCAATTTCTTTAGGCTACATAAATTCATAGAGTTAAATTTTAAATAAAAGATCCATTGAATATCATAAACCACAGCAATTGAAATTAAACACATCACATTTACATCAAATAGGTAGGCTCAGCTACTATAATCAAATTTTCAATCACATACGTTGCATATACACAAATCAGGTTATTTATAAGAACAATTAATATGATGACTTATGGTTCCTTGTAAACGAATAATTTAACTACGCTAAAGCAAGCTAGTTACCTAAGATAAGTTTGCCCCATGAACTTGGAAGTCAAAAAAGAATATGCAACTTAACTTAGTATATTATTCTTTTAATCATGTAGTTAAAGGGTTAAATATTTTGGTTTCATGATTTGCGATTCACTATTTAAGACAACTTATCAATATTTTAAGTTGAAATATCAAACATAACTTGATTAAACATATTTAGAAATAGGGAATTATAAAAGTTAAGCTAATAGTATTTAAGGTCTAATATCAATTTATCGAAAACTAAAGTATAGTTAGAGATATAAGTAGAATAAGTAATATATTAATCAAAAGAGTTTAAAGATTGTCATTATACCCTTATATTAAGTGTTTTAAGTTATATAGATCATTTATTTATTATTCTGAAAGTTTTGTAAATAACCTATTTTTTAGCTATTTACTTGAAAAATAAGTCATAAAATGGTAATAAATATGAAGTAGTAAGTATAATGTTACTTTTGGCATAAAATAATCATAAATAATATATTATAGTATAGGAAAATTCGCAGTGTCATTATAAGGTTAATAACTATTTATTTATGAATTTTCCTAGAAATCAGGTTTTTATGCAATATTGAGCAAAAACTTTGAAAATTTATTAAAAATATCAAACATGCAAAATAATTTTTAGCATAATAACCACATGTTAATAAATGCAAAGTACTTATAGTAAAATTTTCAAAGCAAAAGGGGTATTTTTAGTTTACGTAAAATTCTTACATTGAAATACATTCTACTAGCCAAAACTACTACTTGATGGCCTCCACCACTACCTAATGGTCATCAAAACCCTAGGAGTACATGAGAGATGCTCTAGTTCAATTTTAATGAATTCTGGAGCTGTAAGTGAACGTGAGGAAAATTTTCAAGCGCGTGAGGGTGGTATTTATAAAGGTTTCTCCACTATTAGAAATTGATTTTTTTATTAATAGCTTATGAAACAAGTCCTCGAAAAATTCCTATAGATTTGTAATATTCTTACACCTCTCCAGTATATTTCTTATAATATTTGGACATTTGTCAAATCTTTAGTGAAGAAAAATTAATTTTTCTCATTATTTACACCTTTCTTCTTGCTTGAGCACCCATGTGATGGAATTTGCTATATAAATCAAATGTTTTCTTGATTTTCCATTTATACTAATAGGGATCATAAGCCAATCACTCGTTCCCAAGCTCAAGGACTCACCCACATAGTTCATCGAGTTGTCCAAAGAGAGTTGAATCCTGAATAACAATCCTTTCTCCAACCTAACCAACTAAATTACTTTGCTCTCCATCTCATTAAAGAGTCTCCTAGGTGATACACTACTGGCTAGCGGTCCCATTACTTGCACGCACCTCCGAGGCCTCTAATCCCTCTCCCGAAGAATTCTCTCTCAGCAACCTGTTGATGACAAGAGACTATATATCAAAGAAAGGTGGTTAAACTCCCTGAGCTCCCCACATTGTAATACATTGATCTATACACTTAGTAGTGATGACATCAACTATTCTCTTATTGAGGACCCTATGCCGAGTACTCTGACCAACTGTTGCCAAGAATTTCTTGCCGAGTAATGAAAGACTCACTCAAATGGCCGAGTAGTTTTCTCTCGACAAATCACCATCTCTCTCATCCCAACCCCTTTAGTACCACAACATTTTGACCCTTCTCACCTACTATACTCAAAGAATATTCGTATGGGACCAATGCTGCACTACCAACTGTCTACCTCATCTAACATTTAACTACTTTTCCATTTTTGGTTTGTTATCCTTTTTACCCTTTTTGTATATATTACGAATCTTCTTTTTGTAAATGCTTTCTTGTAATTTCTTTATTTATAATACTGCCCTAGGGACTAACTATAAATAGTCCTTATCTCTTGTAAGTCAGGGATAACTTACATCTTAATACTGAATACTTTATTCTTATGAGACAATCCGCTCCAAGTCCATACCCCTTATACTCTTATCTAATTTTGCCGAGTAGCTTAGGATTAGTGGTGGGTAGACCTTGACATCAACTTGTGTGTCATATCAAATGAGATGTTAAGTCGTGTTGTGTTCGTTAGTAAGTCACATCCTCCAAGCAACTTTACATCAACTACTCTTATTCGATTATAAATTGTTTCCCTATAATTTTCTTCGATATCTCGAAGAACTCATTTCAGTTCAATTCTATCTTAATAAGTCCTAGTGATAACTGAGCTCCTAGGCACACCATATATTCCCAGTATCAAAGCTTAAGGTTGACACCAAGAGCTATATAGTGTTAGTCTGCTGTGTCTGTTGTTCAAGATATTTGTGTGTAGATAACATTTGAGTAAAGTATCCTTGCTAAGGCTTGTATTGAGAATGTCAAGCCCTAATGTATAGGGAGAGATTCAAGATGTTGAGAGTGATGCTCATGGTCATGGACGAGTTAACCAACAAACACTACGTATTACTGATGAGTAGATATAAGATCTTATTGCTATTGTGGCCAACTTAGCTGTCTCAGTAAACAGAGTCTTAGAGGTTGGACCACATGAAAGAGTTACTAAGTAGGGCCAAGAAATGAGAGATAGGTCGAGGAAGCAGATGAACAAGCGAGCTCCAGAAGCTTTTCCTGTAAACCAAGCAACACCGCAACATGCTAATAGAGTCGCGAGAAGAAGGTTAGAGTTGGACGAAGTGGAAGAGTACGAAAAGGAAGAAGACTAGTATGATGAGATGGATGAGCGTGAGTTAAAAACACCAAAAGATGCTAAACATCTTAAAGTATAGATTCCGAGCTTCAATGGGTTTGGTAATGCTGATGACTACCTCGACTGGGAAGAGAAGATCAAAAAGATATTCGACTTCTACAATTACGAAGATACTGTCTACATTAGGGTAGCCACGTTGGAATTTTCTGGGTATACAGCAATGTGGTAAAAGAAGCTACAAAATGTTCATCTGAGGGCCCAACGAGAAGTCCAAACATGGAACAAGATAAAGAGAGTTCTAAGAAGTAGGTTCGTTCCCGAATATTATGAGTAAGACATTTTCCGACAACTCCAAGACTTGAGGCAAAGTAACAGATCCATAGACGACTATGTCCGAAAGTTTCAATTGCTCGTGATACAATGTGATGTTGACGAGCATGAGACCCAAACCATAGCACGGTTCATCTTGGGACTCCAAGCTAAGATTGATCACGTCGTAGAATTGTAGAGCCTTACAACTCTGGATGAAACCATCCATGTAGCCCAAAGAGTTGAAAGGCAACGACAGAACCAAGTTAGCCGAATGCCGAGTAACAAAACAATGATGCCAAGTAGAGCAAGGAGTGATAGGGCATCAAATAAATTCGAGGTTGAATGTCGAGGTCACATGCCGAACCAACCGAACAAGGACCAAGGTAAGAGTAAGACCGAGGAACTTGAGATTCGAAGAAACTAGGGTCACAGCTCAGGACGGAAAATTGAGAAATAAAATGTTTTAAGTGTCTAGACTATAGACACGTGGCTAGTCAATGTCTAAACTACCAAGTCATAACCATTAAGGGAGATAAGCCCCAATTTGAAGTAGAAAGTGCTAGGGAAGGAGAGGAAGAAGTGGCAACCGATCAGATGCTGGAAGAATTTGAGGAAGATTCGGGAGCTGAGATACCCCCTAAGGACGGTACCGAGTATTGCTTTGTTGTTCAATGATCTCTCAGTACTTTTGTGGCTAATGAGAACGAGCAGAGAGAGAACCTCTTTCATACAAATTGCCGAGTGAATGGTAAGCTATGTGCTGTAATCATTAACGAAGGGAGCTGTACCAACATCATCGCACAAAGGGTAGTTAAGGCTATGAAATTGCCAACTCTTCCACATCCCAAGCCATACAAGATTCACTGGCTAAACAAGAGAGGAGGATTACACATTTCCGAGCAAGTCAGAGTACCGATTACTATTAGTGATAGGTACAGGGATGAGGTACTATATAACATCCTACCTGTGTGTGCATCCTACATATTACTTGACCTACCGTGACTATTTGACTTAAGAATGTTACACAATGGGTATAGAAACACCTGCATTTTTCAAAAGGACGGGAAGAAAGTTATATTGATGTTGATGAGTCCTAGAGAAGTGCAAGAAGCCTAGGAAAAGGTTGCGAGATCTCTGCAGTGGAAGTCCTTAGTGATTTCCCAAGCTTAGTTTGCACAAGAGGTCAAACTCGAGGACTATGTACTCCTCTTGGTCAGGAGACTCTTACAAGTTAGAGAGGCTAAGAACTTACCTGCTAAAGTGTTGCAACTACTTCAAGAGTTTGCTGACTTATTTCCATCCGAGATGCCGAAAGGATTACCTCCCTTGAGAGGAATTAAGCATTACATCAATCTTCAACCTAGGGTAACCCTACCGAATCGACCCACCTATAGACTCAATCTTGAACAGGCGGTCGAGCTGAAAAAGCAAGTTGATGTGTTGGTAGATCCCGGATATGTCCATGAGAGCATAAGCCGATGTGCCATCCCAACCATACTAGTACTAAAGAAAGATGGATCATAGAGGATATGCATTAACAGCCATGCCATCAATAAGATTACTGTTAAATACCGATACCTAATCTCGTGGTTAGATGATATGCTCAATGAGTTACATAATGTACGCATCTTTTCAAAAATAGATCTAAAGAGTGGCCATCATCAAATATGAATTAGATCGGGAGATGAATGGAAAACAGCCTTTAAGACTTGGGATGGTCTATTTAAGTGGATGGTTATGCCATTTGGTTTAACTAACGCGCCAAGTACATTCATGCGACTCATGAATCATGTGCTTTGAGCATTGATAGGCAAATGCGTTGTGGTTTATTTTGACGATATTCCGGTATATAGTTCTGGTATATAGTTCTGGTCTATAGTGCTGACCTTCTTGTTCATATCAAACATTTGAGATTGGTGTTTAACATACTTTGTGTTGAGAAATTATTCGGCAACCTGAAGAAATGTGCGTTCTGTCAAAGCGAGGTTATATTCCTTTGATATGTCATTTCAAAGAGTGGAGTTCGCGTTGATGAGGAAAAGGTCAAGGCTATTAATGAGTGGCCTCGTTGACAAGTATAGCCGAAGTCAAGAGCTTCCATAGCCTAGCCTCATTCTATCGAAGATTTATCTGAAACTTTAGCTCCATAACTACGTTGTTGATTGAATTGACCAAGAAGAACGTTAAGTTTAAATGGACAAAAAAGGCTCAAAGGACTTTTAAAGATGTGAAGTGTAAGCTGACGTCTACTCTAGTACTTACCCTACCAGATTTTGAGAAGGTTTTTGAGGTTGAATGTGATGCATCTAGTATTGGCATTGGTGTTGTACTTATGCAGGAGCGTCGACCTATTGCTTACTTCAGCGAAAAGCTTCGAAGTGCTACCTTGAATTACTCAACCTACAATAAAGAGTTCTATGCCCTTGTCCATACACTTTAGAACTGGCAGCATACCTATTGCCGAGAGAATTCATCATCTATTCTGATCATGAATCTCTCAAGCATCTTCGCGAGTAGCAAAAGCTTTCTCAGCATTACGCTAAGTGGGTCAAGTTCCTAGAGACCTTTTACTATGTCATCAGGTATAAGAAGGAAAGCACTAATACAATAGTCAATGCACTTTCTTGTCGTCATACCCTCATCACAACGTTGCAAGCTAAAGTGCTTGGATTTGGCACTCTACCTGATCGATATGAGCATAACCCACATTTTGGTCCTTTAGTAGCTAAGTGTAGTAATAAAGGAGCTATAGACAGATTCTACTTAAGTAAGGAGTTCTTGATGAAGGGCAAGCAAATATGCGTACCGAATAGTTCTAAGTGTAGTGATAAAGGGAAGAGAGAGCCTTATGGAGAATACATGCCCTTACCAATTCCTAAGCGGCCATGGGTCAATATAAGCATAGATTTCATGCTCAACCTTCCCCATACACCGAGAAGACAAGATTCGATTATGGTAGTGGTTGATCGGTTCAACAAGATGGGCCACTTCATTCCCTGCCATAAGACTAATGATGCTTTATTTATCGCTAACCTCTTTTTACAGGAAATTGTGCGACTATATAGAGTGCTGAGAAGTATTGTACCTGACTGTGATTCGAAATTCATGAGCTTCTTTTGGAAAACCCTATGGAGGAAACTCGGCAATAAGCTTCTGTTTAGTACCTCTTGCCACCCTCAAACAAATGGCCAAATTGAAGTAGTTAACAAAACTGTCAATAGTTTCCTGCACGCCACTGTTGGAAAGAACTCTCGTGATTGGGATTTATGCCTACCCATCATTAAATTTGCCTACAATTGCTTAACTCACAGCTCCACTGGAACATCACCATTTGAGGTTGTTTATGGACTTAACCCGAACTTACCCTTAGACTTAGTTAATAGTTCATCTACACAAGGGGAGAGTCAATCTAGCCTGCAACATGCCGAGGAATTTCATAAGTTACACCAAAGAATTGCTAAACAATTGACCAAAACTGTGGCTTGACAGAAGGAAACAGCAAGCTGTGGAAGGAAACAAATCATTTATGCTCCTAGGGACCTTATCTAGATCCATCTTAGCAAATAACGCTTCCCTAGCAAGAGGATAAACAAACTATCACCCAAAGTGAATGGACCCTATAAGATCCTAAGGCACCTTAATGATAATGCCTATGAGATTGAGCTACCTGAAGGTTTCAACATATCTACCACATTTAATGTCGCCAACTTAACTCCATATGTGCCCGATGATGACGAAGGCTAAGATTTGAGGTCAAATCTTCAATAACCCCGAGAAACTAATGCACTACCGGCCAGTGATCCCATTACTCACATGCACCTCAAGGCCTCCAATCCCTCTTCCGAAGAATTCTCCCTCGGTAACCTGTTGATGACGAGAGACTATACATCGAAGAAAGGTAGTTGAACTCCTTAAGCTCCTCTCATTGTCATACGTTGATCTGTACACTCGGTAGTGATTATGCCAACCATTCCCTTACTGAGAACCCTATATCAAGTACTCCAACCAACTGCTATCAAGAATCTCTTGCCGAGTGACAAGAGACTCACTTAAATGGCCAAGTAGTTTTCTCTTAACATACCACCATCTCTCTCGTCCCAGCCCCTTTAGCACCACAACATTTTGACCATTCCCGCTTGCTGTACTTAGAGAATATTCATATGGGACCAATGCTGCACTACCAGCTGTCTACCTCGTATGACAATTAACTACTTTTCCATTTCTTGTTTATTGTCTTTTTTACCCTTTTTTCGTATATACTAGGAATCCCCTTTTTATAAATACTTTCTTATACTTTCTTTATTTGTAATGCTGCCCTAAAGACTTACTGTAAATAGTCCTTATCTCTTGTAAGCCAGGGATAACTTACATCTTAATACTGAATACTCTGTTCTTGTGAGACAATCCTCTCCAAGTCTATACCCCTTACACTCTTGTCTAATCTTGCCGAGTAGCTTAGGATTAGTGGCGGGTGGATCTTGACATCAACTTGTGCATCATATCTAATGAGGTGTCAAGTCGTGTTGTGTTCATTGGTGAGTCACATCCTCCGAGCAGCTTCACATCAACTACTCTTGTTCGATTGTGGACCGTTTCCCTCTATTTTTTTTCGATATCTTAAAGGACCCATTTCAGTTCAATTATGCCCCGGTAAGTCCTAGTGATAACTAAGCTCCTACGCACACCACTAGATTCCTAACCTGTTGTCAAGTTGACCCCTTCACAACACATCAATCTAAGGTTAAGTACTAAACTTATCCTCTATCGACCTGACACATTACCAAGGCCAAACTACCCTCGATCCTAAGCCAACCAAACAATGGACCACCTCTTGAACCAATCCCTCTTTAGCTTACAACATTCGAGTTGCCAAGCACCCAACCTCGACTTGATTTGCTCAAAACCTATTCTACTAAGCAAATAGCATCATTAGGACCACAAAATGAACAACTGACACACGCCCCATTTTCTAAGATCCGTACTATCCTATTTGTACCTGAATGTCCCTTTTTTGTCTAATTACAACTATTCCTTTTTACATTTCTAATAGGAATCTTTTTATAATTTACGTTAACTTAAGACTTATTCTAATTGATTCATATAAATACTTATAATATGTGATAGATGCATAATCAAAATAGTGACATCGAATTTTCGAACATATTTTCTTTTTATGAGCTAAGTGTCTTGTACTTACTTTCGTTTACTCTTATCTAGTCCATTGTGAGCGCCGATTAGTGGCAAGTGCCCTCTAACCATATTTGTGCATAATATTAAGTGTGACCTCAGCTCATATGATGTATTGGTACGTCATATCCACCATCGGTGTACGAGAACCCCTGCTCAATCTTTGACTACTATTTATTCTTAGGACCATCTCACGGTGCGGACCTACCCCCTTCCAATTCACACAATACTGGACATCGTATGTTCATCTCCAGATCCATATCATCTTGGTGTTAGAGCTTGGGCTACGTTCAAGTAAATTTCTATAACTTGATGTTCTAAGTGGCTTAGTACAGCTATAAGTATGTTTTAGAAGCTATCCGTAATTATTGTGAGTGTTTAGTACTAAGGAAATTTTTTGTGCTATATTTTCCCTTGTTTCTTGTTCACAAAATAGAGTGTATGTTTGATTGGTTTATCATGTATAGCTGTAATAGCGATAGGAGTGTTAAGTATTGTTCTGTTGTTTTCATTTGTGGGAAGAACTTTGGGTAGTAGTTTCAATTGTTAATCTATTGAAATAGACAATAATATCTAACTCTAGTGCTTAAGGAACCCTAAGTAATCAAAAGAGTGGTGCTCAAAATGGCCAAGGTCAACAAGGAAGTTTCACACCCCAATCTACGAATGACCAACTATTTAAACTTATTAACCTAATGGCTAGTCTAGTGACTGCCATAAGTGAAGATAGGCAACGAGCTAAAAATAATTCTTACAGAGGATGACCCAATGAACAACCCAGGAGAGGCAATGGCTGATACAACTGAGCTAATGCCTCAATTTGACCACCTCAAGCTGGAAGAGTAAATAGAGTTGCTAGATACATACTAGTGTTAGATGAGAACAAAGAGGAGGATGCAGAAGCAAGTGATAAAGTGGAAGAATATCATGAACCCAAGGAGAGGAATGTTTGAACCCCTAGAGTGGAAGGATTAAGATTGCATATCCCTAGTTTTTCTAAGAGTAGTGATATTGAAGACTACTTAGATTGGGTAGATAAGATTGAGAAGCAATTTAAATGTCACGAAGTACCTAAGAACACTAAGGTTAGACTTCCTGCGTTGGAGATTACTAGCTATGCCACCCCGTAGTGGAAGAATCTATAAGTCACCCATATAAGGGAAAGAGAATGTGAAGTTAGGAACTGGGATGAAATGAAGAGATTCATGAGGAGAAGATTTGATTCAACCTATTATTTGTAAGATGCATTCAAGAGGTTACAGGAGCTAAGGTAAGGAGGATCGAGTGTTGATGTGTATGTGAAGGAGTTCCAAAAGTTAATGATCTGATGTAAAGTAATCGAACCTAAAGACCAAACTATATCCCCATTCATTAGTGGGCTAAAGTATGAGATTAGAGATATTCTGGAGACCATTGATATTGGTTCACTTAATGAAGCTATCCGAACTACCTAGAGAATTGAGAGGCACTAAAAAGGAAGATTCCGAGCTCATGCCAGTCAACCTACCACTAACCAAATTGTTTCGAGCAAACTTGTGCTATCAAAACCAAGCAAGGTTGTTGAGGTCTGACCTACTCAAACTACTAAAGTAGAAGAAAATGAGATCTCAAGGAAGTTCGAGAAAGGCCAAAGCTCAAGTAGAAAGACAAGTGAGATCAAGTGCTTTAAGTGTCAAGGATTTAGACACATGACTACCTAATGTCCAAATAGATAAACCATGGCAATCTAAGGAGAAGCACCAACCATTGAAGTAAACAATACTGGTGAGGAAGTACAAGAGCTGAAAAGGACTGGACAAACCGAGCTGTCTGAGGAGGAGGAAGTCATTTATAGTAAAGAGAGTAATTTTATGCCTGCAACCCTAATGTTAAGGAGAACAATGAGTGTGAGTCATGTACCCGAGGACGAACAGCAAGAGAATTTGTTTCACATTAGATGTAAGGTTAATGGATCATTATGTGCATTAATCATTGATAGTGGCAACTACACTAATGCGGCATCTACTTTCACAGTCTAGCAATTGAAGTTGCCAACCAAGCTTTACCCTAAGCCTTATAAACCACACTGGCTTAGTGACAAGGGAGCTCTACAAGTGAATAAACAATTGACTGTGCCAATCGGTATTGGAAACTATCAAGATAAAGTGCTATATGTTGTGTTACTCATAAGTGTATCCCATATTCTGCTTGGACAGCTATGGATGTTTGATCGAGTATGATAGAGAATGGAAGCATAAACACATGTTCCCTAGAGTACGAGGGTAGGAAGGAGAAGTTAAGCCTTGTGACTGCTTAACAAGTTAAAAGCATACAGACTCAACTAAGCTAAGTTTTGAAAAAGGAGGTTTTGGTGATGACCCTAGCCAAGCTAAAGAAAGAGATAAAGCTTGAAGAGCTAACCTATCTACAAGCTAGAAGATTACTTGAGATGAGAGGATCAAATGAAAAACCAGTACTTACCAAGGTAAGAACCTTATTAGATGAGTTTGCCGATCTAATCCCAAGTGAATTGCAAAAAGGTCTACCTCTCGTTTAAGGCATTGAATACACAATTGATTTACAGCTAGGAGTCACATTGCCAAACAAGCTTGCCTATAGGTTGTATCCTGAACAAGTTGCTAGATTGTAAAGATAGGTTAAGCTGATTAAGAGAGGGTATGTACAAGAGTCCCTAAGCTTATATGTCATGCTAGCTCCGTTAGGACCAAAGAAAGATGGGACATGGAGGATGTGTATGGACAACCATGCAATCAATCACATTACCATCAAGTGGTACCCTATGAGTTGAATGAAGTAAGAGTATTCTCCAAGATTGATCTCAAATCCGGATACCATTAAATCCAAATGCGAGAGGGAGATGAATGGAAGACTGCATTTAAGACCAACTATGGATTGTATGAATTGCTTGTGATGCCATTTGGGTTGTCCAATGCCTCAAGCACGTTCATGTAACTAATGAACCATGTACTCTAAGAACTCATTAGAAAGTTTGTTGTCATGTATTTTGAGGATATTCTTGTCTATTGTCTTAACTTAGAGACTCATTGAGAGCATCTCTGAGCTGTTTTCTTAAAACTTCGAGCTAAGAAGCTTTACGCCAATTTAAAGAAATGTGACTTTTGCCAACTTGAGGTAATCTTTCTGGATTTGTTGTAAGTGGTGGTAGCATCCAAGTTGATAATGAGAAGATATGAACGATTACTAAATGGCTTGTGCCAACTTGTTCAGCTAACATGCAAAGCTTCCATAACCTAGCATTATTCTATCATCAATTCATACAGAACTTCAATACTATTGTAGCCCTATTTACCAAGCTCACAAAAAAAAAATGTAGAATTCAAGTGGGA
The DNA here is from genome assembly GCA_024138015.1 of Lumnitzera littorea. Taxonomy (NCBI): domain Eukaryota; kingdom Viridiplantae; phylum Streptophyta; class Magnoliopsida; order Myrtales; family Combretaceae; genus Lumnitzera; species Lumnitzera littorea. The sequence continues at coordinate 50,893,901 of JAMXBB010000011.1, forward strand.
AGAGAAGGAGCAAAGGAGTTTTGAAGAGGTTAAGGAGAAGTTGACTATTACCCTTATCTTAACTCTACCGAGTTTCGACAAAGTGTTTAAAGTAGAGTGTAATGTATATGGACTGGGCATAGGTGCTATGCCAATGCAAAAGGGCTAACCTATTACCTACTTCAGTGAAAAGCTTAGAGGAGCTATACTCCATTACTCTATGTATGATAAGGAGTTTTACTCCTTGATCTAAGCCTGACTGTTTAGCAACATTATCCCCTACCTAAAGAATTTGTGATCTACACCAATCATGAGTCTTTTGGCTATCTAAAGAGCTAACCTAAGTTGTCTCGAAGACAAGCCAAGTGGGTAGAGCTTATAGAGGGTTTTTCTTATACAGTAAAGTATAAGAACGACAAGAACAACGTAGTAGCTAATGCCCTATCAAGACAACATTCCCTCTTGATCAAGTTGCAAACCAAGTTACTTAGTTTCTCTATGATTAAGGATTTGTATACTGAAAATCCACATTTTGGTTCGATCTATGCTAGATGTAAGGAAGGCTGAACACTTGATGACTATCGTAGAGAAGACGGATACTTATTCAAGAAAAAGAGATTGTGTATTCTTACCTATTCTATGCGAGAGCTACTAGTACACGAGGAGCATGGTAAAGGATTGTCTAGACATTTTGGCAAGCACTAAACTCATAAGGTACTATCCTCTAGACTTTTTTAGCCAAAGATGATGAGAGATATCCAAGCCATACTAAAAAGATGCGGTACCTACAAAAGGGCAAAGAGCCAAGCCAAGCAAGGGCCATATTTACCTTTGTCGATCCCAACCAAACCATGGTTTGAGTTAAGCATGGATTTTATGTTAAGCCTACTGAGGACGTCCCGAGGGAAGAACTCCATCATAGTAGTTGTGAATCAATTTAGCAAGATGGCACAGTTAATGTATTCTAAGACTAACGACACTTCAACTATCTCTTTTCTTTTCTTGCAAGAGGTCGTCAAACTTCATGGAGTGCCTAAGACCATTGACTCAAATCGAGATCTAAAGTTCATGAGCCAATTCTGGAGAACATTATGGAAGTGAATGGGAACCAAACTATTGTTTAGCATATCTTATCATCCACAGACGAATAAACAAACCGAGGTTGTTAATAGGACAATAAGCACTCTTCTCTGAGTTCTTGTTGGCTAGAACATGATTAATTCGGATCAATGCCTGCCCATAATTGAATTCACTTACAACAGGACTACCTAAGCGCCATGAGCTTGCCACCATTTAAGATCACCTATAGATTCAACCTTGAGCTTCCACTAAACCAAATGCCCCTTCTAAGCTAGAATGAAGATTAAAGAGCCGTAAAGATATACAAGGCTACAAAAGCCATGTACCAAAGGGTCGTAAAACAACTGAGTCGAGCTGCCATGAAGCTTGAGAAGCGAAGCAAAGGATAGAAGAACAAAGAATTTCATCTTGTTGATTTGGTCTAGATCCACCTCAATAAAGATCGATTTCCAAGTTTGCAAAAGAACAAGTTATCTCTTAGAGCCGATGGACCATTTAAAGTGCTTGAAAAGATCAATTCTAATACCTATAAAATTAAATTACTCGAAGACTATGGGATCTTAGACTCCTTTTAACATTGCCAACCTCTATTATATATCCCTAAAGATAAGCAACAAGCAGCCAAGCCAAATTTGATCCCAAATCTTAAACAAACCAAAAGGGATAATAAAGATCACGGACCAATCACTCACTCCTAAGCTTAAGGATTCACCCATATGATTTGCCAAATTGTGCAAGGAGAGTTGAACCCTAAAGAATGATCCTTCCTCTGACCCAACCAGCCAAATTACTTTGCTCTCCATCTCATTAAAGAAGCTCCTAAGGTGCCCGACCTATTGCTAAGCCGACCTCTTCTCAACACATTAGTCTAAGGTCAAGTATTGAACTTACCCTCTACTGACCTGACACATTGTTGAGGCCAAGCTACCCCTAATCCCAAGCCAACTAAACAATGGACTACCTCCTAAACCAATCCCTCCTCAACCTAGAACATCCTAGCTACTAAGTACCCAACCCCAACCTAATTTACTTGGAACCGATTCTGCTCAACAAACAACATCATTGAAACCACAAAATGGACAGTTAACATACATTTCTAACATCCATACTATCATATTTATGCTCGAATATCCCTTTCTATTTGATTACAACTCTACCCTTGTAATTTATTCCTTTTTCCATTTCTAGTAGGGATCTTTTTGTAATTTATGTTAACTTAGGACTTATCCTAATTGAGTCATATAAATACTTATAATATGTGATAGCTGCATAATCAGAATAGTGACATCGAATTCTTAAACATATTTTCTTTCATGAGATAAGTGTCTTCTGCTTACTCTCATTTACTCTTATCTAGTCCATTGTGAGCATAGAATAGTGGCAAGTACCCTCCGGCCACAGTTGTACGTAATATCAAGTGCAACCTGAGCTCATACGAGGCATTGGTCCATCATATCCACCATCAATGCATGAGAACCCCTGCTTAACCTTCGACTACGATTTATTGTTCAAACCATCTCATGACTCAAACCCATCCCCTCACAATTTACGTGATAATAAATGCCATGTGTTTGTCTACGGATCTATATCATATGCCCTTCAACATCCCTTGTATTTTACTTATTTTTGGACATTATCCTTTTTTGTTTTTTCCATATTTAATAGGTTGCCCTAAATTTTCAAGTATAAATACCCTTGTAATATGTAGCCACAAAGATCATCTTTTTTTGCATCTTACATGAATATACTAAGTTTCTCTGCTTATGAGCATTCTCTTGTTTGATTGCTTATTTGGCTTGCTTAGCTTGCTTAGCTTGCTTAGCTTACTCTTATCCTAACTCTTAAGCAAGGTTAGTAGCAAGTACCCTCATTGAATTAGCTTGTGCGTCATATCAAGTTGGTTAGTGAATCCTCAATGGTTCCTTCGTACATCATATCCTAGGAGTTGATCATGGATTTTGCTTGTTTATGCACATTTTATCCTCACTTTCGAGCTTTCTGTGAGTTCAAACCCATCCCTCCCCCCTTATCCAAAAGATATGACTTACCTTGTCTTTCCTTGGCACAGTATATCAACCAAGGTTGAAGAAAACTTACTCTTATTATCAGCTTGAAATGTAATAGTATTGTCTCCAAAGGAAAGACTTTCTACCTTGTGATCAATATTAGCCCTGTACTTAGTTAGCCAATTGATTCCTAGTATAACATCATATCCTTCTAAGGGTAGTACAATAAGATCAATAAGGAATTCGTACTTTAAATTTTCTATCTTCCCTTAGGGTATAATTTATTGGTTCATAACTTTTAAACCTATAGTTGTTCCAATAATATAATTGTTTTTAGTTCTTCGGTTCAAATCATATTCTTTTATAGAAACTCATATTGTATAAATGAATGAGAAGCACCTGTATCAAATAAAACGTAAGCTAGGAACCCTTCAATTAGAATAACACCTACATATTTCCTTTATTTATATAAAACTTTAGTACATAAGTTATTAGTTTATCATAGATACATATTTATTATATCATTATGATTATCTTTCCTAACATTTCTAAAGAAACTCACTAGTTATCATTTCATTTAAATCCTCTTTGTCCATAAGATCCACCTAATTAAAGATGTTTCTTTCTTCAATCCCTTCCATCCATTCTAGAGAGTCATCTACAATTCCTTCCCCTTGCAAATACATGAGTAGCAGTCATATTTCCTTCCAAATTAGCAATGCTTCCTTATCTTCCCATCTTACAATTTCGAGTTAAATATCCTATTTTTTTATAAGTCCTGCATTTGACCCTCGGACATTTCCAAGCCCTATGTTGATCGTTGAGAATCCAAGAACAAATAGGTTGTATACATACTTTAATTTTACTAACACTTCACTTAGTCATCAGACTAAAAACAACATAGAGCATAGTTTCACTTAGCATTTAATAGAGACATTAAGCAACTTATTCTTAACATATTTGAGCATCATTTGCTGAATCAGAAGGGGTGACAAAGTCTTCCTCATCAGCGGGATCTTATTCACTAGTTGTCATATTACATAAATCCCTAAAAATATCTAGTTCCAAGGTATCCTTGTATGGCAAATTCTCATAATCGATAGTCAGGTGATGGTGAAATCTATTTCCATAGGTGGTATGTCCATTATTTTGCGAAGGAGGAAATACATGTAATGGGATGGTAACAATTGGAGAGGCATTTCCATTAATAATCTCAACTTATTTCTCTTCTACAGGTGGGTTTTCATTATTTTCCTCATTTTGATTATTCTGTTCCATTTGTTCTTCTCAATTTTTAGTGGGATCTACCAAGATAGTAACTACATATGGGAATCCATTGTGCATTGAAGGCACTTCTTTGGTATTAAGCCAAAACCTTTAGGAATAGTGTCTATAGTAGGTGGATATGTCACACTTGGATCCAATCAGGCCACAAAGTGAGTTATGGGAAGCAGTACTTCCTGAAATCCAACCTACCACAACTAGAATTGCTCATATGCATTAATTGTGGTATACTCATAAAAAGTTTCCTTAAAATATTCCATCATCTCATGCCATGTCACAATTTGCTTATATTTATCTATAATTTCATTCGAGGTAAAGTAAACTCTCTGATAAGCTAGACTGTGTGTAAGCCCCAAAGTTAAGTCAATTTACCGTATAATTGAATTTAGAACCCAAGGTTTAGGGCGATCGGTTAAAAGATTCGATCAAACCCAAATTATAAACTATTGAGAAAAATATTAGTAAAAATGACCCCGTAAACTTAAATTTAAGAAAATAAGTATTAAAATAGGAGACTATAAAATTTTCAAATTTTAAGTATAATAATTGCTAATTATCGAAAAGGCGAAAAGCGTAATATAATAATTAATAAATTACTAGAGATAGATTATATGTATACTAAAAATTTTAGAATGACCAAAATAATATTTAGGAATGTTCACGTATACACCACATATATTTACGTATAGATAAAAATACGCGTAATTACCTAAATTGGCCGAAAACTAAGCAAATAATTAAAGAAAAATATAAAATAATTATGGAAAAATCAGAAGTGTGTGGAATGATGCAAGGTTGGTCGTGGCAAGTCAGAATCTGAAAAAGAAAAATCAACCAATTAAATTAGAACAACATAAAAGCCAAAAATTTAGGGATAAAGCACTTGTTTTGTCCAAATTAATGCACAATAAATCCCCTAAAACCCTATAAATAGCAGGAAAAATCCAGGAACTCATTTGGACAGTTAGAAATCAGAGAAAATTAGGGAGAGTCAAAAATTGAGAGAAAAATTCGGTTTAGAAAAAAATTAGAAAAAACTATGCAATTTGGGCTTTTAAAAGGAAACCCCTCCAAACGAGCAGCTGGAAGTGGACGGCCACCACCACCATACGGTGGTGGCAGTGCCCAGGCCGGCCGACAAGGCCACGGCGGCCTGCGGCAACCCAAACCGGTGAATCCAATTTCCAACCCGATTCTTGTGTAATTTTGTAAAAATAGTAAATATTATTAGAAAATTATGAATTTTGTTATTCTAGGGTATTTTTGTATGAAGTTTGTAGGAAAAATATTATTTTGATGAAAACATGTTCCGTAATATAGGGTCCTTAAGAAATCGTGCAAAACCGAGCACATTTCGGTTTAGAAATAAATGACCTTAGGAGTATAGTTTGGAGCTCAATTTTTTTTTTTTGTAGGATGCTCATGTGATATAAAACAGTGCTATGAAGCCATTTTCTTAAAATTAATTTTCGAAAATTTTAAGTTAATTTTTAGCCTTAAAATGATGGAAAAATTGGGTAATTTGGAGTTAATTAGGTGATTAGGATATTAATTACTGATTTAGATAGTAATTAGATGTTTAGGGATGTTAATCTCTGAAGTGGAAACTTAATCCTAGTCTACGGAATGTTAAGTGTAAGTAATGAAGGTGTTATGTGGTAAATGTAGAAAATTAGGAATATGTAGAATTGAAAATTTATAAATATGGAAATATTAGGGTTATTTAGATAATATTAGAGTAAAAATCAGAATAATATTAAATCTGAATTAAGATTGAATTTTAGGTAATTATATAAAAAAGTAAGATTTTCTCACATCGGGGGTAAATCCGATACCCTAATTAGGACTAGCGTGTACCAAATAGCTTGGAATACTAAATTAAGACCCAATAGGATATTTGGATACTCGAGCTTAATGTGATTAATTTCACATTAGGATTCAAGCATGTTTAGGATTTAGAAATCGAACTAAAACCTAATTTAGAAATTGATGCGGAAACCGAAACCGAAACCGAACTCGAACCGAAACCCAAACCTAAAATAATTATAAAAGACTTAAGACCTAGATAATTAGGCATATTAAACCCTAAACAACACATAACAATAAGCGTTATAGGATAAAACAAACTTATAATAGTTATATAAAAAGCTGAAACCACGTTTGTGTTATAGGGATAATCGGTGATGGCCTGAGCAAATCGAACCTCGAGTAAGTGAGCGAGGAGTTGAGGTAAGTTGGGATTAATACGATGCTGTATTTTGAAGGCTTAAGATTATGCTTGGTTGTGCTTGTTAGATAGTTGAATGTGTGCATGTGCTTGATTATGGGTGATGCTATGATTCTATTTGTTGCTTTAGCACATATTGTATGAATTGTATGTAATGATTGATCATCCTAAATTAGACTTAATCAAATATACGACCAGTAATTATAATCGAACATGCATGGCAACCCGTTAGGGGAACTTAGGACTCTCCGGCCAAATACCGACCCCTTCGGAAGGGATAGCGCAGGATTGCAAAATGGTCCCTTCTTCATCCTCAGTCGAACTAAATAACAGGAGAGGAGGTCGCGGCGAGGGTGAAGGCAGTGGTTCGAAGGTAGTCATGGGAGGAGTAAAGTCTCCATTACACAAGCCTGGGTTTGGTCGTGAGCTGTTGCATTAACGGCAACTCCTCAACCCGGATTAGAGCGGGCGCAATTTCTCTAATCTCACGACGGGCCGGACAACGTCGTGCGATGGCATTTGCTTGCACATGCATTGCATTTAATAAGTGATTGAAAACCTTGTTATGTTTCTGGTATAGTTTTAAGTCCTCCGTCCCTACTTACTGAACTGTGGTTGCTTACATCCATATAGACGCCGTGCAGGTGCTGGTCAAGAAGCGACAACAACTACTCTAAAGCTAGCAACTGCTGGATCCTGGGGAGTGAGGAAAAACATTGAAGAATAAACATATATTTTTAAGGTTTAAGCTTTTACTTTAGAACTTTTCATTTTTGAATAATGTAATAACTGGGAAATATATTACGAAGAAATATTGTAAACCATAATTGCAATAACTGTATTATAATATATATATATATATATATTTCCTCACTTTCTTAGATAAATGATTTATTTAAATTACAAATTGTTTCCTTCAAAGCGGGTTAGTCGTGGACGCCTTGTGTAGATCAGGTCTAAAATAGCGGTTGTAAGGCCAACTTTTATCTTAAGATGGTTTACACGACGGGGGCTATTACGACTCTGCCTTTTGGAACGTGACACTGTGGATCAAGAGTTGGAATTGGAGACAACAATCAATATGATTCATTTATTGTATATGATGAAACTCTTCCCATTCCTCAATCAAGAAATCTCTTATCCCTACAATTCATAAAATCCCTTAAATTTATTGGAACCAAGAGACAATTATTTATAGTCCTTAGTATTAGTATTATCATTAGTTTCTTCTTCTCTCTCTATATTTTTTTCATGATTTTAACCCTAATTACTACATTCATATTTGTTTTATTCATTAAATATTAGCTCTAATACCATTTTAAGATTATCAACACTTTTTAGAATGTAATAACAATCTTGCCATATATCTTAATTGCTTATGATAGCTTAAGGTCTACTGCCATCATAGTTAGTTGGGATACATAAGACTTTCATAAAACTGATAGTTAAAGAATAATTGTTTCATATCATTATTTCAAATATTTATTACAGTATAAGCTAGAGCTCAAATTATTGCCCCAATTTGTTTACAAAGAAAACTTGATATCTTATTTCTTCACTTGACTTCCTCCATTGTTAGCTCAAAAACATACCAACGGAACCCCAGCCATTGTGGTGGATAACCTTGATAACCCACAATAAGTCTATGAGGGTATAAGCAAAATCATGGCTTAATAAGTGGCAAGGAACCTACATTATACTTAAGTAAGCAAGAAAAACAATCCTTTAGCTTATAATGCAGAAAAATAAATGTCATCCACATGACGTTATTCGAATTGTCATGAGATTAGAAAAATCACGTCTACTTTAATCTAGATTTCAAGGAGTTGTCATAAATGACATATGCCTACCAAATCCAGGCTTATGCAATAGATCCTTGGTCCTCTCTAAACCACTTTAAACTATCCCTATATAGCTTTTACCTGTATAGTGACCTCCTCTCCCATCGAAATAGTTTAATATGATCAAAAGAAGATATAATTTATATCTCACTTGGTAGTCGGTATCTAATGGGACAAATTGAAAATATGTGAAAGATGTAATGCATGTCCAATTTCTTTAGGCCACTTAGATTTTTAGAGTCAAATTTTAAATAAGCGATTGATAAAGTATCACAAATCACAATAATTGAAATTAAACGCATCAAATTTACATCAAACAGGTAAGCTCAGCTATTGGAATCAAATTCTCAATGACATACTTTTTATGCGCACAAATTAAGCTAGTAAGCACAATCAATATGACAACTTATGGTTCTTAGTGAAAGAATAATTTAACTGTGGTGAAGTAAGCCACTTACCTAAGATAAGGTTGCCTTGTGAACCTAGAAGTCAAAAAGGAATATACTATTTAAGTTAGTATATTATCCTTTTAATCGTGTAGTTAAAGGGTTAAATATTTTGGTTTCGTGATTTGCAATTCACTATTGAAGAAGACTTATCAATAATTTTAGTTGAGAAATCAAATATAACTTGATGAAACATGTTTAGAAATGGGGGATTATAAAAGCTAAGCTCATAGTACTTTGGGGCCTAATCTTGATTTATCGAAAATAAGGTATAGTTAGAGATATAAGTAGAGATAGTAATATATTAATCAAAAGAGGTTAAAGATTGTCATTACACCCTTACATTAAGTATTGTATGTCATATGATCATTTATTTATTATTCTAGATATTTTGTAAATAACCTATTTTTGGGCTATTTACTTGAAAAATGAGTCATAAAATAGTAATAAATATGAAGTAATAAGTATAATGTTGCTTTTGGCATAAAATAATCATAAATAATATATTATAGTATAGGAAAATTTGTGGTTTCATTATAAGGTCAATAGCTATTTATTTATGAATTTTCTTAGAAATCAGGATTTTAGGCAATATTAGGTGGAAACTTAGAAAAATTATTAAAAATATTAGCATGCAAAATAATTTTTGGCATAATAACCACAGGTTACTATAAATACAAAGTAGTTACAGGAAAGTTCTCGAAGCAAAAGTGGCATCATCAATTTACCTAAAATTCTCGCACTAAAATACATTCTAGTATCCACCACTCGATGACCTGCACCACCACCCAATGGTTTTCAAAACCCTAGGAGTATATGAGAGTATGCTTTAGTTCAATTTTAATGAATTTTGGAGCTATAAGTGAATGTGAGAAAAGTTTACAAGGGATAGGGCGGTATTTATTGTGGTTTCTCCACTCTTAGAAATTAATTTTTTATTAATAGCTTAGGAAAAAAGTCCTTGAAAAATTAATATAGATTTATAATATCCTTACATGTCTCTAGTAAATTTCTTATAGTTTTTTGACATTTTTCAAAATTTTGGTGAATTTTTGACACCTAAAAAGGCTAATTAATAAATTTTTTGACAAAAATCCAAATTATCAAAAATTATTCCTTTTGCCCCCCCCTATTTTTCTAACTTCTTAACTAAGTTATTGGATTTTGATGTGATGTTTCATTACATATTGAATAATTTGTATAATTTTCCTCTTAATTAAGAGTATTTTAGTAATTTCTTTCCTAAATTAATAGATATTATGATTATTTTTACTAAAGTATGGTCAAGTATTCTAATTTTCTTGACTTTTATATTTAAGATATGGAATGATTATGCCCTACATGCAAATAATTTATGATGTCATAAATATAATGTACCCTCATTTACTACTTTACTATTTAACATTTTACCTATTTTGCTTTTTACTTTTTATTTCTATAATGTAGGGTATATTGGTCATTTTATTTTGTTTTTTCACATTTACCTTATAGTAAATATCCCTTGGTTAAATGAGACCTGTTACTGTAATAATTTTAATGTTTTACTATTTTCCTAAATATTTTATGTTTTACGCTTTCTCCTTGTGGCTTTTTTTCTTTCTACAAATAATTACATTGAATTATTATTTCCTAAATAAGGTTTTTTAAAGAGTCCTATTTAATGTAGCTATACACTTATCACAATATATATTTATGTATATTCTTCCCGAGGGTTTTTGGTTGGTTAAGCCTTATCTTCTATCCAATCATTTAATGAATAGTAGAACACCGTAAATTTTGCTAGTCCTTATTTGGGGTCTTAATTTAATATTGACCCTTACAATCATGTCACTAGTGATAAAATATGAACTATGAGTTTGCAAAAGAGCTAAAATACCTATCATGTTTTTGTAATTTTCCTTGTTTCCTTTTTATAGTATTTGACATTATTTATGGAGCAAAGGAAATTAAAATTACATTTTTTAAAAATAATTCCAATAATATGATAGTTAGAATAGTGTCTTGAATATGCAATTTCAAATTGGAGTGAAATCATGTCCTTAAGACACTAATTTATCGACTAAAGTTAAAATTATGTATTTGATACGCAATTTTATCAACCAATTACAAAATCGTGTCTTGAAGATACAATTTCTGAATTTTGCAAAAATCATATCTTTTTACCTGCACCATATCCCACGTCATGGTGTAACTACAATTAACGCCAAATACTACATTCACTTACAATCAAACCAAAGTACAACATATACACCAAATCAACAACTTATTCAACCAATTCTTGAACATAACCAACTCCTTAATGATACTTAGAGCTCAAACTCCTCAATTCCATTCTTAGAGCCTAAACTTATCGACCACAACAATGTAAGACCTATAATGAGTTGATGAAAATTAGTCTTAAAAAAGTTTGACACCCATACCTATAATAAACAAATGCCTCAATGCACAGTCCAATAACCTAAAAAACTTTATCAAGAAGCATGTGGCCCAATATGCCGGACTCTATTCTTCTCTACTCAACTTAGGTACTCAGATTGGCCTCTTTTATTGCATTTAATAGATTTAGTGTCACCTTATATGATTCTTCTCAATTACCACATATCATCTCAACAATCTTACTTTTGGCTTCTCGAACTCTCCTTGGATGAATGGTGTAACCAAAATGCTTGCATATTACTATTAGAGCTCCATTATCTTAACACTTGGTGAAATTTCAAACTTTGATTATAATAATTTAGCCAACATGGTTAAGTCCAATTGAGGATTATCTAATTTTACTGTAGGGTTTAGACGTATATGGACCATCAAAATTTTGTTATCTAAAAGCACCCAGCATACTTCTTCAAGCATACACGAAGTCTCCTCTTACTTCCTAAGTAACTTTTTGAATATCTTAAGGACTACACTATTAGGTCTTATTAAACTATAGTGTCACTACGATGGTTAAGTACTTGATGTGTCTTTATTACCTAAACTAGGTATACTTTCTTCTCATAGCATATTCCTACCTTAAATTCATCATTGAAACTTTAGCCATTATTATCATCTTCTCCAAATCCCACATATCCACCATCTATGCCTTCTTTAAAGAATTGATCAGACTTTGAATTCTCAATAGCATTTGCATCAATTGGAAATTGACAATGCCAATTATTCTTCTATTGTAACCTACAAGGCTCTTCTATTCTCTGTAACTAATATTTCCCTTTCTCACAATTTTCATTATCATCATTTCTTAGAGAACATTTAGTATGTACTACATAACCTACATCATCTCCATCTCACTTTTAGCTTCACTAGTGCCTTCTTCATATATGGGAATATTGGTCTCTACATAATAACTGCTAATTACTCCTTAAGTCACAGTTATCCTACTAGGATTCATACACCTATGATTCAACTAGATCACCATAATAAGTGTCCTATCAATAACCATTTCTCTAACTAACATCCAATTCATGTATCCCTACAAAAAACCTCCACCAAGCAACTTCCCTTACCCCTTACTTCAGAAGATAACATCACCTATACATTATGGTCACCACACATAGGTACAGTATGATAACATGCCAACTTCCTCTATCACATAGGCACTTATAGATTAACTCAACCTAATGGGTCATCTTATCAATTCAAAGTCGATTGCGTATTATTCCAACCAATTACTCATAGTTTGTATCACTTAGTACCTTAACCGTTGCCACCAAACACTTATCATAGCCTAACCTGCAGTCTTCATCTTATAGATGAATTCTAGTTAAGCTTTTAAACAAGTTCAATGGATAAATGAAATTCCTTAATATGTAATGTACTTTGATTGAAAATTCATCAAGCATGTGGCGTACACCTCAAGTTTATCCTTTAAATTCACACTACATTAAACAAAAAAGCAACACAATTATTCAATGGCAATACAATAGAAATTACGTAAGGTACATTATTCAGAAATTTAAAAGAAGAAAAAAACCAAAGAAGTAACTTACTTTAGCCATGGTAGTTGAGGTTTTGATTAAGGATTGCACTCCATGAAATCCAACTATGCAATGGAAATAAACTAGTAAAATATGAAAAAAAAAATGTTTGATTTTGCTGATTTAAATAAATTTTTAGTCCAGTAGTATAAGAATCAAGTTCGGCTCCCTCTATCATACCTGTTCTTTTTTTTTTTAAAGAGGAAGAGCAGTTCTATAAAATCATGAGCATGAGTTCTGTGGTTTAGTTTTATCTCAATGAAATCATGTTTTTAGGACGTGATTTCATCTAAACATGAAATTGCATCTTGAAAACACGATTTCACTCCAATTTGAAATCATTTACTAAAGATGTGATTTTAACTACCATTCTTGGAGTTATTTTTTATGCAACCATATTCTCATAATTACTATTATTTTCCTCTCCCCATTATTTATGAACAAATTTTGATAAGATAAAGTAAAAGGAAAATATAATTACACATTATACATCAATGATGTACCTAGCCCTAAGGAAAGATAGGTTTTGGCCAGCGAACCAACCAAAATCAACCCATCGGTTCAGTGAACTAGCCTAAACCTGCTACCCTATAATCCTAAACCAAGCACTAACCCATTGGGCCTAGCAAGTCGACACGATTCATGTCAGCAGACTTACCAAACCAGCGGATCCAAAACTAGAGGGTCAATTTAGCTATTCAACTAACCAAGTTAACCCCAAAAAATAAATAAAATAAAGAAAGGCTACAAGCTTGTAAGCTTTCTCTACATAACAAAACACACACACATCACATTCACAATCACTTTAATTGTGACACAACTACACAATGCACCACTTTATAAGGCTTTTAATAGCCTAACACATATACACACAATAATTAGACAACAAAACAATATAGACACATCACAATTCATAATAACACATCAACACCAATAATTACAATTCATATAGTGACACACACCATCATAACACAACTACTAACATAGGACAATAAAATGCATAGAAGAGAGTGTTTAAATTTTGAAATGAGGAGAGAGGGATGCAAAAAATATGAAGTATGCATGTGAAGTCTAAATCCATTTAAATGTTCCATGTTTTTGGTCGTTCTGAAACTTTTTAGAATACAATAAACCCAGTAACATTTCAAAATTTGAAGTTGGCAATGGTCTATAAAAATCTATGTGTATTTTTCTTCCGCTTCTTCACCGAGTTGCATTATCTCCACTTTCCACACTTTGTTCTCAGTGTTATTTAGATGATTCTACACGGCGCTATTACAAACATTCTACTTACATAAAAAAAAAAAAAAAAAAACCATACCACACTCTTGTGAAAATTTTTTTTCCCTTTGCTTTAGTTAGGATAATTTTTTTCATTCAACTCACTTAAAGAACATTTTGCACAATATTTTTCTTTTTCCTTTCATTCGAACATTTGTTTTCACAATAAATTTTTTCACATCTAACTATGAAAAATAAATAGATCACTCTTTTCGTATATCTTCCTCTAGCAAGAAGGCTAGCAAAGAAAAAGCGAAAGTCATCCAAAACAAGCAATTTGTTGACATTGAGGATTATGATTCTAGCATGTCTACATCAGTAAGCAGCTAGACAATGCATTTGATAGTTTTGTAACTCCTCTCAAGTTCAAGCACCTATCATTGCACGAGAAGGATAGGGCCATGAAGGACGAATAAGTTATAGATATTATAGAAGAAAAAGTTTAAGAGCTCCAACATGACGATCCGAGTAAGCCCCATAAACCTGCGAAATTTGATATTTTGAAAAAAAAAAAAACACTCCACCAAAATTGTAGTTAAGAAGGAGAATTTTTATTCACAATGCAACTACTACACTTTAAGTTGTGTATGGCAAAAGGGGGATGGGTACAATACCTTAACAAGGCACTTGTAAAGGAAGCATCCCACGAAGCGTAGTATTAGCAAATCTCAATAGCAAATTTCATGAGCTTGCAGTTTTTAATCACTAGCATTATTCCGATATGATATTGAGAAGCAAAAACTAGCCCTTGCATAACATATTCCAAACGTACACCTTTCACTCAATGTAGGTAAGTACAAGTCCCAACTATGATATGAACACGAAGCATGAATCCCAACTCAAGTGCTTTTGAGTTTTGACATCAAATTTATATACAAAGCTAACTAACAATTTTATGACAAAGGTAAGTGGGAGCTAACCACCATGTTTAGTTCATTAGAAACATAGGCTTCGATATGTGTAAATATTTAGACCAATAGATGGCAAGAGAATTCTTAAATAAGAGTGACCTATCATTAGATAAACAATAAGCAACTAAATAGAAGACTTTTGGCCCAAAGGGTGTTCAATGAATGATACATGGCATAAGCAATATGTACAATTATATCTATATACATATATATATATATATATATATTATTCTACAGGAGTATCACTTGCATGGAAAATTATTTCAATTGGTTTTGATAATACCAATGCAAACACCACATCGATAGAAGAGCTTTAAAATTTGTGCCAATCCATACTAAGTGAAACATTTTTTCACATTAAATATGCATGCCACATCTTAAATCTTTGTGTTGAAAGGGGAACGAAGAGTATACAATATAAAGTATCACCAATAAGATTAGTAGTTAAAACTCTTTTCGAGAGACCCGTTTTGCATAAAATGTGGAGGAATATTAAACACCACTAGAATTCAAAGTATGAAACATTATAAAGCACAATGAAGCATAAACATATTTTATGTAACTTTTATTTACACCACATATCGAAAGTTCAAATCTACACAAGAGACTAGGAAGTATACAATAAGTTGTTGCAACTAGTTAAAGTTTCCAATAATGTTACTAACACTTTTTTCCAAGCTTACAAGCTTAGCATGTACTATTTCATAATGGAGATTGTTAATACAATTGTGATTGTACTAGATCCACACAAGGACCCAATTCTCCAATGTTATGCAGCTGAAATGGCGACAAAATGGCAATAGTATTATAGGGAAGTTTCTTCTATATATCTTATTGCCACTATTTTAGACCTACAATATAAAATAGATGTTCTTTAGGATTATCTTGTTATGTACTATGAGATAATTCATAAACTAACTAATACATGATATGTTTACTATATATGTAGCTAATGAACTTCCATAAGTAATAGATGAAATGAACAAGCTATTTCAACATTTCTTGTATGCGTACGATAATCAAGCTGCAATTACTCCCTGACCTCCCACAACTACTCCTTTGTAGGGGAACAGCTATTAGCTTAGAAGATGAAGAGACACAGGTTTAGAGGACTACAAACTAAGCTCCAACACTATCTCAACACTAACTTCGAGTTTAGTGATAATATTGGTATTCATGAGTTCAACATTCTTAAGTGGTGGAAGTTACACAAAAAGACATATCCGATCCTCTCCTGCATAGCTCAACAAGTCCTTACCACTCCAGCATCAACGGTCACAGTTGATGGGCATTTAGCACTATCAACCTTAGAGATGTTCACTAGGCCGACCCGACTTACAATCAGCCCTGAACAGTCAGTTTATGGGCTAGTAAGGGAGTGAATCGAGATCAACCCTTAAAGGGTTGGGCCCAAGCCGATTCACCTGAACTGGTGGTTTAAGGGCCGATTCAATAACCCTTGAATAGTAGGATTTTTTTTTTTTTTACTTTTTTCGAATTTCCGTTGATTATTATAAATAATTTGTAGATTGTTTTTTTTTTCAAACTAAATCTACAACTTTATGTTATTACTCATGAATAAAAAATTTTATTTTCAATTCAATTTTTTTTCAATCCTAAAATAATTCAATTAAACTGTATGAGTGTAAATGCATAATGTTATATTATATAGATAGTATATTATATATAGTAGTATATATGTATATATATAGTATATTAATTATTATATATTACATATACTATATACTTATTTACATTATATATATATAGTATATTATTTTTTTTTTTAATTTTTAGAATTGGCTAAACTTAAGTGTCAAGCTAAACTAGCCTTGAACCACTAGTTCATTAGCTAGCACAAGCTTAAACCAAGCCTGACCCTTAAGGGCATTGCTCAGGCCGGTTTACTGGCCCTTAAACCAGTTATGTGGTTTTTTTTTTTTTTTAACTTCCTTTAATCTTATTCTTGCGTTCCTATAAATTATTCTAAATAATTTTTTGCCTACTCCTATTTTCTATTTTTTTTTCCCTGAAATGATTGTAACACTTTATATTATATAAAGTAAAGCGAGAGAAGTTGCAAATTGTATTCCTTTCCGAAATAATTAAGATGGATTGTGTAAGTATGAAAATATTAAGTAAGGTTAAGCAAAGCAAGAAACGTTGCAATTTGTAATGAATGAGAATTTCTTATTCAAATCTCGAAATATATTATTGATACCGAAAGAATAAAATTACAATATAAGTATTAACTAAAGGGACTGATAAGAGCTAAAGAGAGAGAGCTTTCTAAGAGAAAAAATTTAAAGGGTTTTTCATTAATGTTCAAAAATCTCCCAAAACCTTATACAAGTGTCCTATTTATATATAGTGGCAAAATTGTAAATAAAGTGAAAGGATGCCTTAGTGGCAATCTCATAAATACAAAATAAATATGAAGGTAATTTAGGAATAATATAAGAAATAGGGAATCCAAATAATATAAGAAAAATAGATAGCCAAATGAGATTTTCCAAGTAAGGAGCTGGTGTTCAGTGTCAATGAACTATTGGGGATTATAGGGCTTTAATCTAGGTAAACTTAAGTTTTAAGGTTCACCTGACTTGATCAAGGCCAACCTATCTTGTCGAGCTGACATGTCTTATCGAGTTGATCTGACATGGTTGAGCTCCATGTAGTACTCACCCCTCTAAGAATCATTTGCCTTAACACATTCTTCCACCAAGTCCTAACAAGGCCTTGTAGTTGATCCTTTATAATATATTCCTTTTCATGTTCAGGGCATAGATACTTTTCAATGACTTTATTGGCTCAGGATTCCCAATCTAAGTATTCATCTGGAGATCCATAATCATCAAACATAGGTATTCTTAACCTTATATCTTTGTAGTCATAGTCATAACCATATCTTCCTTGATTGTCATAAGCTATGTTGAATTGAGGTGTCAATTCAACAGATTAGCTTGGCTCACAAAAAGTCTTGTCAATGATGACCAAGACTATCCAATACTTGGTGATTCAAGAATATAGCAACTCGGATCTTCAATTATAAAAACACTACACCTCAAACCACTTATACAGTCATTTTACATCAACTCATCCACAATAAGCAACCTTAGACTAGTCAGACAGTATAATCTCCACAACTGCACAATTCTCAGTTCACCTCAACTACTTACCTGCTTCTTTCTCTGGACAAGCACTACTTCAACACTAATAGTTAGGTGCATGCCTACCATTGTTACAATACGAAACCAGCAGCTTAGTAGTTGCCTCTCAAACAGCAGCTTGAACAAAAACTTACAATAACTCAGTTAGCATAGCCACTCGAATAGCTTCCTCAAGGTGCAATAACTGGGCACCTAGTAGCCACACTTCATTAGCTCAATTTAGACACTTGCACTTCGTGCACCAAGCACTATGTCAATCCCCAAGACAGCAACATAACCTACTAGCACAACCGTAATCACCTACTAGCATCAAATCAACCACGCAACACCCAAGAAAGCCACCACTACTATAATACCACAATACCACAACATCACACCAACCCACAGCAAATATAACTTAATCTTACAAGCCCACTTCCAACTTAACTCCGACAACCATCACACTTAAATACATGGGCATACACAAAAATGATCCTTCTCTATTTTCACAATGGAGAATAGAGTACAGCAGAGCACAATAGGAACCACACTTAATGACCTACAAATCTCCACTTCATAGCTTAATATTTTTAAGACTTACTCCAATCGAACTAACTGCAAAGTCTATGAAAGGAACACAGCAACCACGTTCTTGGTATCCCTACACAAAAAGGACATAGTAGATAAACCAAAGGAATATAGAATAGAAACCAACAAGTAAGGTTCTAACAAATTGAATGAAACCCAAATCAATAGTCCTAGTAACTAAATCCCCGATGTCACAACATAAACCATTGAACTAACAATTTCTCAAATAGAAACTGATAGATACAAGTAGCAATTTCTTAAATGGAAACAGATAGATATAAGTACTCACATAGTAGAACCAAAGTAGCTCAAAAGCTTTCAGCCCTATTCGAAACCTTGAGCTTTGATACCAAGATGATATAAATCGGAGCCAAGAACAGACAAGGCCCATTATAAGGGTAGGTCCGATCTACTAAAGGAATGAATATAGACTGGGTTTAGTAAGGGTTTTAGCGAATCCGTGAGCTATCTAATCGGATATGATGCACTAATTAGATCCTACACAACCTACAACTCGCTATATGTGACTTATCGGTCCAAGTAATAGGGTTATTTGCCAATTCTTGCTAAAGGGATTGATAAGAGTTAGAGTTAGAGAGAGAGAGAGAGAGCTTTCCAAGAGAAAAAAATTCAAAAGGTTTTTCATTAATGTTCAAAATCTCCCAAAACCTTATATAAGTATCCTATTTATACATAGTGATAAAATTGTAAATAAAGTAACTAAAAGGATACCCTAGTGCATTCTTATAAATACATAATAAACATGAGGATAATTTAGGAAGAATACAAAAAATAGGAAATCTAACTAACATAAGAAAAATAGATAGCCAAATGAGATTTTCCAAGTGAGGAGCTAACGTTTGGTGCCAATGAGCTATTGGGGATTATAGGGCTTTTATCTAGGTAGACTTAAGTTTCTAGGTAGACCTAACTTAACCAAGGCCGACTTGTCTTGACCCGATTGGCCTGTCTTGTTGAGCCAACCTAACATAGCTGAGCCGACATATCAATCAGTCGACCCCTAGCCGACCTATTCTGAGCTAACATAGTAAGGCCAAGCTCCTTTAATACAACCGAACTATCCTAGCATAGCCAAGTCAACTTGGCATGGTCATATAGACTTGACATATCGAAATAGACCTGGCATGGCCAAGTAAATATGGAATGGTCAGACAATCTCAAAATAGCTAAGCAATCAGGGTTAGTCAAACAGACTTGGTCGAGCATAGCAAACTCGACAAAGTAAAGCAGACCGGCAAGGTAGGACAGTCTTACAGAGTGAGGCAAGTTGGTAATATAGAGGAAGCTGGCAAAACAGGACAGTCCTGATGAAACCAAAGTAGAATACACCTAGCTGTTTAAGGCAAATCTAGAAGAGCAGAGCAGACCTGACCAGAGAAAAGCGAAGCAGACCTAGTATAGCAAGGAAGATTTAGTAGAACAAGGCACAACTAGTAGGTCAGGACAGAACTTATAATACAAGGCAGGCCTTCCAATATTGATATTCATAGATAGGTCTATGTAAGAGCTTAGTTAAGGTAGAGTAGGGCGTACTCAGCATAACAGGGCAAACCAAACAGAGCAAGGTAGGCCGTTCAACAATGATATAGCTTATAAATAAGTCCTCTTTTTTAGGAGCTCGCGAATAGATCTCCCATATAGCCTGAGACTTGGCATGTCATTAGGTTAATATGCCGAATCCTATCATTTAGTGTGTTGGTCAATTTTAAATTAGGTAAAAAACACCTTATATTTTTTCGAAGAAAAATAATTTTTCATTAGTGGTATTTTGAAATGCCTAAGATTAAGTTGCTACTTTTTAGAAAACTAAACTATTTAGTTTATTTTTTAGGTATTTACAAAAACCATTTTACTAGGTGACAAAATGTTTTTGAATGATCCAAAGAAAAAAAAAAGAGGAGACTGGTTAGTACTTAATAGGTGTCACCTTATGTTAGAGGTGCATGCTCAAGAGTGGAACCCATACCTAAGCTTGAACTTCCATCCGATATGTTCCAATCGCTGAAGTATTCGTCCTCTTGGCTTAGTATACCGCGTGATTCTTGCTATCTACAAGTAGCCTTATACCAATGTTCTTGACAAGCTTTTGCCTCAATGCTGACGATGGAAGGAGGCTCGCCAATCGTTGAGGAAGAGGCCTGCCATACTGAACGCTTACTTAGCAACTACCATCGACGCGGGAGCAATAAGTACTTGATGAGCAAAACGAGTTAAGATTAGATAGTCCTTCACGTACTTCTACCACTACTCTAAGATGTCTAAATCCTTGATGGCAATACTTTTAGAGAACTTAGAGTTTGTATTCATGTTGTGTTGCAGCTTAGACATTGGCCCACTAGAGCATTGACTCTTCAATTTCTATGCTACTAATTGCTTACCCATTAAATGAGTAGCGATGTTCCGTTAGGGGTAGCAATGGAGAGATTGATGACTAGCCACCATATTGATATTGGTAATATGTGAAAAGCTCCTCCAAGTTGGTTGTCACTGCAAAAACCTCTTACTATGCTTCCAAACTGTACATATCTTGCAAATCTATTAAAAAATCAATATATTTGTAATAATTTTTTAAATACATGTGTAGTATATTAATTTTACAATGGGGATCTAAAATAGTTACAATAAGATAAATACAGGAAATTTCTTTATACTAAGATAACCACTTAAACTTCATATGAAGTGCACAGTCGTGCATGTTCGGGTCTTAAAGTGCCTAAAGTAATACACTAAGAATGCCAACTGTTGACATCACAAATAGATGGACACCCGGCTTGTACACTTGAGAGAAAGCCTCAATCGCGTCATGAAAAACTTTAAAAACCTTCAGTAACTGGATATATATATCCTAGTTATCAAGATGAACTTCAACCTTACATATGTTGTAGATCACAAAATCACTTAATAGTTTGTTGTAAGGAACAGTGCTATACAATAACTCATACATCAAGTTCTACTAGTATTGCACATTCATTTTAAATTTTAGGGGTCTCTTCCCATATTCCGTGCAAGGGTTCCTCCACTTATTATGTAGGGACGGCTTCGCTACTATTATCTTCACCATGCTTTTTATTGGGGCTATCCTGTCCTACAAAGTTGCAATACTATCATTGACATACAAATTAAAAATATAATATGCACAATGTATATGAAAAAAAAAAAATCTCTCCCAACATGGGTTGACAAGGATTTTGCAAATCTACTATGGAGGCCATGTTCGCACTTGCATTATTAAAACTAATAGAAAAAATTTTCTTAGCTAAGCTATACTAGTTTAGAATTACAGTAATAATTTTATAAATGTTTTAAACCATGTAATGGTCATTAAATACCCTTAATATCAGAAATCTTTTACTTAGTTGCCAATTATCCTCGATTTAGTAAATAGTTATACCCATGTATGAATTGTTACGAAAAAATATGTCCATATATCAGCATAGATAGACACTAATGTATTGAGTGAAGCGAACTTACTTGTGAGCTCTCACTTAACTTCGTAGTAGAGCTCCTGCATAACTCAACTCATTGTACTACAACTTAACTGGCATGAGCTAGGATTTAAAGTCAACTACTTATATCAGCTCTACCATTGTGATGTACCCGTGTGAAAGGATAGATGCATGTTTGCGAGGTACCATATAAGATTGTACTTGTGCTGCTCCTAATCATACCTCATTAACATTTGTCTAGATGAACCACCATCTCGGACAATTTGTGGTTGTGTCCTATTTATCTAAGCCTCCCTAAGATGCTTTGATCTGAGGTGCCTATTGAAGGTACCATAGCCCTCTCCCATCTTCTAAATGTAGCTCAGATTATAGTAGTTGCAATACGCTCTCGAGTTTCCCTTTTCATCTATACCTTTATAGAAATGTATAGTGAAAATACTAGATTTATTGGGTCTATGGGGCTTACCTAAGCTCGAAGGTCTCAAATCACCAAACAACTACTGACCTACATTTTACTCCTCAATCTTGGGAATTATTTCGATTTCGTCCTTCTCGTCCTCGAATATGGCCGCATGGTAACTTATGCGTGGAGTTTCAAATCTAGGTGATGGTGTAAGGCAACTCATGTATGGAAGTTTAAATTCAAGAGGTGGTGTACCTTCGTAGTTGATGTTTGTCATCACCTCATGTATCCTCTCCTCATTGTAGTTGTACTTATACTCATACTTCGAGCATGTTGGAACATCCTCGAATCGTTGTGGTGCAGACGATGTATCCACACCCGTAGCCTTCGCCTTTCCTTTTCCACTTGATGAGGAACTGTGTTTCTTTCTAGAAAATGTATAGCAAAAGAATCGATCTATGGATATATACATATATATATATAAGAGTAAGGAGAAGAAAGTTTATAATTTAGGAATAGAAAATTTTTTCAAGCAGTAGAAAACACAAATTATTTTTCAAAAAAACAGAATCGTAGTTATTGAAGCGAAATATAATATAACAAATGGTAAGACTTAAACAAGAAAAATATGGCTTCACTCCTAAGTAAAGAGAGCATTTGAATTTTGAATTATAAGGGCAAACAGAGCATTTGAACGTTTTGGTGAAGGAGTGTTCATTCGTTTGTATACCAATTTATATGTAACCCATACATGCACATACTATTTAAAATTTGAATCTTTTGAAATTTTGTTGTTCTAAAGCTACAACATTTGAATCTAAAATTGGCCTGCACCTAGACACTGAAAATTTTTCTCAGCACAAAATACGTTGAATCGCACAAATTTGCATCCCCTTCTTTCATGCTCTAAATTATTTCAACATTCAATAGCATAGGTGTCTGAATTCTAACAAAGTTGTGCACGACTATGGCAATGTGAAAATTTCTCTGGACAATGGAATACTAGAGCAGGAAAGATTGCTTTTTTGAAAGGGAAAAGGAAAAGAATAAGAAGAGTAGAATAATTGTTGGGGGAAGAGAATATAATTGAGCGGAAGTGGCAAATGATGTGATAATGTGATGATGTTTGCTTTGTTTTTTTCTTTTTCTTTTATAAACTTATAGTGAGTTGAATTGTAGGTTCAGCTAGTGGTTCAAGCTCGCCAGGTTAGTGGTTCGGCAGCTAGTTTAGGCTCGTACCCTTTCGAGCGAGGCCAGTTCACAAGCCCTCCAGACTAGTTTACAGTTTAGAACTAATCCTTATATGAGTTTAGAGTGGCACGATCTTGAACCGTTAGGCTAAATCGCTAGTTTAAGAGCAATTCAACCCACCAACTCAACGAGTTATCATGGTTGAATCACTTAGACAATTAAGGCCTAGTGGTTTAATAACTAGTTCATGATTCGGAACTAACTGTTATATAGGTTTAGCTGGCCCTAATCTTGAGAACTGTTGCACCTCTCGAAGCACCATCAACGTGGAAGCTGTAACTTGAAACAAGGATTGGTGGAAAGCAACCAATAGAGACCAAGAACCCATGCGTACGTCTACAGAGGAAGACTATTACTTTAGCGACTTTAATTCTTCTACAAAAAGTCAAGAGTTGATACTATAATGCAGTAGCACACAAGGTGAAAGTGATTGAACCCAAATTTTTTTCTTTTACAAGGCTTTTATCACTTAAATAAACTACTTTAAAAAGAAAAATGAAAACCTCTAATTAGTATTTTTTTCAAAATTAAGCCTTATATATTTACGTTAGATTTATTAAAAACAAGGCAAACAAAAAAATAATGTGTATTCGAAGACTTTTTCCGTAAAGAAATTATGCTTGCTAATCACATAAAGACGATTTTTCAGAAAATAGTAATTGACCAACACATTAAAGCTTTTTAAAAACAAAACATAGCATTGAATTACAACAGTTTGATTCTAACTAATGGAAACATAGATACCTATTTATGCGGGGTGACCTACAAATTGGGAAAAAAGTTTTTCCTCACCTGACTAAAATATCATTACAATTGGCATGGAAACACTTTATTACACCTTATGTATGGGTCCTAGGGATACTCTTTTATATCTTCAGTTGTAACAAAATCCAATTTGATAACATATGTAATTTTTGTAATATAATTTCTTAAGGTGTCCATTTATACATATAATGCATTTTTCTGTCTACAATATTGCAACGACTTTATTGATTTTTCTTACAGTTTTAAGTACTTATAATATCATCGATGTAAATGCACAAAACATTACAAATACAAACTTGTTGATTTTTTAGTTTGTGTAACCATTATTTAATGCCATTGGAAAGGAGAAATAGACAACAAACATTCTACAAAAAGCATTCACGTGAAAGAAGAATAGGAGAAAGAGACAAAGGAAGAGGGAGGGAGGGAGAACAAATGGACACACACATCACTTAAGAATGATAGATGGGGTAATGTGATTGTAGAGAATTTGAAAAGGTGTATAAATAAACTCTCTCTATCCCAGTTCACTGATCTTAAACTCTCACTTTCTATCCTTTTAAACACTGAACTCCATTCCTCTAAAATAGATATTGTTTGTTGTGGAATTTATTATCCTTAGCTATTTGTTATGTGCTTCTGCTTTAAGTTCATCCTCTAAAAGAATGAAAGTAAAACTTGATGAGATAGATGTAAGTGATTTCATACAAGATAAATTTATGTCCATTGACAAAGACTTCACCATGAAAGAGGATGACGTTGAAGTCTAAGAAATGCTAGTTAATATATAGGTTTAGTAAATTGGAGAGTGAAGTAGTCGAAGGGTTAGTGTACATCTCAATGAAAATGTAGATGAACATGGAAAGGGGCTTGTCCAATGCAAGATCTACAAGCTTGAATCTGAGGCGGATTTATAAGAGAAAAAACAAATAAGAAAGCACATAAAAATGCATCACCCAAGGGAGTAGAGGTTCACAAGATGTAGAAAATAAAGGTAATGTTATAATATTGTCTATTGGGCTTGCAGATGTTAGGTTATCTTCTAAATCTTTGCTCTTACCTGTAATGTGTGTATTTTAATTTTTAATATTGTCAAGAGTGTAATGTTGGAAAATCAAGGGTATTTTAATGTTCTAATGTGGTATTTTAATGTTCTACTCTATCGAAGGTTAGAAAATTATCTACATTTTAACATATTAGTATGTTATTTAAATGTTGTAATGTGTGTATTCTAGGTTTTTTTTTTTCAAAAGTTGTTATTTAAATTTTGGTAATGTTGTTAAATTGTTAGTTTTTTATTTTTAATTTTAAAAAAATCAATCAGTTCACAGTCCAATGAACCAACCCATTAAATCGATAAGCTAGTAAAACTAGAGGTGTACAAGTGAGCTTTAGCCTGCAGACCGGCTTATTTAACCCACTTTTAAAACGGGTTTGAGCTAACGTTTTTTTATCTATTTAAAAGTAAGCCAAATGACCTTAGTCCGTTTAACCCGCGAGCCAAAGTGAGCCAGTTTGAGCAAGTTCATTTAATACATTTATGTTTTTGGCCTAAGGATCAACCCATTTAATCTGCTTTTTAAACGGATTAGGGTCAAAGTTTTTTTACCTGTTTAAAAGTGAGTCAAATAAGCCCTACCTATTTAACCTACAAGCTAAAGTAAATTAGGCCAAGTTGATCTATTTAATCTATTTGCACACCTCCAAGTGGAACTCACCTCAATTCTAGATGTACTGCAAAACAAATGACTTATATAATAAAAAAAATTGCATGTTTACTATCAAAAATAATAAATACTACACAAATATCAATTATATTAAATTAATTATGAAAATACCATGCCAAAATCATATTTAGTAAATGTAAGTTTAATTTTATATTAAAGTTGCATTTATTACATGTAAGTACAAAACAAAAACCCAACAATATTACTTTCAACAAGTTTCAAACCTAAGACCCGCTACAATACAAGGAGTGTTTTAATTACTACACTAATAAACTGTCTTTGCTATATATTCAACATATATTGCATTAATTAAATGTAATTTAATAATGGTACTTAATTCATTAAACTGCAGCTGGTAAATACAATATTTTTATAAATTATGATATCGATTCTTCAAATAGGTTTATAATTGATAACTAAGTAATTAATTTTATTTCATTTGTATTTATGTAATTTTTTTATATAAAGAATTATAGATATGTATTGAATCCTATATAATCATATAACAAAGTGTAAAAATCTAATTTACCTTCAAAAATCGTTTTCTTTTAAATTTACATGAAGACTTCAAAAATTCAAATTGCGATTTATACATAACTACTCTATAGTAAACTTATTTTCTTTTGGAGGAAAGAGGCCAATTTTATAGTTTTACGTATTACATCAAAACTCCCTCCTTCCTTTTTAAATAATATAGATAAAATATCAAAAAAGAGAACAACACTCATTATTTCGGATAATTTCACGTAATGTCAAGTTTCAACTTCCACAACATGCATTTTCATTTTCTTCTCTTTAAAGTGCTAAGAACCTTTTTCTCATTATTTATTTTCTTGAGATATATTAATAATAAGAAGCATTATGAAATCATACGCTTGAAAATTAGATAAGACAGCCTAGATATGACAACTAAAGTTTTTGCAAAATGAGCAAACAATGAATTTGGCCTAACTAGCAGCAAAAATATTAACATCATTCACAAGCTGCTTAAATCTGGAACAACAAAAAATTTTCATCTGGCTTATTTCTTGTCCAAACCTGGTCCCCAGACGTAAAGTTCTGTAGCGACGAAATGGTCACACCGCATTTGAAAGAAGAGAATGCCATCTAAACCAGGCCACATCAGACTGCCCCGTCGGACCGGTCCAAGCGGGCCTAGCAATGGTGCAGTCAAGCCATTGATCCCGCAAATCCAGAGAGCCAAGCATCAAGGCGAGCTAAGCAAAGCGGGCAGGTTCAACCTCCTTCCGGTGTAAATGAGTTAAATTATTAGTAAATTACTTAAGTTCAATTTGATATTTACTTGCTATTGATTCGAAAAAAATCAAATCAAAATCAGGTTCGAACTATTCGAATAATTAATTGAGTCAAGTTGGAGCTCTATAATATTTAACTTGATTAACTAATAAGTCTAATCAAGCTCAATTAAGGTATAAATATCGGTCAAATTTTAATCAAATTTGAACAGTAATATTATTATAATGATAAAAAGAAATATGCTTCAAATAAATTAAATTTAAACAAACTTAATCAAATCCAGTTCAAACTTATTCATTGTCATTTCAAGTCAAACTCGAGCTCAAAATTTCCAACTTAATCAAGTTCGAACTTTAAAATTTTAAGTCGAATTTAAGCTTAAATTTAATATTGTATCATCTCAATTCGATTCGTTTATAATTTAAATTTAACTCTTACTTGAGAAGATAATTAAATAAATCGACTCGTTTATAATTTAAATTTAACTCTTACTTGAGAAGATAATTAAATAAATCGAATCGAAAAAGAGAAATCCCCTTTTTGGAGTAATAAACAAAGGGGATCAAAGCATGGGCCATCAAAACCACACAGCAAGAGAAGGTGGACTGGTTTCATCTTAACTTGTTTACCGAATCCTTCATATCCAAATCCAACAAACCCAATCTTTCACAGCAACGTACTTCCTATAAGTATGCACGCTCCCAGCATTCCGCTCCGTCAGAATTGAAACCATGGCTCGCCCACTCGCATTAACGCCCACATCAACGAGTGCATCTCCACTCAGTCTGGTTGCAATGTCGGTTCTGCTCTGTGCCTTTGCTGCGTTCATGTGCGCTTCTTATTCACGAAGACGGCGACAGTGGAACGAATGCTATGGATTCTTTGATGAAGAACCCGTTATAGAAGTCCAAAACAACGCAGTCATCCTTCGACCGCAAGAAGATGAAGAAGAAACGGATACCACTGAAGCAGAAGGCATATCCGTATGGAAAAAGAACATACTCATGGGTGGAAAGTGTCAGTTGCCAGATTTCTCCGGTGTCATAGTCTATGACGCAGATGGAAACGTCGTCACACCTGCTAAAAACTCTCGCCCTTTACTTACATGGAAGTAATTAGTTGATATGGCCATAACATGCCTTGGTACCAGCAACATCTGTTGTAGCCAAAGCAGTAAGAACAGTACCATGCATAAAATCGGTATTATGATTCTAGCAGACTTGTAAATGTTTCTCTTTCATGCTGTTGGATCTTTTTTATCACTCAATTCACAATGCACTATTCAAATTATCCATTCTCGATCCGTTCCTCAGTGTACAATATAATATACACACGTCATTAAATTAGGGCAATATCACTATTTATACCTTAACTTTGCAATTTTTTTTAATTATATACTTGAATTTTCAAGTTGTCTTAATATACACCTAATTAAAATTTAACATGCCATAATATATACCTCCATCAGCTCAAGGTAACTCCATTAGCAGAGTAAGCACAATGTTCCAATCTTTACGCAACACGTGTTATTTTTATTTTAAATCTCCTAATCACGTTTTCCTTCTTCCAAATCAGCCATCCCCTTGAGAAATTGGTACAAATGAAAATCCACATCAGCCAAAAACCAAGAAGAGAAAAAACAATCTTATAAAACAAAAAAGTAATAAAAAAAAAAAAAAAGAAACACGATTTCCCCAAATTGAACATCACTTTCACTTTCCCTATACAATATTGAAGAAATTGCCCTAACCTCACACATCAACCAACCAAAAACACCAAATGTTAGAACCCCACACACAAATCGAAACCTTAGGCCCTTTCATATCGAGCCAACTAAAGCCTTGAGATCGAAAACCTCATGAAAGCATTAAAAAACCTATGTTGTAAGAATTATTTTTTGGTGAGAGAGATAGAGACACCAAGGAAAGATGATGGCAAGTACAAACTCCTATCATGGATTACTTCCTTGTGATCTCCTAACAAACTCCTATCATGGAAGCACTGAGGAATTGAAGTTTCCACAGTTTAAGCACAAAATGCATGGAATATGTGGGGCTATTCCTTCTTCATTCAATATAGAAGGTTCAGAGTAGTGACTTATGATTTTCATATTTATGCCAAGGATAGGTATGATGATAGAGCAATTCAACATCTTAACTTCACAACATTAGCATCAAACACTCTAATGTTTCCTGGTGATCTCCATACAAACAACCCAATCAATTAACAAAAATTTAATCTTTATTGAATATTATCTTTCGATTCAACTCATCTCTCTCTCCAAGAATTAGGGTTCTGAAATTTTAGGATCTGAGTTTTATCTTTGTAAAAAGGAAGAGGTATGGATGCCTCAATTTAAGGATTTTTCCTAGAAAGAAAGGGAATAGGTTATTTAAGGTTAGGGTTTGCAATGAGGCTACTTCATGGAAGGGGATATCTACTTAATCTCAACAATGGGTTTATTTGATTTGTTTTCTTTTTGTTTCTTTATTGTCATTTTAACAATATATCTTACTTAAATCAATGTTGCGATGGAGTTTAATTGCTTACATGGTTGGCTAAGTAGAAAAAGAGTAATGTGACGTGGATATTGAAAATTAAAAATTTAAGTGTTTGATTGAGTCATCACACTGATTGTATTGATAGAGTTAAGGGGGATAACTGAGGAGTAGATAGCAGTAAGAAAACTTTCAATTGGGTATACAATAAAATAACTTGAAAGTTTACATATAAAATTGAAAAAAATAATAAAGTTGAGATACAAAAGGTGATATTGTCCCTTCATTAAATGCATCCTAAAGTATGCTTAGGGCAGTAATGTTAATGTTGACAAATCATATTTGTGTTTCATTTTCATGTCAAATGCATACCAATATAAAAAATAGCCAAAATTTATGATATATTACAAGTAATTTATTTGTTTTATAACTGTGTCAATTCATGTCGTATTCCTGTTATCCTTCATATTAGGGATTGCCACCTTTAAATATGCAAATCAATGTAAAAAAAGGAAAAAGGAAGGGCAAAAGAAGCTCATGAACTAGCCCCCTCTCTAAAGAATAACTTCCTAAACTACGAGGAACTTTTGTCAAAGCTATATTACATACCTTAAACAAAAAGCAGAGGGCAAAGCTATTTCACCCATCTCTGTGCTATAAATGACCTTCAGCTAAATAGCTTTCTTGCTTGACACAGAATTCTGGCCTCTAAAGCCAACAACCCGTAGTTTAGCAGATTTACTTTGTGTCTGCAGCTTCACACGTGAAGATTGCTTCGAAGATTTACCATCACTAGAAGACCTTGCCTTTAAACTCTCAATTCTTTTCTCAGGTTTAGCTGACGCTTTTCCAGATCTTCCTCCTCCCGCATTTTTTCCAGAACTCAATGATGACGCCACCTTGGTGCGTGAATTAGAAGATTTTACTGATGATGTTTTTCCCTTGCTTTTCTCTGATGCTTTAATCAGTTTTACGCCTTTAGCTTTCTGCTCACTTATTCTTGCCCTAGCAATGTCCCTCCTGACGTTGTCCACTGTAAGGGCTTCTAAGCTTTCGTTCTTCCTTATTGCCTCCTCTATCCGAGTAGCCAAAGGAAGATCCTTTTTAGCAACCAAGCTTGTCACTTTTCCTGGATAAATAGGAGAAGAAAAACATAGTCTTAGTGGAAAATCAAGAAATGATCTTCTCCAAAGTCCAAAGTCCAAAGAAAGCATTCTTTTGTGAGTTGGAAAACTTCTATCTATAGCATCAAATGAAATCTACATGCAGAAGATTGTAATGCCACCTTGTGTTGATAAACAATTAGCCATAATCTGTACAATAGTAAAATATTCTTATTCTGGTTTCCTGTCCATACGATACATAAGATCTTGGAACTTGTAAGCTCCTTCACATCAGATAGGGTCAAATAAATCAGGATAATCTGAAGGACAGGGCTAAAATCATTTGAAAAAAAAAAATGCCATTATGGAAAATCTCAATGCTGAGTTAACAACAGCTCAAACTTAATATTTCATCAGCATGGTAGAGCAGGTATAATGAGGACATTCAGCAAGCAAGTATGTTAGAGGGAAGTATATTTCACTCACCTTTTGCGCCCATCCGAGCAGTTCTTCCCGTGCGATGAAGATAGTCAATCTATAGAGCAACAAATGCGGAAATAAGCTTCCAAAAAGGGAGGAAAAGTAAACTGCAAAGATGGCCAGAGCACATCTATGGACTAAGACTTACAGAGTTTAGGGGGAAATCAAACATTATAACATGATCTACATCCAAGTCCAGTCCCCTTGCAGCCAAGTCTGTGCAAACCAACGTAGGGCAATCTCCCTCTTCATTTTTGAATTTCTTCAGATTTTCAACTCTGATTCAAAGGGCTAATGCCAATTATACAGCCACAGAATACAATTTGAAGTAAAGTAGTATAACCAAATAAATGTAGAAAAATCCAACATGCACATAACTTTAAGCAAAAGGGCCACTAATTATCACTAGTAAACAGCAATAGGGTGTCATTTAAATACAAAATTATCTCACCTCTGCTCAGCTGGCACTTCCCCATGGTAGTTGACAGTAGAGATCTGATTTTCATTGAGAAAGTGATCTACTGCACGACTAGAATTCAAGGTGTTACAGAACACCATCACTTTGTTTCCCCTTGCCATGCTAGGCTCAAGAACCTGCCTCCCCTTGAACAAGTTATCCATGTGAGACTCATATTTCAAGTGCCCTAACATAACTTTGAATCAAATACAGACTTCAACTAGATGAATGTGTCTAAGCCAGTAACTATAACCACCTATTACTGATTGGATGTACAAAGTCATTACAAGACCCCAAGAAACCAAATTTTAATATACTGGTCTTGAAATTCTGATATCACTTAATTCATTTTACAGAATCAGCTAAACAGGCAGGTTATCCAGTCAGAGGGTTTCATTGATCAAGGTCAGACCTAAAGAGCACCAACAGTTCTACCCTGCTGAAGGAAGGAATTAAGTAGGCAACGCAAACGTCAAATGAACAAAAAACACATATTACCATCAAAAGAATCAGCAGACAAACTAGCTCTACTTGACATGGAACAGATATTCCATTGACCAAAACCAGCTAATTAATAACATCCTACCAGACATAGAAGCAATATAAGTGGAAAGCATACGATCTTAAACAGATAACCCTCACGATATATTCAGAATGTAAAAATGACACCAAAACATGGCAAAATCATTATTCTTCATACTGTTCATTCCAGTGACATGAAGTCCCTAGCTCAACTAAGCACACCACTATTAAACTTTGGCAAGATTCAGAGAGATGGCTAGAGGACTAGACCTGTAGTAATGATTCAAGCTTGTTCTCGAAACCTGAAAGTTTGATAAAATCATGGCGGGCAGATGCAATCTTTTTATGTAATGTAGCTGTGCGCAAATGTGCTATGCCTTGAAACTCTTCGTCAATCAATTTCTGCACAGCCTGTAAAATTTATAAAAGTGAGCCATCATTCAAAGAATGTTGAGGCAAGTACTCAGAGATTGAAAAAGCCATAGGCAGATCATTGCTGTGGAGAAGATCAAATGACCCTGACATAACATAGGGCTACCACAAACTGAAGCAATTTTTCTTGTTTTGCATTATGAAGACTGCTGAAAGTTCCACATGATTGATCCATTGCCTGTCAACTCAGAAAATGACAGCTACATGCATGACAACTATTGTGTGAGGTCAAGAGACCAATATATATATATATATATATATATATCAAAATAACTTTATAATGATATTAATAACAGATACCTGTTCTTATTTATACATGTAGTTCAATTTTATATTTGCATTTACCTACACATGTAGCAGTCTTATTGTCTATTAACTGAATTCCAAAATTTCAGTTTGGCTTGGCAAGGTTTACTTTCTGTATCCTCATTCTTTTCCCCTTCTGCAAGGACATACAGTCCTTCAGGAAGAGCACTGGCAAAAGCAGAATGCTGCACAATCTAAGTCCAATGCATGATGCAACCCCCCACGCGCACACACACACAAAAACAAACAAACAAACAAAATAAAAAATAAAAAAAAATGAAGAAGAAGAAAAGGAGCTTCAAGATATAGAAGTGATAAGTCCCTCTCTTTTGATTCTTCCCCTCGCCTCCTGAATACCAGCTTTCAAGTCAAGACAAAGCCATCAACTGCCTCACCATCTCTTTGAAAGATAACTTCTACTGTACATTTACACAAAGACCCACATAATGGGGCCTGCTTGACCTACTGGTACCAAGAAAAACAGAAGGAATAAATGCATTTTTTACGTGTTATTCAATCCTACTACTATCCATCTCCGATAAATTTGACGCTAATTTTGCAGGTATATAAAAATCAGAGTCATCATGCTCGTTTTACCTTCTCAGTTCTCTGTACCTTGCAATTAAACTAGTTTTAGTTTTCACACAACCCAAAACCATCACCATAATTGTCCACTAAGCTCTTGCTAGAAGACCACCTCAATTTGATTCTATAATGATCCTTACCCAAAAAAGGATCCTATAATGAAACTCTATAGAGCATATCCTTAGAAACTTCACCCCCCTAAACCCTTATGTCAGGTACTCAGCATGGCCCAAATCTTTTAACATCACAGTCTCAATTAAACTTTCAATACTTGTACCACAATAGATCATCTTACTCAATATATTATGGTCTAAATCTTCCATCAAAGCAGTTGAGCACAAAACTGAAAAGAGGAAAGCCATGAAGATGGACTTACAAACCTTTGACATTGTTGCACTAACAAGAACAGTTTGGAATCCCTGTCCATCAGGCTTTGATGCTCGATTTTTTAGTGGTCCAAGAAATTTGCGAATATCAGGACCAAATCCATGGTCAAACATCGTGTCTGCCTCATCCAGCACCTACTAAACCATCCAGTTATAAATGATAAGGAGACTTGAAGCTTTAAGAACCATATAAGAGAACGGTTTCTCCAGGTCTTATCTGATGAAACAATATTCATTCAAAATACTAAAACATTGTAATAACCTTGAAGACAACGATATTAAAGCACATATGAGAACTCACCAAGTACTTTATGTCACCATAGACCATGTTCCCATCTTCAATATGTTGAAGTACCCTACCAGGGGTCCCAACTACCATGTCAATTGGGTTATTTAATGAATCTTCCTGGGGTCTTATCCTCCCACCACCACTTACCATGGTTGATCTAAACCGGGCATGATGGCTGATGGACTTAGCCACATGAAAAACCTGCAAATTGTTAGGATGTAAAATATGAGAATCCAGATCGAGTGACTGACTCTTAAGTTATCAAGTCTGGATTTTGGCAAAACCTGCTCAGATAGCTCCCTAGTGGGGCAGAGCACAACAGCTCGAGGTCTCCTGGGCTTCATCAGCATCCCATACAATGCTTCATCCTTTCTCAATAACTGAAAAACGAAATAGCGTGGTCAATTTTCCCATCTATTTTGTCAACTCAGATTTCTTAACTTTACCTGCAAATGTTACGTCAGTATAAAACTAATAGCAACAATAACTTGAAAGTTAGATGAATGGATTACAGCAAACGGAAACAATCACCACGTCTGAAAGTGTCACTATCAGCATCACTCAGCCTAAATTGGGCTTCAAAGACGTTGATATTTAATGGAGAAATTACTCATTTTTTTACCAAACTTCTTAGTGGGAAATTCTCTACTACACAAGAATACCATCATGAATTCACAACACTAATTATGAATTATTCGCACCTTTTTGAGGAATATTTCACTTTTTCACTAATGATATTCCTATAAACTAGTGATTTTGGACCGAGAGAAAGCTTTTTGGTGGCACATTTATGTTATGTAGAATATCCTCATTCTCAACAGTTACGTATAAGTCTACAGAACATAGAAAGGCAAAATTGCATGCACCCGATAGCAACTTCAATCAATTAGCTCAGCAACGTAGGCGTGGATATGGTGTCTCTCAGGGAGTTGAATCAAGCATAAAACCCATAATTCCTAGTGAAACTAAAAGGGAAATGAGGAGATGAGACCTGAACAATAGGGAGCATGTAGGCAAGAGTCTTGCCAGAACCAGTGTGAGAAGCCAATACGACACTCTTCCCTTCCAAAATAGAAGGTATCCCAATACACTGTATCTCAGTTGGCACTTCAACACCCATCTCTCTGACAGCTCCCATAACCTCTTCACTCAAACCCAACTCCTCAAAACTCCCGACAACCACCCCTTTCTTGCTGTTCCTCTTCCTTTTACCTTTATCCTCCACACAATCACCACCAAGTTTAGGTTTTTCCGAGGTTTCGATATTGGAAGAAGTGTCTTTATCCTTGTCCTTGAGGTGTCTGAGCCGGAGTCTGTCTAGAAGCATGGAGTGTTTAATGGTTTGCATGCCTTGGTCTGGGTCCACCACAGCAGGGGATGCTGTGGTTGTGGTTGATGAAACTGTGCATAAGGATCTGAGAAGAGGGAAGAGTCTGGTTCTACTATAAAAGAACTTGGTGGTGGGAGAGAGACGAGAAAGAGATATCATGTTAGAGGAGAGAGAGAGGGTTAGAAGCGTTCTTCCTGTGCCTCCTCCACTCATGGCCATGGCGTCACTGTCTTGTTATTGATTTTGTCGAGAGACAGAGAGAGCGAGCGTGGGGGTTTTAACTCCGATAGTAAATGGAGAAAAGAGGGATGGATCTGCTTTCTTTCTGCGTGATAGGGTTTAAGTGGGAAACAAAATTTAAAAAGAAAAAATTAAAAAAAAAAATTGAAATAAATAAAGGAAAAAGTGACTCAACCTTTACTAAATTTTCAATTTGAGTACTAAACATTTCATTCTTTTTATTTGAAAACTTCTATCAAATCTGTTAGTTTCTTCATTCAAAACAATTGACATAGCATTTTTTATTTAAAATTTGTGTTATATGATACATATGCAATATCCACGTCAATAAGCCATTCAGGTAATATTTGACTCAATAAAAGAAAAGAAAAAAACAGGCATTGCAATCTCTTCGGTGCAAACACCATCCATGATCCATTGTCCCTCTCTCCACCATGTACGCAACAGCCATCTACACATATACTCAAAACATTAATCACTCTCTTTCTACCAATGCACCCAACCCATCTACTATCTTTTTGGTTCTTACTTGATTCATGACACAATACGATAGCCACTTGGTCATCACCCACCAAATCCAACCTTTTTAGCTCACCATCGCATAGCTACCCAATTGACACTCCACGATACTATTACATCCAAAATACTACCCATGATTATCACTCGTAACCTGACCCCAATCCCTCACTACAACAGTAACCTCAACAACCACACCATATGCCAAAACTATAACCCACAACCAAATTGTACATCATCGGCCATCTAAGGAAACACCACTCACCACACATTCTTATCAAAAACCAATCTTACTGGCATCTTCTTCATATCTCAAAAACTTAAAATACACCTTCCTTTTCTATAGAATCAACCACCACTAGGACATCGAGATCAAACTCCGCCACCCAATACTCAAACACCACCAAACCACCATCGTAGGGCTAGACATTGTGTCTAAACTTCTTATTGCCAATGAAAAGTTCATTAAAGTCAAACTTCCCTCTTGGAAAAGTGCTTAAAATCACTCTTGAGACGAACATCTCAAACATGGCTTTCTTCCCTTTGGCACTGTGCAGCGCAAATTTTAAATAAAAAAGGCTACATCAATTATTTTGGATGCAAAAATTAACAGATTTAATGGAAGTCCTTAAATAACATTGCATGCAAATGTAGAAGATTTAAATAGAAAAAACAAAACGTTTAAGACTCAAATAAAAAATAATAATAAAGATTAAGTCTTAAATATGTACTTTTCCTAAAAATAAATAAATAAAAGACATAAAATCTCAACTTTTTTCCTAATTTTAATATACAAATTATGATAATTTAATATCTTAATATATAAGAATAAGTATTAATATAATGGAGTGTAATCCATGATTTTTTTTTTCCTCTCCATCGATTGATATAAAAATGATGATGTATAAGTATGGTATTGTAAAATTATTATAACTTATTTGTAAATTCCAACTATATGTAATAGTAATACTATAATAGATTTATCTAAAAATCCAATTTAAAATTCTAGAGAAAATAAAAAATATATATGTATATATTGTTAAGATGTATTAGTCAAAGATACCTTTGTAATTTTACATCTCTAATATATAATGTAATACAATGTTAGGGTTTAATGGAATAATACCAATACTTCATAACTTATCATGGTATTAGAGCAAGACTAATAGTTGCCATCAGATTACTGTTGAAAACCAACTACCATCTATATCCTAATTGCCACCAACGTCAGCCACAACCACCAGACCACTGAACCCACTGAACCTAATTGAGTCACAGCCAATTCCAACCATTAACCCATCACCATCAACCATCGTCAATTCCTTCAACGTTCATCATCATCAATCCTTGTTAGCTACCTTTAAACCGATCGCAACCATCATCAATCCTCGTTAACTACTATCAACCCTTGCATTCACCACCAATTGCGTCCGCAAGCAACCAGCCACCCTTAATGTTATCTATTAGAATCAAAACCCAAGAGATATAACCACAAGCAACCAACCACCAATTGTAACCCATCTCAACTTATCTAAAACCTTAACCGCACACCCTAACCACATACATCAACCTCCTTTGTGATATGGCACTATTGTTATAAAGTAAGAACCATGATTAGAAAATGTTTTTCATATTCGATCTATACGGTAACATTAGAGCTTATGCACCATCTTTAACTCAAGTATGATGATTTGTGTTAAGAATGTTTAATAACTAGTTCATAGCCATCAGCTTTATACGATTTAGTTTTCCTGCTTTATTATGCTCGAGAAAGCGAATCATTGAGTCATTCTTCATGGAGTCCAAATCTATCATTGCATTGCCCACATCTCCTACTCTGGCACTTACTTCAATCAAATTGAATGTAAGAATTATTTTCAATGGGTACGAATGGTACAAGTTTTTTTCCATAGTCAAGGACGTCTTAGGATTTTAATCAATTCCCCTCCTAAAGAGACTGATAGCAAATATACTGAATGGGATCAAATTTGATCGGCATTATCTACATTTGTTATGGAACTCGATGGAACCTCAGATATTTAATTTATTCAATAGTTGTAGTGTTTGTAAAGAAGTTTGGGATTATCTTAAATTCCTATATGCCTCAAATGGCATGCACATGTATGATGCTTTAGTCGATTTCTTTCAATTAGAGCAAGGAGATAAAGACTTTATTGAATACTATGGAAAGGTTAAAAAGTGTCTTGAGGAAATTAATACTGTGTTACCCCTTAGTACGAATATGATGAAAATGAAAAAAACAGCGTAATCATCTTGCAGTTGTTAAACTCCTTCATAGCCTTAAACCAAAACTAGAATCATTGAAATCTTAGGTTCTTAGATCATCAAAACTTCCATCTTTTGTCAATGTTTATTCTCACATTAACCGTATTTCTACACAATTTACACTAACTCTTACTTATCCTAATGACCACTCAACGCTTGTTAGCCAAACACCTAATGGTGGGTGTAAAGGATCTTTTGGTTGAGGGGCAGGTCATATAGGTCGTAGAAGGTAAGGTCGTAGGTCACGTTTAGTTTGTGATCATTGTCGTCACCTAAGTCATACTTAAGAAACTTGTTAGGTATAGACAGCTCATTTTTACCATATTTTTTTATTTTATTTTAATTGAGCCAGGTTAAAAATCAACAAAACAAATAATAATAATAATTAAAAAACGAAAATAAAAAAAATGTAAAAAGAGCTGAGTCAAGTCGAGTCGTATCGAGTCGAGTTGTATCGTATCGAGACAAATCATTCTATATCGAGTCGAGTTGAGTAAAGTCGTATCGAGTCCAGTTGATTCGTATTAAGTCGAGTCATATCAAGTTGAGTCAAGTCAAGTTGCATCATATCGAGTCAAGTTGCATCGAGATAAATCGTATCATATCGAGTCTTGTCGTATCGAGTTAAGTTGCGACGTATCGAATCGAATCATATTGTATCAGATCCTTAAAGATCAAAACGGATAACTGTGTATATTTAATTTAAAAAATCATTAAGTCATTTAAGAATTGGGTTTTATTAAAATAATTTTAATTCAGTTCAATATAAAATATATTTTTTATTTAAATTATATTAGGCTAGATTAAATTTATAATCTATTAAGCGGACTCTTAAACTAAATCAAATCAGATCGGATTGGGCTTGGTAAATAAAAACCCGAATTAAGTAAGATTTCTAAAAATTAGGGTAAATCTTCATAGAATCAAAATCGTATCTTCCATATCTTCGATACGAAATATTTGATTTTTGGTTTATAAATAACTAGTCAGTACGTGACGGTTCTTTTATTATTACACACATTCACTATTTTTAAAAAATAATAGCTTCACTTCCACAACAGTTTTTTTATTAAATCACTCGACCACAAATTCGAGTCCTCGTCTTGCCGATCCACTGACAATCTAATTCCCTCGCAATCTCCAATTCACTAAGCCATGCTCCATCCGAAGTCTTGACGACTTCAATTCAATTATAAATCTCCAATTCACGAAGCCTGACGAGCAAATTCTGAACTCCAATTTCCACCACCCAATTCCCAGATGAAATCCAATTCCAAGTCCATACGAAATCCAGACACGCTCCAAATCCAACGCCAATTCTAAGTTCAGATGAAATCCGAAGACGATCCAAGTCCAACACCAATTCCATGTTGCAAAAATCCAAAGCCTCCTAACGCAACACCAATTCCACGATCCAAGTCTAGACAAAATCTGAAACCAAGTTGAATTCAAGCCAAAGTCCAGACAAAATTCAAATATCTGGTAATAATCCAATTTCGTAAACGAAATCTATGATTATCACGCGCGACTCAATTCATCAGTAAAAATCGTTTTATTTTATTTTGTTGCTTATTTTATTTTAATTCAATTATTTTTACTAATTAATTTTTGTTTTAATACAGGTTTATTATTTTTTATCGTGAGATACCTTTTAGATAAATTGGTTTTTTTAGTGAATTTAGTTAATTGAGAAATTGTGTTTTTTTAATAAAATTGTTTTTTTTTTTAAATATACGTATCTTACAATTGAGATATATATCTTGAGGTCAGGATTTTAAAAAGATACGTATCTAATAGTTAAGATTTGGAAAAAATACATATCTAAAATTTATCTTAATGGATCTTATAATTAAGATTTAAAAAAGATATTTTTAACACATAGTAATTTTAAAAATAAAAAATCTTAATCGGGATTTTAAAAAAGATTTAGTTAGTTAGGATTTCTTCAAATTCAAGAAAATTATATTTCCTAAGTTTTTTATTTAAAATAATAAATTGATAAATAAACATAAACCTAACTCGGTTTTCGAAATAAAAAGAATCCACCTACTAAAAATTTTATAAAAAGAGAACTACGGCTGATTTCATCTCGAATAACAGATACGTTTGCACCTTCTAAGCAATTGTCTAAAAAAATAAAAAAAACTTTTTTTTCCTTTTTCTTAGAAATTCGTAATAAAAAAATCACTTTAATTATCTTTTGTTTATTTAGATATATTTTTAGCATCTTTGGAAAATTATAAAAATAAATGTTCATCAATTTTTCTTTAGTTTTTACATTGTGACGTAGTCTTAATAGATTAACCCCCGAACTTGATCTTTTCTGGTTATTTATTCTAAAAATCGTTTTTTTAAGAAAATATGCGGATGAGTGAGCAAATTATGGTTTTCTCACCCGAAAATCCTAATTTCATTTTTTATCAGTTGAATTGATTAACAACTCTAATTTTTAAATTATTTTAAACATTTCCTTAATTTAATGTCGAGTAATTTTATATTAAGCGGGCTAGGTTTAATATAGGTTAAATTAAGAAAATTGAAATAGGAATCGACATTAGGTTTTACATGGACGTCCTCCTATGGCTAATTTTATTTAGTTTATCTCTTTAACACCAGCTCACTCAACTTTAGATCCAATGCCTAATGTACTTACTGCAAATGTATACAGTGAAGAACCCAAGTCATCCACCATCACTTTATCACATGAAGAATATGCCAAACTCCTGTAGTTTCAGAATGCCTAGCAGTCATCTACTTCTTCTTCAGCTTTTGTTTAGTCAGGTGATCATACTATTTCTCTTACTCAAACTTCTCCACAACGATGGTTGATTTTGGTACCACCAATCCTATGTCAGGTACACTAAATTACTTTTCCCACATTACTCATTGTTCCATATTACAAAATGTCACTCTTGCTAATGGTTCCACTTCTCTTGTTATTGGGATTAGCTCTGCCTCACCTATTCCCTCATTTCCGTTGAAGTTTGTCTTATATATACCTCAATTACCTTTCAACTTACTATCTATTAGGAAACTTACTAATCCTTTTAATTGTTCCATCACATTCTTTTCCTTCTTCTTTTGTGGTACAAGATCTGAGAATGGGAAAGATGATTGGTGGAGGGCATGAATTTCATAGGTTATACTATATGGATTTAGCATCTACTGCTAGTACTTGCTCAACTACTACACCATATCCTATGGAGATGCATTGATGACTTAGTCATCCATCATTAAAGATTTTGCATCTTATGTGTCTTAATCTACAGTCT
The DNA here is from genome assembly GCA_024138015.1 of Lumnitzera littorea. NCBI lineage: Eukaryota > Viridiplantae > Streptophyta > Magnoliopsida > Myrtales > Combretaceae > Lumnitzera > Lumnitzera littorea. The sequence goes on from JAMXBB010000011.1 coordinate 50,936,236, forward strand.
TACCCCAGTCTCTGATGTCAGTCATGTCAATTAGGCAAACAAAGTCATGTTTCATTTAGTCCAAAGGTTAATAAGTGAGCCACTACCCCCTTTCATTTAATCCATTCTGATATATGGGCCCTTGCACATGTCAATTCTCGTTATGGTTTTAAATACTTTGTTACTTTTATTGATGACTATTAGAGATGACATGGTTATATTTAATGAAGAATCATTTTGTGTTATTTGATTTGTTTTGTGCATTTCATTCCAAAATTCAAAATTAGTCTAATTGTTCTATTTGTGTTTTTTGTACGAATAATGCTAAAGATTACATGTCTATTATCTTTTAATCATATATGCAAAAGCATAAGATTATTCATCAAACTTCATGTACTTATACTCTATAACAAAATGGAGTTATTGAACTAAAGAATCAACCTCTCATTGATACAGTTAGATGTTGATGGGTATTTTCTATTAAGGTTTTACCCGATGGTATTGTTGATCAATTGAAGACACGTCTAGTTACAAATTTATGGTATCAATTATTAGGATACTTTTTCACCAGTAGTTAAGATCACTTCGATATGTCTTCTCATCTCACTTGCTGCTACTTACAATTACCCTTGCTGCTACTTATAATTGGCCTTTGCATCAACTAGATATTAAAAATGCCTTTCTCTATGGTGATCTTAAAGAAGAGGTGTATATGGAATAACCATCAGGTTTTGTTGTTCAGGAGGAGACACAAAGGTTACTTTATTGCCTAAAGAAATCTTTATATGGACTTAAATAATCTCCACATGCTTGGTTTGGTAGATTTAGTTTGGTTGTGATTGAATTTGGTCTTAACAGGTGTAATTGAGACCATTCTATGTTTTATCGACAATATAATGGTAAGAAGATTATATTAGTCGTATATGTCGATGACATTGTGATTTTAGGAAGTAACTCTATAGGCATTGAGAAATTGAAGGATTTCTTACTGCAGAAATTTCAAGCTAAGGACATGGATAGCTTGAAATATTTCCTTGGCATTAAAGTTGCTCGATCTAAGCAAGGTATATAGCTCTCCTAATGAAAGTATATGCTTAACTTATTATCTGAAACTAGTTTAACTGGAGCAAAACCAGTTGACACGCCCATGGATCCTAATGTTAAAATATTGCCTAACAAAATAGATGTTCTTGATAATCTAGAAGGATACAAAAGTTTAGTAGGTAAACTTAATTATCTCATTGTGACGCGTCCCGATATATCATTTGTAGGTTATGTTGTGAGCCAATTCATGAATTCACCTTGCACTAACAATTGGAATGCTGTGATTCATATTTTGCATTATCTTAAAGGATCTCCAAGACAAGGTATTTTGCATAAGGATCATAAGCACGTTTATGTTGTTTGATATGTAGATACCGATTGGGTAAGATTACCACTGTATAAGAGATTAACCACAGGATATTGTGTGTTTGTTGGTGGTAATCTCTTCTCATGGAAGAGTAAGAAGTAAACTGTAGTCGCAAGATCAAGTACAAAATCCAAGTATAGGGCAATGGCATCAATAACTTATGAATTACTTTGATTTAAGAATTTACTACAAGAACTTGATTTTTACCAGTCACAACCAATGAAGTTGATATCTGATAATCAAGCTACTATGTATATAGCATCAAATCTAGTCTTTCATGAACATACAAAGCATATTGAGATCAATTATTACTTTGTTCGTGAGAAGTTGATGTATAAGGAAATTGATACAACTTATGTGAGATTATAAGATCGATTTGCTAACCTATTTACTAAATCACTTTTACGAGCTCGAGTGACTTATATCTATAACAAGCTGGGAACTATTGATATATATGCTTTAGCTTAAGGGATAGTATTAGGATGTATTAGTTAGGGGTATTTTTGTAATTTCATATTTATAATATATAATGTGATATGATGTTAGGGTTTAATGGAATAACACCAATACATTGCAACTTATCATATAGTAAGAGAGAAAATTTAGATACAGTTTTGTAAGAGACTATTATCAATGAAGATAATAGTATGGAGGTTATTCTTATGTCTTAATTAATTCATTTTTGCTAAACTACTCAACAAACAAAATTTGGAAAAATCAATAACTAAAACTATAAACGAGTCGAAATGATATAATGCTAAGTTCGAGCTCAACTGAAACTTAATAAAGCTTAGGATTTTAAGTTTGAACTTAACTTGAAGTGGCATCCAATAAGCTTAAACTCTACTTGAGTAAGTTTGTTTAAACTCGATTTATCTAAAAGTATGTTTTTTTCTAACTATAGTAATATTAATATCAAAACTCGGCTTATACTTGACTTAAGCTCTATTAAGCTCACGTATTGATTAATACTTTAAAGCTCTAGCTTAATTTGATTAACTTCCCAAGTTGAACTCAAGATCAAGCTGAACTCTAGTAGTTTACTAGTAGTTTGATCTATTTACACCTTGATTATGATTTATGAAGGAGAAGGCAAAATATATGCTTATTGAAGTTGTATCGTGAATATTTATAAGAGTAGATTTGAATAGCTGAAGAAGTAGCTCACTAATAGTTTGATTCGTTGACATCTAAGAATGATTTATAAAAGAAGGCAGAATATATGCTTATTGAAGTTATGTCCTAAATATTTATAAAAGAGGATTCAAATAGATGAGAAAAGGTCTATATGATATACAACATATAATAATAATTAAAAAAAAAAAAGAATGAAAGAAAAGAAGGTATAAATGATATGAATGGTTGATTATCGTTTAGCTTACCAAATGACATAAGCACTTCTTGTGCAAATCAATAATTTAGATATTCTTCGATTATCATATTTTTATTGTATAATAATGAATAAATTTTTTAATTTATTGTTAGGTTTGCATATTAGTCAAAATTATTGAACAAAAAAGAGGTCTTAATTTACTAGACGAAAACTAAAATATTATTCATGTATTCGATGATGTAAAAATCTATTTTACTATATGGAATAAATATTACAAAAATAACACCATATCAGGTTTGCAAATCTTAATATGAAATGGATAATTAATTATTTTAATTTTTTAATTACATAAATCTATATTCAATATTGTAAACACCAAATATGGTACAAAAAAATTTGTATCATCATGTTCTCCTTATATAGTATAATCAAATTCTCCTTATACTGTTCAATTATATCAACCAAATGCCACCTTGTAGTAAGAGTATATTGAAAGATCATATTGTAGTATATTTGAACCATATTCTTATTTATAGTAAGGCAGTTGTATATAATGCTTCTAAGAGGCGCTTATAACATCAAGGTGCAAGCAATTACGCTAGGTTATTTTAAATATCAATCCCAACGTTCAAACCAACCTATTCAAGATGTAAGCCAAGCTCCTGTAATCCAATTCAACCTTTTCATACCCATACCGAGCTCCTAACAGCTAGGTTGTTACATATCAAGTGTCTGAAAACTCCACTAACCTCACTAAAGGTAGCATTAAGTCACCAACCATAAGCTCGACCCCATAAGAATGAAAACCTTCGAACTCTTGGAGGATTGGACCCCCTGTCCTAGGTCAGCCAAGTCCATCCCAAGCACTAAAATGAGCACTGTATAAGAATAGCTTGGTAAATAAGTAAAGTTAAGCCATCAATATAGGTGTCCCACAAAATCTAAAGTAGGTCTTGAGAAATTAATCTTCTTCTAAAAATAATTCAGCCTCATTCACCCCTTGTAAAAGATCCTTTACCTTCAATGCACGCTTACGTATATATTCTTCTTACTCTCTAATATCGTCCTTACACTAACTTGGGCATCTGATCAATTATGCCAAAGTATTCTCTAGCACCCCCATCGCTTTTACTTTCTTCTTCTTAAAAGTGTCTCAACCACTACTAAAAAATTACAACATAACACATGGAAATCCGAAGAGAACTTTTTCTTTCTAAAAGTATCGGGCAAGTAGTATCAAGATAGTAGAGTTATGATAGATAAGAGGAAAATCATGTTATTTGAGACAACTCGAAAATGTCAATTTTATAAAAACCTATCTTTAAAGGCACAAAAGATGGACCCAAGTTATTATATACAAACCAACCTAGAATTTAAAGGGGTTAGAAATAAGTTTAAGCATAGTTGACCGAGATGAGATGAGGAAAGAGTAGAAGACCATAGCTGAAGCCATGTTGGATGCACCTAAGATGTTTTCTTATTGTCGATCTTTCTGAGTATGATTGTTTCTCCTTTTTCATCCCCGTTCCTTCACAATCATTGGCCGATTATTCATTAAAATCCAATTTAGTTTGTTCAAAATTCTTAAATTAGTCTAAAAGCTACAGTGTCATTTTAGTTTGTATCTTTAATTTGTTTTTGTTATTATGATTTTTTTCAACCATTTGTCCCAATGTTCTAATTAATGTTAATATCACATTGCTATTGTAGTTTTATAAAGCAATACAACACCTCTCTCACAATTTAATGGAATTACAATCACATGAAGTATCACAATCTCCCTCATTTGAACACATAACAAAGACCTTAAAGTTGACCTATTCTCCCCTCTTTTTCATGTACCATTTTTTCCATTCCTACCACCTTCAACCTATAAGTCATCTTGGAAGTCATCTTGAAAGATTGTCTAGAGGCTAATCTCAACGACATTTCCCACTCTCCTTAACCCTCTTCTCTAGAATGAGTCAAAATAAGCCTACTAATTTTTACTTTGGTTTGTCCTCGAGTTGTCTGCTTACTATCTTTCACTTAGGTTTGTCCTACCTTTTTCAAACACTTGACCCAAAAATTTCTAATTAGTCTAAATATGGCATTTGCTACCTTTACCCTATAAATTAATACATCTCATTTCCCATTATTGATCATGGTTGGACCAACTAGGATATGCAGACTCACATGAAGCCTAGCTAAAGTGGACTTATGCTTCGACTCTTACTCCTTAATACCTATAAAAAGCCCCCTATAGGTGTAACTACAAGGACTTTTCGATGCCCAAGTTGTAAGGAGGACCAAGAGATGGGGAGACGAACACTAATGATGTGTGCCTAGGAGGTGAGTTAATCACTATGGGCTTACCATAGAACTATAATCAAGCAGATCCTTCAAGATATCAAAGAAAATAAGAATGGAAAGTCAAAAAACATAGTAGCTTACGTAAAGCTGCTCGAAGGATATGACGTATCGACATATCGATGTACCAACTAACATAACACGACTTAGTACTTCGCCTAATATGAAGCACAAGCTAATACTAAAGCCCGCTTCCCAATAATCTCAAGCTGCTAGACAAGATTAGATAAGAGTGTAAACGAAATATACTCAAAGGAAGGTATCTTTCGAGAACAAGTATATTCAATAACTATAAGGTAAGGTATATGATCATTTCGGCTAAAAAAGATAATGAACTCTTTATAATAAGTCCTTAAAGCAACAAGGAAATATATGCAATTACAATAAAGGGTAATACAATAATACTAACTTAGTATATTGCCAAAAGGGTAAAAAGGGGACAAATAGTACAAAGAAATATAATACAATGTCAGACAAAGGAATCATAGGTGGCATGTTGTGATTGGGTCCACGTTCTAGGATCTTAGGATGTTGTGGTTAAGTTGTTGACAAGTTGTGCTTAGAGTTGCCGAGATGAATAGATGACACTGTTGTTTAGTAGGTTGGATGAGAAGAGCTCGATGTGTAATGGCCTTGGCTTCAATACTCAGTAGGTTGACTTCAGCACATAGTGGTTTTGCGAGTTGGAAGAGTAAGGCTCGACGTGTAGTGACCTCAGGCTCAACATTAAGTAGGTCGCCCTTAGCACTTGGCAGGTTGGCCTCAGCACTTGGTAAGTTGGCCTCAACATATGAGTGGCCAACGATTGGACCAAAGTCCGACCAGAGCATAGTATGTTTAAGCTGGGACCTTAAAGAGTTCGCCCATAACTCTTCCATAAATAAAAGCTTGTCCTCGGCAGGTTAACAAGAAAGTATCCTCCGTATGAAAAATCATAATCCTCAGAGGCGAGCGTAAGTGAGCGGTATAAAGGTTGGCATTTCATCAATTTTCTAAGGTTGTTGAAGATTTACCATCAAATCTTCTTCTAAAACCGGCACATAAGGTGTAAGGTTAGTGATATTGATATCCAAGATGGCTACTTCCATAGTTGTTAAAATCGCGATTTTACCAATGTAATTCTACAAGTTTACAATTTTAGGTGGCTCTTTCGAGTTAACTCGAGTGTAGAATCTTTTTTTGTATAGAAACTTACGTTTTTAACTGAGTTTACATATAAACTCGATCGAAACTTATGTTTCTGATGGAGTTTATCGATTCTACATATTTGAGTTGAATGGACTAAAAATTAAAGGAAAAAAATACAACTAGTCTTTTATAAGCCATCAACTATTAAGGCAGTACAATGTCTATCTTATTCTATTCCAATTTTTTACCTCTTTTTTTCTCTCCCAATCTCTTATTTTATGTTCATAGTTTTTATCTAAGTTTCAGCTTCAATAACAAAATTTATAAAAAAAAATTATGTACTTTATTTTATACTGTCGATAACTTAAAATAAGTTAAAATGTTTGGTTCTTTTTAATTTACAATTTTTTTTTTAAAAAGAGGCAAAAGTTTATTTTCAACTCTATTTGTCCTTCTTCTGTATATGTTTGATTATATATTAAGAATTTTTATGAAAAAAGAAAAACTTAATTTCTTTATTTTTCTTATTTCGATCATGTATTATAAGTTTTGAATAACTACTATAAGTATATCAATAATTTTTTAAAACTATTTTACATAAATTGTAGAAACTTACGTTTCTACGTTCCGATTTTACAGACCCTCTAACGATTTTAGGTAGAATCACAACTTTGACAACCTAACTTCCTTCCTTTGGCTTGCTTACACAACTCGCACCAGTCAAGAACTTTACATACATCCTTCATCATTCCAAGCCAATAAAAGTGCTCTTTTAGCATCTTAGAAATCTTCTTCTCGCTAAAATGACCGGCTAAGTTAGTAACATAGGCTTCTTAGACAAGCAAGTCCTCAGTAGAACCATTTGGTATACAGACTTGCCTTCCCTTCATTAGAAATCCCTGGCTCAAATACAACTCCTCTAACATTGCACTTAGTCACTAAGGGTCCAAAGTACAGGTCATGCTCATATTGATCAAGCGGGGTGCTAAATCTAAGTATCTTAGCTTATAAAGTGGTAATCAAAATATGTCGACGAGAAAGGGTGTTGGATACAGTGTTAGAACCTCCTTCTTATACTTAATGACATAGCAAAAAGTTTCCAAAAACTCGACCCATTTAGCATGACTTCGAGAAAGTTTCTATTGGCCTCAAAGGTGTTTAAGGGACTCATGATCTATGTAAATGATAAACTCTTTTGATAGCAAATAATGTTGTCAATTCTGAAGTGCCCATATAAGGGTATATAACCCTTTTGTCATATGTAAAGTAATTCAGTGTGGCACCTCTGAGCTTCTCACTTAAATAGGCAATTGGGTGGCATTCTTGCATAAGAATAGCTCCGATGTTAACTCCAAATGCATCACATTCTAGTTCAAAAACTTTCTCGAAGTCAAATAGGATGAATGTTAGGGTAAAAGTTGACTTGGACTTAATCTCATCCAAATTACTATGAGCATTCTCATACCATATGAATTTAGAGTTCCTCTTAGTTAGCTTGGTCAATGGAGCAACTATGGACTAAAGTTCCGATCAAATCCTTGATCAAACGAAGCTAAACCATGAAAATTCCTTACTTCAGCAGCATTAGTCGACATTAGCTACTTAAGAATAACTCAAACTTTCTCGTCATTAACTCTAATACCTCCCTTAGAAACAACATATCCAAGGAATACTACATCGCTTTAAACATGCATTTTTTTAAATTGCCAAATAATTGCTTAATATGAAGGATATCAAACATAGATTTTAAGTGCTCTACATGAGAAATGAGGTTGATACTATAAACCAAAATATCATCAAAATAAACTAAAACACATTTATCAATTAAAATCCTCATAACATGATTCATGAGCTGCATGAAGGTACTCGGTGTGTTGATAAGACCAAACGACATCACCATCCACTCGAATAGACCGTCCTTTGTTTCGAAAGCAATTTTCCACTCTTCTCCAAGTCTCATTCAGATCTGGTGGTAACTACTCTTCACATCAATATTTGAAAATACTCATACACCATGCAATTCATCGAGTATGTCATCTAATCGTAGGATCAGATATTAGCACTTGATAGTGATTTTGTTGATTGTTCGGCTATCAATGCACATTCTCCATGAGCTATCCTTCTTCGACACCAGGATAGCTGGTACAGCACAAGGGCTCATGCTCTTTCAAACATATCTGCGTTCAATTAACTCATCAACTTGTTTCTTTAACTCAGTTGCTTACTCAGGATTGAGCTTATAAACGGGTCGGTTAGGTAGAGCAACTTCAAGCTAAAGGTTAATGTAATGCTTTATACCTCTTATAGGTGATAAACCTCTTGGCAATTCGTCGAGGAACAAGTCAACATATTCTTAAAGCAATATCTATACCTCGATAGGCAAGGCTTCAATTTCTTTCAACTCGAGAAGTCTCCTAACCAACAAGAGTATACAATCTTCACCCCTCCCCCTTGACATCCTTAGAGAATTGGGCTCGAGAAATCACTGAGGACTTCCTTTATAAGGATCTGGAAATATTTTCTTATGATTCCTAAACTTCTCTAAGGCTCATTAGGGTTAACACAACCTTCTTCCTATCTTTCTAGAACATATAAGTGTTCATATACCCACCATGGAGTACTTTGCAATCAAAGAGCCATGATCAACCTAGCAATATATGTGAAGTGCACATGGGTAGAATGTCGTACAACACCTCGTCCTTATACCTATCAGCAATAGTAATAAGCACTTATCTTGAAAAATAGGAAATAAGTCTCCCTTTTTTGAGGGGTCAACTCTAATAAAGTATTAAAAGAATTTTTATCAATAGGCATCGCTTCAAGTTAAGTGTTTATTTTTTCTTGTGATTCTTATGTATAGGGTTTATTTGGATAGAGGATAGGGCGAGAAATGGGGACTTTCAGTGGAATGAGAAAGGGGATAAAGATATTACCTAATGCTAACGACTACTAGGAATACCAATTTTGAATGTAGAAAATGAAAATGAGACCACAGTAATTGTCATGACCCAAAAAAGGGCTTAGTAGGATTACCTAAAATTTCCATAACATGTGTGCACCCATGATATGAAAATCGCCTTGCAAGTCAGAGATTGCAAGACTCTAAATGATTAATTACTAAGGTTACTAATTTTTTTTAGTAAATAATTTACTGTAAAATTTAAATATAAATAACTATGGGTGTCCGATATCCCACTGTCGCGACCCGAGGGGGCTAGTCGTGGTAGTTGCTGTATATCGTACAAAGGATTGTAGATTGAGTTCCCTTACAATCGACGATCCTTTTATACGATACACAAGGCTACAACTACTACTAACTACCAAGAGTAAGCAAGCTTAGGCAATAGCATTTTATGACGAATAATAATATAGAAAACATATCACATAATTTATGTGTATAAAAGTTTATAGATATAGCGTTTGAAGCATGTCTAAAGTCAGATTAATATAAAAATTACATATTCAATTCTACATTTAGTCAAAAGTACTCTCTGTCCTCAAATAGCTCCCACATTGACCCTGTAAAGAAAACTAACCTCGGGCATACAACGGCCTGACTCCGCGAATAAGTCGGCCTGCAAGAGAAGTCTACAAGGGTATAAGCGTACTAGCTTAGTGAGATATTTTCCCTCAACCATACAGCAATCAAGTTATACCACAGTTAAGTTCAACCAAATAAATGCATAAACAAGCAGTATGCCAAACAAATACATGCAGGTGACCAGGTATTGCATGTAACTCAGATTTAACACCCTCTAAAGTTAGGGTTGGAGATTCTTCGATACAGTCAAATCCGCGTTTCGGGCTCATCAACATCACATTAGATCATTAGCAATTGGAACTCTCGGATATACTTGTCTATTGATCAGCTACCTCGCCTGAGTTCTTGGAAGCATCGAAAAGTGTCTCGCTCATAGTGTTCCTAAATAAACCTACTCCTCAAAACTCTCTTCATCTTATTCCACATTTAGATTTCACGTTAAGCTCACCGGCATACCATTTACCGTTTCTTACACCATATTATTGCATACCTAGAAAATTTTAAAGTAGTCAGTTGAATACATATAGAGTCCTCGTAATCATAAAAGTCAAATATCTTTTCAATTTTTTCCTCTCAATCCAGATAGTCATTAGCATTATCAGATCCATTAAAACTCAGAATCTACACTTTGAGATGCTTAGCTCCTTCAGGGGCACGAAGCTTATGTTCATCGAATCCGTCATACTACTTGTCCTCTTCCCTATACTCTTCAACTTCATCTATCTCAAATCTCCTCCTTGCAAATCTCTCGGCATGTCAAGGTGAAGTTGGGTTCATATTCACAGCTTTGGGAGCTTGATGCTCACCTACCTATCTTCTTAGCCTATCTCTCTCTTCTCGACACCGTTTATCAACTTTCTCTTGAGGCCTAATCTCTACTACTCTCTATACAAAAATAGCCAGGTTGGCTACAATAGTTATAAGGTATTATAACTATTCATTAGTAGTTTGTGGAATTTGTTAGGTAACACAATTGCGACCATGAACATCACTCGCAGTATCATTAATCTCTCTTTAAACATTAGGATTCGACATTTTCAATACAAAACTTCAAGAACTCTACTACTCCATAGAAAATTCTCACAAACTTTGAAAATACGCTTTCACATAGTAACTTAAGAACTTGCTCTGTTTTCTACTAAAAAAATAAAGTATAACAAAACATACATACTAGAATGAGAACAAGTACTTCAATACTTAGCTTTTGTTGCAACCTAAAGCCTTGATACCAGGATTATATGATGCGTGCCTAAGAGCTAAGTTGATCAATAGAACTGACCATAGAACTGTAATCAAGCGAGTCCTTTGAGATATAAAAAAAAATAAGAATGGAAAATCAACAAACATAGTAGCTTACATGAAGCTACTTAGAGGATATAATGCAGTAATTAACACACACGACTTAGTATTTCGCTTGATGTGACGCACAAATTAATACTAAGGTTTACTCATCACTAATATCAAGCTAATCAGCAAGCTTAGATAAAAATGTAGAAGAAATATACTCGGAAAATAGTATCTCTCAAGAACAAGTATATTCAATAATTATAAGGTATAAGGTATAAGGTATATGATCATTTCAATTACAAGAGACAAAGGATTATTTATAGTAAGTCTTTAAGATAACAAGAAAATATATGCAATTACAATAAAAAGTAATACAATAATACTAGCTTAGTATATTGCCAAAAGGGTAAAAAGGGATAAATAGTACAAAAGAATATAGTACAAATAGAAATTCTAAATAATATAGAAATTCGAAATAATATTAAATCAAAATTAATATAGAAATAGTAATTAAATTAGAAATAATATCTAACTATTATTAGATAAATATTAATAGGATATACCTAATTGTATTATATTCTTTCTTGTTTGTAACTAGTCGCTTACAGATACTTGATTTATCGAAAAAACTATTCCTACAAGTCTCCTCACAGGGGATCGCTTAGAGCATAATATAAAACTAAAACAAAAGCGCATTGCACGAAATCCAATCGGTATTTTTTTTATCTAATCTTAGTTAGATAAAGAAAGCCTTTTTCTTTATTATCTTCGTAGGCAAATTTCATATTTCCATAATGAATTTCTGGGATCTTAGGATGCTGTGGTTGAGCTATACTGATTTTATACTTGTTGCTGACGAGCTGTGCTTAGCCAAGGTGAATAGATGACACTATTGTTTAGTAAGTTGGATGAGAAGAGTTCAGCATGTAGTAGCCGCAACACTTAGCAGGTTGGCCTTAGCACTTGGCACTTCTACGAGTTAGAAGAGATGTGTAATGACCTTGGCCTCGACACTCAATAGCTTGACCTCGACACTTGGCAAGTCAGCTTTAGCATATGAGTGGTTGACGACCGTACAAAAGTTCGAGTAAAGCAAAGTGTATCTAAGTTAGGACCTTAGAGAATTTGCCTACAACTCTTCCATATACAAGAGCTTGTCATCAACAAGCTGACAAGAGAGTATCCTCTGTGTAAGAGATTGTACTCCTTGGAGACAAGCATAAGTGATTGGTCCAGAGGTCGACAGTCCATCAACTAAGGACCTAAGGGATTATACTCACCTAGTGTATATGTCGAACTTCAGTTTTAGAGAGAAAGGAAAGAGAAAAATACTCTCAAAGAGTAAAGGAGTGTCCTTACTTCCTGGCGCTTGGCGCCTCCTATGTGGGTTACCAGAACACGTAACAATTAAGAGTTTACTCGTACTAACTGCCAGTAAGCAATACATTCCACAATAAAGACTGAGCTTCACTATAAGCAGCATGCAATGGTTAGTCACACTACTAATTCTACAACTCAGTGACCTGACATGAGTAAGGATTGTTGGGTATACTAGCCGTATCATGGATATTAGATATTCATTAATGAGCAACAATAGAGAGTAGATGCTAAAGATAAAAGTTAAGCTAAGATTTTGAGAGAGGATCAACCGATGCTCAATTAAGGGGCGAGTTGAGCTTTAGGCCTATGATAGATGATCGATGCATGTCGACTTGACAATCGAGGAGTGACCTGCTCGGATTGGTGTTATTTTACTTGTCAAGCGAGTTGCAATGTAGAAGACGAGCTCGTCGACAACTTATGTGTTTCTTGCGTGAGCCTATGGCCTGGTGGAGAAGGTTACTAGGTGATTAATAAACTCATAGTCTGCTCACATGATAAGCCTTTGTGATAGGCTTCGCTTATTGGTCCTTAGTCCAAGTGAAAATCGAGTGTCAACCCCCATAAATTATATGAAACTACAATCACTTATGATATATCTATTATTATCTCTAAATTTTTATCCTATCTAAGTAATTATTTTGTTCTTCAATGCCATATTTTAAAATCCTCCATATCCTAAATTATGCAAATTAATATTAGCCAATTTGATTTATTTTGTTGCATTAGTTATAAATTAGGTTCAAATTCCGGACCTTAATTTGAATCCCATTCCCTTCTATGTACTTATTACTCGGTGATTGCAAGATAAAAGGTGCTATTCTAACTCGTTTTCTAAAACTCAAAAGTTCTAAAATAAAAAAGAAATAATAATAAGAATACAGATTTGAAATAAAAGAAAAAAAAAACGAAAAAGATTAGGTTCCTCTAATGCATTCTTTTTAAAAAATATATATAAGAGATAGATAAATGTATATGCGAACGGTTTCTAGTCGTACAAATTCTGGATTGTTAACAACTTCCATACGAGTCAGGTATTAAAACCGCATGAGCTAAACCAAATGAAGCAAAGGCAGCTTGTAGGGAAAAGCTTTAATGCTATTACATGTCATGTGTATATAGATAAGTATCAACAAAATTCAAATAGATAGCAGTAATAATGATCCGTCCATATTTCTATATATTGCCATATGTCCAATTCTATTGGTATTTATCCACCTATACATACATGCAGTGAGTAATACTCATCAATCTTTTCTCTTGCAACCAACAATCAATAAGCTGAACTACTTTATTAGATATCAACATGATTTCCCCCAAAGACGATTCTCACAATTACATATATGAGAGCCATAATCTTTCAGTTCTAACTTGCAAGGACGTTGTGTATCATCAACCGCGTTGGCTTGTTCATTTCTTCTCATTGAACTGAAACCAACACTAAGCACAAGCAGGATGACAAGAAGATAACGTCTAAGCATCCCAAAAACTCAGGATTTCAAAAAAGTAAGATATACACGGCAAAAAAAAAAAAAAAACAAAACCTGAAAATTTGATGTGAATGGCTAAAATGACTTAATAGCATTGGCTATTTTGTTCTTTAAACCATTGGAAGATTCCATGAGATGGGTTGCCTCCTTTTCATCCATTTCCAGCAGCATTGCAGTCACTTTTCCTGGTTGATTGTGCTCCAGATGCTGCATTGCATTTTCTCCCAATATCTGCAGTTGTTCAGAGAGCTTTATTAGAAGAGCAGCATATAAACAGCAACAGAACATTACTTACTTAAAGAATACTTTCTACTTCGAAGTTAATATTCATAATTCCTGGCACATATATTTTGATAAGGAAAATACCAGATAATCTACAATCACGGCCTGTCCCTGATTGCTAGGCGAACATACCTTTGAGATAGGCGAAGTTACCAATACAGATTGGGGATATTTGCCTGCTGAGCCTGTTTCATGGTTCTTCAACAAGTTCAAAACCTTCTGAATTTTGGTAGAAGAGTTGCCATCTAAAATGATATCTACCTCATCCAAAACCTAGAAAAGTACCTCCAATATTAGTGCAGGTTACACAAAATATATTGCTGGACATACATAAGCAAGATAGCACTGACATCCATTTAAAAGATAATATGTTAAAACCATAAAACATCCAAAAGTTCTAACTTGTGATGAGCATACCAGATATCTAAGATCAGCGAATAAAACATCCCCATCTTCCATTTGTTGAAGAACTTCTTCTGGTGTTCCAACTAACAATCCAATTGAGGAATTGGGCACAGATTCATGATGAGCCAGATCATCTTGGTTACTAACTTCCACAACTGCCTTTTTTTGTACATGACTGCTTATAATCTTGGCCATATGAAACACCTTCAATTTTTATTCAACATAAATTTTGAGAAGAGAATTGGAGGTGGGTTAAAAAGAATTATGTTATATAATTAAAGAACTGTAAGAATTGAAAACCTGGTCACATTTATCTTCTGAGGTGCATAACACAACAGCCCTGGGATACTCACGCCTAATACTCTGTTCTGCTGCATCCCTTCTCAGCAGCTGCAAAAGAATCAAATGATTGTCAAGTCCAGAATCTATTACTAAGTGAGGGCTGTGGAATTGAACAAACCACTGGCAAATCATATGTTAACTTGTGCAATAAATGGAGCATATAATGTTACTGGTCAAAACAGATGAATATACAATAAAGTTTTGAACCAACCATATGAAATTTACCAAATAAATCAAGCTCCACTGACAGGCTGAATGCATAAGTTCAACAGCTGTATGCAGGCTGGAATTATGCATTTGCAGTTCTTCCAATCAAGCACAAGAAGAAAGCAACGGTGATTAGAGGACTCAGAATGTTTTAATATGAAACAGTTCAAGTAAAAGAAGCATGTAAAGCTAAACAATCACCGTTAGGTGCCCATGTGATTATCTGGAAACTTTGAAAGTATGATTTTGTAGAAAGAGAAAGTCAGCCTCAGAGAAATAGCTCCAAATAGACCAATGTAGATGCTTCATAATAAGAGCCTTGGATTCCTTTTGGTTTATTTGAAGGAATCAATATCCCTGGATTCCAATCTACTGTTGCTTTTAGCATGTGCTTGATGAGAATCTAAGTGTCAGAACCAATCTATGATACTTCATAGTCATAGCTCCTGATTCCTTAGAAGTTGATTCCTAGTTCCTACTAAAGTTGATTATTACCTACTGAATATTAGGATTCCAAGGGATCGGGAGTTATGAGTATGTAATTGCAGACATCTAAACCTACATCCTTCACCGAGATTATATCAAAATGAAGAGTAAATTAGATCCCAATAAATCCTATCATAATGAATAAAGTAAACAAGACAAAAATTCCTACCGACTACCAGAGCGCTTCACAAGAACGCAGACTATGATAAAAAATGTGACCTGCGGGCTCTCGATGGGTTGGAATATAACTGAAGGATGATAAGATTTGGATTCTAAAAATAGGACATAATCACATGTTTCTTTATCATCACAATTACATTTTCATCAAAAGTACACGAAAGCAACAGACAGGAAATTGGATTCTGAGGAATCATATTTCATGGAATTGATCAACCGAGGCCTAAACTCCAGAGCCAGGATTAGTGTTTGATGAATTAGGATGAACCGGCTCAACTCAACTTACTAAGCAACAGGAAAGCAGTCTAATTTGACATAATAGGAGGAATCATCATGTCCAACAATAAGCCGAAAGATCACCTAGCTTCCATGTGTTAATGAAATTAGCATGAAGTACAGTTGAATACTTTCCATTTCACTCCACCAACTACACTGTAACACAAACAATATGTATGTACCTGCAGTAGCGGAAGCAAGTAAGCCAAGGTCCGACCCGACCCAGAAGGAGCACTCATAACCACGGAACTGCCACCCAAAAGAGGAGGAATCGCAACGCATTGAATCTCAGAGGGAATGACAACACCCAACACCTCCTCACAAGCCCTAACCATTTCCTTGCTCAAACCCAACTTCTCAAAACTCATATCAACCTCTTCTTTATTATCCCCATTCTCCCTAAAAAACGGTAATGCCTCTGAAGAAGAAGAAGAAGAAGATGATGATGATGAAGCATCCCAACCCTTGAGTTGTCTTTTCCTGAAGCTGTCGAGAATGAGCGAGTCTCGTGGGGACATGGTTGGTGGTTCTTCTTCCTTGTTTATGCTTTTCGTGTTCCTGCTGGACTGTCTCTGCCTCTGTGTGTGTATGTCGGCTGGGAGTTTGGTGGACACAAGGCGAATAGGTAGATGGCTAGTACCGGGTGGTGGTGTTGGGAACCCATTAGAAAGAGAGTTGAGTGATGATGACAGCAACTTGAGAGAAAGAGAGTAGAGTTTTCTTGCGCCTTTCATGGCCGTCCTTCCCTCCTAAAATGGTGGCCACTTGCACATTGCAGTAGCTGCTGAACAACCCCGGTGAAGTTGAAAACCCACGAAGCAGACACAACCTAAGGAGTTTTCCTCTCTCTCCCCAGTGATGATTGGACAGGAATAAATAGAAAATATTTTAAAATCGAGGAGTTAATTTGCAGAAAAAATATTAGTTTTTTATCTAATAGAAAAAACATCTTATTTCAAACTAAATAAATAATGATTTAAACATCTTATTATGATTTTTGCATGTAGAGAGGGATCGATAATTTTAAAATATTTTAATTTAAACCACATACATTATGCCTATATTTCCCTTTATTAATTATTAAATAAGAAATATTAACTATACTGCCTATAGTTTATATAAAATAAAAGATATAATTCTAAATATTTCTATATGCTTACTTTTCATAAAGCACACAATTAATATATTGAATAATATAGAAACCTTTTAAAGCTTTAATAAGTGTCTATAACATCTACTAATATTATTTTTATTCAATACTACCGTAATAATGGCAGCATTAGTTAATTTATTTAATTGACTTAGTATCAATAGGGATTGTTTAGTGTACAAACAAATCAGATTTGGTTTATTATAATTTTGAACTAAATATGTATGATTCAAATTACAAATTTTTCAAACCATAAAATTTTTATTTGATTTGATTCGATTTACGGATTAAACTACACTTCGTCATACAAGAAAGTATATTTGTATTATATGCAATCTGTATAAAAGTACTATAAGGCTAATAAAGTCAAAATTTAATCAATTAAGTATTTCAAACGTCTATTAACAATTAACTTTATTCACAAATTAGCATACCGTATAAATTTCAAGTTGAGTTATATATATAATTTATAAATTGTGATAATAAAAGTTAAATATATATACATTTCGATTAATGTAAAATGAAATTTCTTTCAAGCGTTATATTGCAACAAAAGAATTTTTTTAGTTACAACTAAAATATTGCAATATACTTTTAAAATAGTTTGCTTCAATTTTACGTTCAATTCGATTTATCATTTCAAACCAACTATAAATTTTCAATGTAATTTAGTTTGGGAATTTTCAAAACCAATTTGCTAAAAGAATCATATTTCTAGTTTCATTCAATTTGTAAATTAATTTGATTTGGTTAATTTGTTTCCCATCCCTAAAATATTGGTAGGCCATATATGGTTGTAAAATTTTGATTTGTGGATATTACAATTGGTGATTTTGTAGAAGTTCCTTTTGATGTCCTAATAAAATTTTAATATGTGGTCATATCCCATTTGAATCCGATTTATGAGATAAAGACACAATAAATATTTGCACTTTAGGATTTAGGCAGTTTAATGTTTGAATTTTCATTCTTTAATAAATTAGTGTCTAACACAAGCACTTGATAAGCCATTTTCCACAAAATATAGACATTAAATTATGAAAAAAAGAAAGTTTAAGTACTAAAATCCCCAAATCCTAAAGTACAGGTACACAAAGTATGTTTATAAAATGGTTCTTAAAAGGATCCTTGGAATGCCACATCAGCATTCTAGGTATCTTTTCATTTAAAGTACATTTTCACTTTATAAAAGAATGTTTTAAACAAAGGTTCATTTCCTTATTTAATTATTTCACACCTTACAATTTCTTTTGTATTTAATTATGATGCCTAATACAGTAGTTACATAACCAATTGTGTTAGAAAAAGTAAAGTGAAAACCCGACTCTTTGTGAAGCACCTCCCTCAAATTAAGCAACTATTTTCAAGTGTAAATTATAAAGGAAGGTGCCAAGCATCATTTTATAAATATGCTCTTAAGGTGTGTTTACAAAAGAATACTTCCAAGAGATAACTAGTATGCCATATTAATATACTAAAGAGCTTTTCTTTTTAAACACTTTTCTACTTTATAAACGAGTACTTAACCTGATAGGAATCAAGTTACTAAGCCTTTGAGCAGTGGCTGAGCCCAAGGATTAGAAAGTTCGGTAAAGTAAATTCTTTTGTTCCAGCTAACTCCTGCTGAAGCTAAGTACTTCTTATTATGCCCCGAAGTCACAGAATCACAAAAGTTCTACTATGTAAATCAACTTATGACAATAACCGGCTTCACAATGCTTATCATAAATATGATATACACAAGGCATTGACGACTCATCACTTTGAAGTAAATAGTTCAATTAAGAATTTAGCTAAAAATTACAATAATAAATAAAACCTTAAGTCAATATATATAGTTACATGTACATTACCGTAGAATTCCCATGAGATTCTACATCATAACATAACAGTCAACTAATTTACATATCCTATATCAATTCTTCATCCTAAATATACTAGTAAGACCTTAAAATAAGACTTGATCATGGACCAGTTGATTCTCACTTTCCAAAGTTTTAAAAGAAAACTAACCTCTAGATAATAGTAAAGTGGCATAACAGTTAGAATAATTAAAAGTCAGGACTTGCAAAAGAATCTATAACTCAATAAGTTTAATTGGAGACTTATAAATGTATACAAGTACAAATAAGATTATCAAGCAATTATTTTCATGCAATACAACAAGCAAGTGTCATCACACAACGTAATCCAGTTTGTTGCCAAATCAGAGTAATTTCACTCGCTCCAATTCGAGTTGAGGAGTTTTCATGCTATACAGTAGCTCACAACCAAACCCAAGTTCGTGTAATGGAGACACTACTCCTCTTAAGACTATCCTTTGAACCAATGCTCTCATCCTCACCACGACCTCTTCTCCTATCGCTTAGTTCGGCTAAGAATGAGAAAAAGACCAATTTGCTATCTAGCACTATCTTTTCTTAAGGTGTCAGTATTTAGTTGAAGAATCCAAATGATCTCCCAAAAGCTTGCAATGCATGTCTTTGTAGGCTATTTAAGTCGATTAGGATTAGGTTCCATTTAGGGTAACTAGACAATTTCATACCACTGCAATCACAACAATCATCATGCATAACACAAATTCCAGCACGAAATCAGATACACAGGTACATGCATGAGATTACTTACAATCACAAGTATACACAAACCTATGTCTCCGAGTATTAAAATAATACTCCAAAATACGTTGAAGTATTAATCTCAACTTACTTGAAATTCTCGGTCGTTCAGTTACTCAATTGCAAGTTAGCTCGTCTCTATGTATCTTATAATATAAATACTCCTTTTTAGAACTTATACTTTAATGATACATATTCTAAGTTATGATTTAATTAAATTCTCCTTATATACCTATTATTTACTAATGATTAATTTTACGTTAGTTTGGGGTTTGGTTTCCGAATCAAATTCCAGTTTAGGTTCTAAATTGGTTTCAATTATAAGTAATTCTAAAATACATTCGGATCCTAATATGAAATTAATTACATCAAACTCGAGTATTTTAATTTCATATTAGGTCTTAATTTTGGTATCTTAACCCACTCAGTACATTCTAATTTTGATTTGTGTACTGGATTTACTCCTGATGTGAGAAAATTTTACATTTTTGATCTAATTACCTAAAATTAATTTTTGTACCAAATTTAATATGTACTGAAATTATTATTATATTATCTAATTTAGCTTATTATTTCTTATTTATTAAAATTCCAATTTCACATATTATTAAATTACTCACATTTAGTATATAATTTCCATATTAATTGCAATTAATACTCCAAATGCTAGGATTATGTTACCTCATTAAAGATTAACATCCTTAAACATCTAATTACTTTCTAAATCAATAATTAGTCATTTAATTATTTAATTAGTCCCAAGTTACTCATTTTTCTCATCATTTTAGAGCTAAAAAATTGCTTAAAATTTTTTAAAATTAATTTTAGAAAAATGGCTTTATAGCACTATTCTATATCACTTAAGTATTCTATAGAAAAATTTCGAGCTCCGAACTATACGCCTAAGCCTATTTATTTATAATTCTAAACATGCTTGATTTTGTTCGATTTCTTAAGAACTCTATATTTACAGATGTGATTAAACTTAATCATTATTTTTCCCTAAATTTACATACAATAAAATATCAGAATAACAAAATTCATAATTTTTCTAGGCAAAATTCATAATTTTAATAAATTTTGCAAAATCGGTTAAAAAATTAAACTCACCTGACTTTTGGGTTTTTGGCCACCAGCGATGGCCTAAGGGTGGTCGGCCAATCCAAACACTGGGTTTGGAGTGGGGTGGTGGTGGTGGTAGTTCGGTCCTAGGTGGTGGTGATGTGTGGGTTCGACTTACTTGCTCTAATTGCACAGATTTGGGAAAATTTTTTCTAAAACCTAATTTCTCTCAAATTTCAATGCTCTTCAATTTTCCTAATCTTTTAACTATCCAAATGGTCTTCTAAATTTTTTTGGCTATTTATGGGGCTATAAAGCAATTATTGTGCATTAATTTAGATAAAACAAGGCCCATATCTTTTCCATTTTACCTTTTTTGTTGCTTAATTTTAATTGGTTCATTTTTCTTCTTCTTCCCCAGCTACCACAGCTTGATCTGGAGCATTCTCTATTTCCCTATTTTTTTTTTATTTTTCTTTGATTTTTTTATGATTTTCTTTAATTATTTAGCAAGTTTTTAACTAATTTCAGGCAATTTAGGTAATTTTACGTATTTTTACCTACACATAAATATATATGGAGTACAAGTAAACACTCTTAAATATTATTTAAGTCATTCTATGATTTTTAGTATACATATAATTTATTTCTAGCGATTCATTAATTATCGAAATGCATTTTACGCATTTTCGATAAATAACAAGTAATATACTTAAAATTTACAAATTTTATATTCTCCTATTTTATTACTTATTTTCTTAAATTCAAACGTACGGGATCACTTTTACTAATATTTTTAGCTTTAATTTATAATTTAGGCTTGATTAAATCCTTTAACCAATTACCCTAAATTTTGTATACTAAGTCTAATCCTACGATTAAAGGGCTTATATTTAGGGTTTAGGGCTTAGGACTTATACTTTTTTACCGAGTCACTCTGTATGCAGAGCCAAATGATTGCTTATCTCTCTGAAGTGTGCCGAGTTAAAGATTACTCACTCGCACTCATACGGACTAGTTACTTTGCATCTCCCTTGTCGAAGAGTTGAGAGAGATATACCGGATTGATCCTTAGCCACCCTGCTCAAACAAGCAACCAGACCATACACTTTTGTCTGTATCCTCCAACGACCTTGCTAATGTATCATTGCTATGTGTAGAATCTACCACACTAATCATTACTTTTTTTAAATATTTATTTTTACCCTTGTACATTACTTCTTTAGGGTAATGCCCTTTTTTTCTTTTTCTTTTTGAGCATGTTGCCCTAAATTCTTCGGTACAAATACCTTTTGTACTAGTTGTTATAAATAAGACTTGAACATTAATATACTGAAAATTTCGTCTCTTGTAAACACTACTTATTTATACTCAAAACTCTTATCTTAGTCCTTAAGTAAGGTTAGGTGGCGAGTAATCTTACCAAATCATCTTGTATGTCATATCGAGTTGTGCCATGTGTCCTTAGAAGTTCCATTGGTGTGTCATATCCATTGGAGCCTTTCATGGGTTTTTGCTTGCTTTTTCATTCGCATCTTTCCTTTCGTACATTTCCCATCACTTCCCTTTTCAAGCTTTCGACAAGCTTAGACTTATTCAACGTGAACCCATTCAACGACCAGCCTTGTCTGTTCTTGGTCACGGTTCGCAACATCTTGGTATCACAGTGGAGGTTTTTATTTGAGTTGTAGTTGTGTTTGAAGTTCCATTTATACTCTGTTTTTGCGTATGTGAAATAG
Source organism: Lumnitzera littorea (assembly GCA_024138015.1). Taxonomy (NCBI): domain Eukaryota; kingdom Viridiplantae; phylum Streptophyta; class Magnoliopsida; order Myrtales; family Combretaceae; genus Lumnitzera; species Lumnitzera littorea. The sequence goes on from JAMXBB010000011.1 coordinate 50,958,878, forward strand.
AGCAAGTTGCTGTGTTCATTTGATTGTTGTGCTGTTAGCTATTATTTTTCTAGTTTATGGAAATGTTTACTATATCACCTATTTGAAGAGTTTGAGTTATGAATCTATAAAGAAAATGATTGACCCAATTGTAAACATTGATGCTGGAGATGACAACAGTGGAGTTGTCTACCGTGAACGACAGTCTCAGGGAACCCCTAAGAGTACTAACAAGAGATTTGATGAGATGGCTAACCTCTTAGTAGACCTGACCCAAGCTGTACATGCGTTGACTTACCGACCAACTGAGGCTGCACAAAACACCTCACAAGTCGCTCAACCTATTAGAGGTCAGAACCCAGCTCGACCAGTTTGAGGTAGAAGAGTAGGTAAATGAGTAAGATGAAGGATAGACTCGAGAGAAATGGATGAAGAAGATGAGGAAAAGTATTTTGAAGATGAGCAAGCTTGAGCTCCTAGAGCATCTGACCATGTGAACCGTCAGATTTCAAGCTTCAATAGATCTAGGAATACTGATGAATATCTAGAGTGAGAAGAGAAAGTGAAGTGTGTTTTTACTATTACTAGTATGAAGTATATGAGAAAATGAGAATTGCTGCTGTTGAATTCTTCGGATATACTACCATGTAGTGGAAGAATTTATAGGCTATGAGGAGGTGAGAAGGCTATCGAGAAATTAATACTTGGCTTGAAATGAAAAGAATATGAGAAATGGATTTGTGCTGGAAACTTACCTACAAGTACTTTCATTTGGCTTCAGGAGTTAAGGAGGCCGAACAATTAACGAGTATATTCAAGAATTCCAAATGCTCATGATCTGATGTGTAGTGAAGGAGCCTCCAGTGTGAACAATCTCTAGGTTCATCATGGGATTGATAAGTCATATTCGAGACATTATGAAGCTTTAATGATTCACCACAATAGATGAAACCATTAGAATAGTTCAACGAGTAGAGAGGCAAAAAAAAAGCAAATACTGATTAGAATGCTGACTGGCCGATTCAGACAGGGAAGTCACTGAGCTTAGTCAAGTACCGAGTCAAGCCGAAAGATGGATGTCCGAATCGAGCTGAAAGGCCGACCTGACGGCAAGTGTCAACCTGAACTTATGAGAAGACACAGGGCTCAAGTAAGAAGACGAACCAAATCAAGTACTTTAAGTGCCAAAGGTTCAGATATATGGCCGCTTGGTGCCTTAATTGAAGAACTATAGTGATCAAGGGATACGTCACAAAACTAAAGGTAGAGAATACAGATAAGGAACTTGAGGAGGAAGAGATTACTGTTAAGAAAGAAAATGCCGCGAAAGAACTTATTGAAGAGGATGTGTTTGCCGAAGACTTGGATCAATTAGTCCTGATTGTCTAACATGCCATGAACTTAGAACCTTTACGGGAGGAAGAGCAAAGGAAGAATTTGTTTCATACCACATGTAAGGTGAATGACCAAGTACGAACGTTAATTATGGATAACGAAAGTTACACTAATGTAATATCAGCTGAAATGGTCATATAGTTGAAGCTGTCAACCATTGCACACTGTAAGCCATATAAGTTGCATTTGCTGAGTGACAGGGGAGCACTACATGTCACCCAGCAAGTACTGTTGCCAATCACAATTGGAAACTATTCCGATGAGATTTTTTGCGATGTGCTACCTATGTGCGCCTCGCATGTATTGCTCGGTCGACCATGGTTGTTTAATAGGAGAGCGATCCATCACAAATATAGGAACACGTATGTGTTCCAAAGGGATGGCTGGAAGATCACATTGAACCCAATGCCACCGAGTGAAGTTAATAAATTGTAGGCCAAACTTGGTCATGGATCAAAGAAAACTCAGGTGATAAGTAGAGCTAAGCTCCAAGAGACGCTTAAAGCTGATGCGTTAACCTTCATGTTGGTCAAGCGATTATTAGCGTTAAAGGAGAGGGGTAAACTACCCCAGGAGGTAATGGAGTTGTTAGATGAGTACGTCGACCTATTCCTCGAACAGTTACCCGAAGGATTACCCCCTATCACAAGGGATAAAATACTGCATTGACTTAATACCCAGCGCCACCCTACTGAATAAGCTTGCTTATCGAATGAATCCTGAACAAGCTTTTAAGCTCCAATGTTAAGTCAATGACATATTGGAGAGAGGATATGTTAAGGAAAGTCTCAACCCTTATGTTGTACTGCTACTTCTAGTACCGAAAAAGGATGAAACCTGGTGGATGTGTATAGACAATCAAGCCATGAACAAGATGAATTGAGTGGAGCCAAGATCTTCAGTAAAATTGATCCTAAGTTTTGCTATTATCAAATTCGCATATGGCCAAGAGATGAGTAGAAAACCGCATTCAAGACTCGACATGGACTTTACGAATGGATGGTCATGCCCTTTGACTTGTCGAATACCTCGAGAACTTTCATGATACTAATGAACCATGTGCTGAGACATCTAATAGGAAAGTGTGTCGTAGTGTACTTTGACGACATCTTAGTTTACAGTACCGACATGCCAAGTCACTATAAACATCTTCAAGTGGTTTTGGATATCCTCTGTACCGAGAGATTATTTGGTAATCTTAAGAAGTACTGCTTTTGTCAGGAGAAAGTGGTATTCTTAGGCTATATAATAAGTGGAGCAAGCTTACGAATGGACAACGAGAAGATCTGAGTAATCATCGAGTGTCCAACTCCTACTATTTATGCCGACGTGAAAAGTTTCTATGGATTAGCTTCATTTTACAGAATATTCATTAAGAATTTCAGCACCCTCGCTGCACCACTTACTGAATTAATAAAGAAGAACACTAACTTCATATAGTGAGAAAGGGAGGAGAGGAGCTTTGACGAGATTAAAGAAAGATTGACTTCTGCTCCGATGTTAGTTATATCTGACTTCGAGAAAATATTTAAGCTAAAATGTGACGCATTAGACATTGAAATAAGCACCATCTTAATGCAGGAAGGCCAACTAATTACCTTCTACAGTAAGAAGCTTAAGGCTCAAAGCTCAAAGCTCAAAGGACCTTAGTTAAATTACTCTATGTATAATAAAGAACTCTTGGCATTGATCCGAACACTGTAAGTATGGCAACATTATCTACTACCTATAGAATTTGTCATCTATACTAACCATGAGTCCTTGAGGTACCTCTGAAGTCAAACCAAGTTGTCGAAGTAGCGGGCAAGATGGGTTGAATTTCTTAAAGAATTCAATTTCCTTATAACATATAAACAAGGGAAGAGCAACATAGTTTCTGATGCTCTCTCGAAGAGGCATGCACTCCTAATTAAACTATAGACTGGATTGTTTAGGTTTGCCAACATCAAGGAGCAATATTCCGGGGATCTACACTTTAGACCCATACTTGTGCGTTGTATTAATGGAAGGGCAGTGGATGAGTATCATATGGAGGAAGGATACTTATTCCGAGAAGGAAAATTGTGTGTGCCGACTTGTTTATTTCGTGACCTGCTAATTAAGGAAGCCCATAGCAGACATTTTGGGGAGAAAAAGACATATGAATTATTGAGTAGTCGATTCTTTTGGCCTAGGATAAGGCGAGATGTACACCAAGTTGTTAAAAGTTATGTCGTGTGCAAAAGGGCTAAGTACTGAGTCGAAAAAGGAAAAGTAATGCCTTTGCTTGCTCCGACAAAACCATAGACTGAGTTGAGCATAGACTTTGTCCTCAGATTACCACGAACTACTCGAAGCAAAGATTCTGTAATGATTGTTATTAGTTTGTTTAGCAAGATGGTGCACTTTGTACCTTGTGCCAAAATTAACGATGCTTCGGCTATTGCTTTCTTTTTCTTGCAGGAGATTGTATAGTTATACGGGGTGTCGAGAAGTGTAGTTTCTAATAGAGATACAAAGTTTTTAAGCCATTTTTGGAAGATCTTATGGTGACGGATGGGGACCAAACTACTGTTCGGTACTTCCTATCACCCCTATATTAATGGCCTGATAGAGTGGTTAATTGCACTTTGAGGTTACTGCTCTAAGCTACAATGGCTAAGAACTTGGCCGATTAGGATGTTTGCTTGCCAGTAGTCAATTTTGCCTACAACCGAACAGTGCATGACACCACCAAGAAGACCTCTTTTGAGGTTGTCTATGATTTCAATCTTGAGTTGCCCCTTGACCACATCATTATACCTGTGATCGTACAAGAAGACTTAGACGCAAGAGTCAGAGCACAATCCCTTTAACGCATCTATGAAAAAGTCATTCCGCACATCAACCATGTTACCAGAAGAATGAGAGAGAAGGCCAAGGGTAGAACGACTAATGATGAGAATCGAGCCATTGGCCCATTGACCCGAAGCTAAGCTTGAGGGCTAGAAGGTTTGACACGACGAATTCTCTTACTCTAGTCGATTCCTACCAATGTCGAATATCTCCTTACCGAGTCACTCCTTAAACCGAGCTGAATGACTACCCATCTTTCGCAGATAGAATGCCTAGAAATAGATGGCCAAGATAACATCCAGTCTTCCCTCATACTTGACCACTTACTCAGCATTACCTTTGTCGACATGCTGAGAGAGAGCCCTTAGACTACATAAACCTCTACTGCTCAGATAAGCAAACTGTCCGTACTCTTTGTCTACATCCTCCAATAGCATCACCAACATAACATCTCTACATATACAGTATCATATGTAAAATCCGTTGCACTAATGATAGCTTTCCTTATATATTCATTTTTGCCCTTTTGTATCTCATACATTATTCCCTTAGAAAATTCCCTTTTTGTCTTTTCCCTTTTGGGCAAGTTTCCTTAACTTATAGGTATAAATACCGTTGTAATAGTAGGCAGCCAGATAATCATTAATAGACACTTTGAGTATCTTCTTCCTTATGTAAATACTGTTTGTTTACTCTCAATATTACTCTTATACTTTTCCTTAAGCAAAGTTAGATAGCGAGTAACCTCATTGGACCAATTCGTGGGTAATATCAAATTATGTCATGAGTTCTCGGAAATTTCATTAGTGCATCATATCCTCTGGAGCTATTTATAGGTTTTGCTTACTGTTTCATTTGTCATTTTTCCCTTTCGCACTTTCCCTATTAATCCTTTTTGAGCTTTTTACAAACTTGAATCCATCTAGCAACCGGTCTTATTTATTCTTAGTCATGGTCCGCAACATTTAAACAATTCCAGAAAGGAGACTTGGTGTAGTTACACCTAAGCAAAGAGAGTTTTTTGAGTAAGAAGAGGATTAAACTATCCCCAAAGGCTAAAGGACTTTTTAGAATCCTTTAAAAGATCAATGATAACGCCTACAGATCTACAGATTGGAGCTACTTGAGGACTATGGGGTTTCTAATACCTTTAACATTGATGACCTCAGTCCGTATTACCTTGATAGAGAGTTGATCGTAGACCATTCGAATTTAATCCTAAATCTAAATCAACTTAGAGGGAATGATAGGAATTAGGCTATTGGGCCTTTAACCCACAACTAAGCCCAAAGATTGAAAGGCCTGGTAAGGTGGATTCTTCTATTCTAATCGACTCCTACCAAAGCCTAGTATTTCATTGCCAAGTCACTTTTTATGCCGAGCTGAATGACTGTCTATCTTTTTTAAGTATGCTGAGTTGAAGATTACTCACTCACACCTATACCAACTAATTACTTGCTATCTCCCTTGTCGAGAAGTCGAGAGAGAGAGAGACCAGATTGATCCTTAATCATCCCTACTTGAACGAACAACCTGATTGTACACTTTTGTCTGCATCATCTAACGGCCTCGCTAATGTTTCACTGCCACGTGTATAGATCCACATGTAGAATTTACCACACTAATCATTACTTTTCTTAAATATTCATTTTTACCCTTGTACGTTATTTCTTTAGGGTAATACCGTTTTTATCTTTTCCTTTTTAGGCATGTTTCCATAAATTCTCGAGTATAAATATCTCCTATATTGGTAGCTGTAAATAAAACTTGAACATTAATACACTAGACGTTTCGTCTCTCGTAAACACTACTTGTTTATTCTTATTTCACTCTTATCTTAATCTTAAATAAGGTTAGGTAGTGAATAACCTTATTGGATCATTTCATGCACCATATTGAGTTGTACCGTGAGTATTCAGAAGTTCTATTGATGCGTCATATTCATTGGAGCTGTTTGTAGGTTTTTGCTTACTTTTTCACTCGCATCTTTTCTTTTGTGCATTCCCCATCACTTTCCTTTTTTAGCTTTCGGCAAGCTTGGATCCATTCAATAATCGATCATGTCTATTATTGGTCACGGTTTGTAACATAACCAGTATTACTTATAAAAAATTTTGTTCTTTTACAGGCCCTACATCAATAGACATTGAGAAAGGAAAAAATTGTAATCTTGCTAGATTGCAGGCCACTTCATGGCCTGACAAAATCGACTTTTTTTTTTTTTGGGCTTGGTAAGGGGTGCTTAGGTACTTCTAAACACTTGCATTAGTGAGCCAATGATAAATTATGGTAGGTGTTTGGTATGAGAATTTGTGTCAAACACCTTACAAACACAAGCAATAAATAGATAGACTATTAATCTAACTATCTTAACAACATTCTCCATTGATGATCTAATATATAATATAAGTGGAACTGCATGGAGGACCGCACAATCTTACTTATTCTATATGTTACATCATCTATAAAGGATGTTGCTAAAATTAGGTAGATAAATGGTCTACCTACTTTTTTTCCTATAAACATACCCTAATACTAACTTTATCCATTAGTTTAGGATGCATGCACTGTTACTTGGCATTTTTTAATGAAATATCCTTGAACCGTAAAGCAAAAATAAATAAAGAAACGAATAAATATATTTAACATAGCATGTACTAAGCAACTATTAACAAGAAGAATAAAGACTTATGAACAAAGCTATCCTAAATTTTCTATCATATTTAAATTACTAAAATTGAGTAAATAAATATTTCAAAACGGAATACTAAAATTAAAAGAAAGAAAAAATTAGCCAAAAAGGAAACAAATAAACTAATTGCTATGATAAATAAGACTCTCAGCCCCTATCACGAGTTACTCTAGCAAAATTTCTCTTTCTACTATGGAAAAGGGAAAAAAAAAAAAGCTTGGCTACTTGTCATTAACAAGTAATTATTTTAATCCCCACAAACAAGATTAATTAAATTGTATACTCCTAAACAGCCGAATTTTGAAATAGGAATTTACAATTTAGGCTAATTGAAAAACCCTAAAAAGACTCAAAGAGGGAGAAGACTTCAATTTGGTATAAAATGAAAGTTCTAAAGTCTTATGAAAAGATAGAAAATGTTGTGTAAGAAACCACCTCTATAGATTGTGGCAAATCAAACAAAAAACAAATTACTAAAAAAAACAAATGTATTAACATTTTCATGAGAAAGTTATATTAGGGATCGAAATCTTAAAAGAACTTAAAATATAATTAGAATTTGATAAAAATTTAGAAAAATCCTAATCCATTTAACAATAAAAACCCAAGAGAAATCTTAATATGATGGTCTAATTAGCAAATTTATGGGAAATTTATGCATGAGAAAGGACAAGAACTAGAAAGGGCAAGAATCAATTCAATTTGACTAACCTAATTATAAATTTTTATTGACCTAAGTTAAAATAGGTTAACTACTACATTTTGCTCAGCTAAAATGGAAAAAATTTAGCTCCTATATTGCTTACTTCTAAAAGAAGTATAAAAATCCATTCCTTTAACTAAAATAAAAATAAAGTTTGATGTAACTCCAATAGCGGCTAAATAATAAGGTGGGACTAATTATGAAATAAATTTTATTTATTATAGTAATTTCCATCAAAATTATAGGAAATAGGTGGAAGGTTTATACAGAGCAATCGAGTTTTACCAAACAAAAGAGGAGAATTTCCATGGTGTTGCTTGATTAAGTGTATCTTTATGGTTAAATTGATAAACCTAAAAAACATGACTCTTAAACAAACTTTTGTGCTACATGTACTTACACCTATGCCAATAATACTAAGTATACCAAAAGTAATGGTCACGAGCCGATAATTATAGAGTTTAGTGGGGGTAGAGATAAATGTAGGAGTCGGGCCGAATCGACCTTGAACTGTCGGTTCATGTGCCATGACTAGCCCTTAAGCTAATGGTTTAAGGCCGGTTCAATTGGCCTGTCGGTTCGAGACCCTTGAATCTTTTTTTTTTTTTTCCTTTTCTCGATTTTTTCTTTTTTTTCCCTTCCTTTACATAATTTATTTCCCTCTTTCCTTACCAATCCTTCAACCTTGTTTTTTTTTTTTTCTTTCTTTCATCCTTCCATAAAGTATATATTAAAAAACAAACTAAAATTAAAATATAGAAAAATCTCTTACAGTATGAATAATTAATCTGATTGAGTAGAGTGAAGTGATCGGAGGGAAAATATTTTTTCCTATATTTTATGGTCGCCCAAAAGGTACCTATGTATTCACTAATTGGAATTTGACCACTGTAATTCGGTTTGAATTTTTAGAAAGTATTTAGTTTGTTGGTCAATTTTACGTTTTACGAAAAGAATCCAAGTATACGTGACTATCCAATTTAAATTTTTTGAATGAAAATAGTTTTACTTAATCATAATTTGAAAAAACCTAATGTTAGATCATTACTTTTAGAAAAACCATGCTATTTACTTTTTCTGAATAATTGGGAAAAAAGATTCTTTTATGTAATAAAACTTTTTTGGAAATAATGAAAAGAAAACTTACTATGTCTTTTCTTGAGATAGCTATTCATGATTGTGACCAAGAGTGGAATTTGCAGCTGAGCTTAGGTTTTCATCAGATCGATTCTAATTATTGAAGCAATCATCTTCCTTGCTTGATGTCCCATATGGTTCTTGTCTTCTGTAGGCCGCTTTGTACCAATCTTCTATGCAAGCATTTGCCTCATCATTGACAACAGATAGGGGAGATTGGCATTCGTCGAGGATCAAGCTTATTATACTAAATGCTTGCTCAACAATGACGATTGAAGCCGGAGTAGCGAGTACCTTATCGGCAATGTGAGATAGGAGTGTGTAATCCCTTTTGTGCCTTTACTACTACTCTAAAATATTGAAGTCCTTGATGGAGATATTTTTAGAAAACTCGAAATTCATATTGGTATAATATTGCATCTCAGACATTGGACCACTAGACCGTTACCTCTTTAATTTTTGCACCAGTAATTGCTTACTCGTAAACGAGTAATGTTACTCCTTAGTAGGGGGCAAAGGAAAGACTAATGACCGGCCACCGTACTAACTTTAGAAGTAGTTGAGCATCTTCTCTATGTTGACTGTTGCTATTGATACTTCTTGCTGTGCTTCCAAGCTGTATATGTCTTAGGAATCTATTAGATTTTAAACGTAACCATAATAAGTTTTCAAATACATTAGTAATAATTCCACTTTATAACGAGGATCTAGAATAGTTACTATAAGATAAATATGAAGAATGTCTTTATAATAAGTTAACCACTTCAACTTCATACGTATGCGCATGCATGTAGGTTTGGGTCCTCACAGGCTTGAAGTAATACGCTAAGTATACTAACGATTGATATAACAAACAAGTGAACACTAGACTTATAAAACTATGAGAAAGTCTTAGTAACATTATGAAAAACTTTCAAAACTTTTAGTGGCCGGATACAAGTATCCCAATTATTAGGAAAAATGTCAACTTCCTACATGTTGTACATTGCGAAGTCATACAGTAGCTTGCTATAAAGAACCGTGCTATGCAATAACTCGTAAGTCAAGTTTCAACAATGTTGCACATCCATCTTAAACTTTTAGGGCCTCTTCTCGCACTCCATGTAGTTCTTCTACTTTTTATGAAAGGATGACCTTTCTATTGTTATCTTGATGATATTCTTGATTGGAGCTATACTGTCGTGCAAAGCTACAATGTCATCTTTTATGCACAAGTTAAGAATATGATATGTACAATACATGTGGGAAAAAAACCCCCTAACGTTAGTTAACAGTAATTTTGCAAATAAGATATTGATGCAGTATTGGCACTTGCATTATCAAAATCAATAGAAAAAGTTTTCTTTACTAATTCGTATTGATTTAGGATTTCTTTAATAATTTTATAGATGTTTTGCGCCATGTGTTATTCGTTAAATACCCTTAAAGCCAAAGTTGTTTATCAAGTTGCCAGTTATCATCTATCTAATGAACAGTAACACCTATATAAGAATTTTTATGAAAAGGATTTGTCCATATATCTGCACATATGGACACATACGTATTAAGAAAAGCAAACTTACCTACGAGCTATCTCTTACCCTTGTGGTAAAGCTCCTATATTGCTCGGGTTAACGTTCTGTGGCTAAGTTATCGCAAGTTGAGGTTGAATGTCTTATGCTCGTATCAACTCTACTAATCTGATGTACCTGCATTGAATGATAGGTGCATGTTTTCCATGTACTGTGTCAGGTCGTGCTTATACCTCTCTTCATTATACCTCATTAATAGTTGACTGGATAAACCACCGCTTCGGGTAATTTGTGGTTGTGTACTATCTATTCCCACCTTCTCAATATGCTTTGACCTCAAGTACCTATTAAGGGTACCACATCCTTCTCCCGTTTTCTACGAATAACTTACATTGCAGTAGTTACAAAATGCCTTCGAGTTGCTCCTTTTGTCTATACCTTTATGGAAATGTGTAGTAAAAATATTAGATTTACTGGGTTTAGGGGTCTTACCTAAGCTGGATGGTCTCGAACTACGAGGCCCATATTGTCTCATATGTTGCTCTTTTGTTTTAAGAATATTTTCTATTTCGTCTTTCTTATCCTTGAACATGCTTATGGGGCAGCTCATTTGTAAGAGTTCAAATCTTGCAGGTCGTGTAAGGACACTCATATGAGAAGATTTGAATCTAGTAAGACATTTAGGGACACTCATGCCTAGAGGCTTGAAACTAGGAGATGGCGTACCTCGGTAACTCATGCATTGATGTTCAATGTCAAAGCTAGGAGGTAGTGTGTCGCGATTATTCGTGCGATGAGGTTTTACATCGAAACTTGGAGGTAGTGTAACTTATTCTTTCACGTTCTCAGCTATATCATGTGCCCTCTACTTGTTCAGGTCATTCTTATTATTTGGGTACGCCTGAACGTCCTCGAACTGTTGCGACTCAAACGATATATTGGAACTTCCAATGTCCTTACCTTTACTTTTCTGATTAGATGATAAACCGTGCTTTTTACTAGAAAAGGTACAACATAAAAATCTTTTTATGGATGCTAATATTTTTTTCTTTTATTTACTACAACAAAGATTTTTGAATGAAAGGTAAAGATAATATGTAAGACAAAATAAAGCGGAAATTATTTCACTGGTATGTGTATGTTAGTATTTTTTAGTAATACAAATGGTTCAGTACAGTAGAATAGAGAATTATGTAGAGATATTAATGATTAATAGAAGGAAATATTTTTATAACAATGTTTTGCGATTGAAAATATTCAAAGGGTAAATGGTTGGAGTTGGAGTAGAAGTGATTTAATTAGTTTGTGGAGTAACGATTGTTGTAAATCGGAATCTACAATTTATAAGGACCAAGAAATGTATGAATGTATCATTTGAATTTTGAAAATTCAAATTTTGAATTGTGAAAATTCAAATCTTGAATTGCATGTGCCAAAAGTTAAAAAGGTAAGGGGTGAGGGCCTTTAGTGGTGGTGGTATTGGGGGGAGGGGGTTTGGTCCTTGAATCATCTGGTCAAGCGGTTCGACTCAACCATTATCAAATTAGGTCAATTTACAGTTCGAAACCAACCCTTACTCAAATCTAGGTAGAGATATAAGTTGATGTGATTATATAGATTGTGCGCTAAACTGCTACATGTAGGGGGAAATAAATTATCTTAATTTATTTTTCTTTAATTTCTCTATTTGAAATTGTACTATGTATAATTAAAGGGTGAGATTGAAAAAAAAAAATAATGATATCGTAAGCTATTACAAAAATCTTGATAATCTCAATAATTAATTTATAAATTAAGAGAAATTGAAGAAATATAAATCGAGAGTATTCAAATCCCATGTAAGTACTCGAGTTGTTGACTAGTCATTCTCTTAATACAGTTAAGAGTGCTAGAAAATGGAATAATATTGCACTAATGGTTTGAAATGCCTTTGTAAGTGATCATAAGGGGAAGACTAGTTTGTTTTGGGTGATGAGATTTTCAGGCCCACATTCTAACAGTGTGTATAAACATAAAACATCCACACATAAAAAAGGAAAGTTGGAACTACTCAAAAGTCTTAAAAGACGCAAACACGTGTTGTTTGCTACACCTTAAATTATGGAATCGTAATCGACTTTCACTCACCCTGTTTGGATACTTTCCTTTTTAGGTAAGTGAAAATATTGCACGTAAAAGGGTGCAAGAGCAAGCCTAATATATTTCTGCTATTATAGGAGTGTGCATTGGATTGGTCACATCTTTTAAGATCAGGACGTGACATATATAAGAGAATTCAATGGAAATATATAAAATATAGAGAGACAAGTGAAGATAGAAACAAAAATTATAATTTCCATTATCTTTGGATATATTATTATGAAATGGAAGGAGCTTGACAAAAGGAAATAAAGAGAGACAAAGTAAAGATTTGATAGAGTTACTCATATTTTATTTTAATGAGATAGTTTTGTTCTTTTTGTCTTATTTCCATTGGATTCTACCAATTTCTCCCTCATTTGACCTGAAATATAAGAACACTTCAAAGTGGAGATATTTTCATTAATTTCCTTCCTTCCAACTTCACCTATTTCTACTCCTCATTGAATTGCCAAACGCTATGTCCACTCTCATCTCCACCCGCCTGCATCTATCCAAACATTGCATTACTCTCTCTTGAAAGTCATAAGTTAGACTACATTATGTCTCGTTAAGCCACGCACCATCGTCTAGAAAATAATAATTGTCGTCCAAAAGCCTAGATTATGACAGGATAATATGAACAAAGCCTGGAAGCAAATTCTCTGTTGTATGGTGACTGGTGATTACTAGTAATTCTGGCTTCATACAGATCAAAAAGCCCGCAATCCAGACTGAGATCGCGCTTCTGGAGAGTAAAGTCACCCTTGTGAGATTGCAACCTTTTGTCCCAGCCATAACTTATGGCCTAAATATATTAAAAACCCAAATAACATGGGTGCTTCCATACAATTAAGAATATCATCTTATGGGGCTACATGTATGAAAATTGTATCTATTCAACCGAGGAAAAAAAAAAAAAAAAAAAAGAGAGAGAAAGCTTATGTTAATGCATGGTTATGAACTGTGGCTTCTAATTGTCTTGTCGTCATTGCTTGTTCCAGAGATCCGCTTGTTTTGAGCAGGTAAAAAATAGCCACACACCAAGCATCTGTTTACTCTCTGAGCCTTTTTCATTCAAATGACAAGTAACAATCAAAAACTACATTAAGAAGGGAAGTTTTCATGCTCACATATGGACAGTTCACCTGAAACTCAACAGCAATTCCAATCCTCACTTAAAAAACCTATGTAGAGAGATGCAGCAACAGTCTTGGAAGGGTCCATGAAAACGTACCTGCTTCAAGTTTTATGATCATTAACATCCAGAAAGAATATGCATTCTGGAAGATCTGTAAAGTATAATCCAGAGAGCGTTCCTTACAATTCAATGTGTCTCTTAGCAACAAACAAACTACCGATAATACCCTGGTTTCAAGACTCCAATGTAGGGCAAATTCCGGTAATGTTCAGCAAAGTCCATTCCATAGCCCACAACAAAATAATCTGGACACTGTCCAAGAATTACAAGTAAAAAACAGTCAAAGTTGGATTAGGTTTTACTTCATGATAGTAGTAGAAGACGTATTTCTCACATAATTGCTCTCACCAAACAAGAAGTCTCTAATACTGGCATTTTATCAATGATGACAGAGTAATCAATTCAAAACCTAGTATGTCATGTGCTGTCCTCATCCATAAGCTTGCTGAAAATCTAGTTTAGTATAGAAAAAATTATCTTGCACAGGATATAATGTTATCATGATATAATTAGTGAAAAATCATATTTTCCCAACAGTTGAACTTGATTAGTTGTAAATACAAATTTTTAGCAAATTTGATCTTCCAAGTATACTACAGGACACTTATGATGAAAGATGCTGAGTTCTTGTTTTGGATGAACAATCGTATGTGACGTACAATGTTTTTCAAAAGGTAATGACACATTCAAATCTCATCTGCAAGAAAGAAAGTGCGAGGAGTTCACATATCACTTGCAAGATTTATTGATTTAAGGCAGGCTACAACAACTACATCATATTGATTCATGCATATGCATCGCAAAATGGATTGATCGAATGAGTTGGGTTGTCCTATTGTATGCCTGTTGTGGTTGGAGATTATACCCTCCTTAAAAATTGATGTTCACATTGTGAATTTTCGGCATCTACCTTGATATGGATACTGAATAAACCCTTTGTTGTGGTGAAATTAGAAGCTTGGGAAGAAAATGTGCATGTGGCCTTGGGCAATTCCTATAAAGGGAAAATGTTGAAACACTGACCAATTGGTACATGGATGCGCCCATAGGTTATGTATCTGTTTCTATTGCCAATTGCAACATAATAGACCAAGTTCGATTCCCCCCAGAAAAGTTATAATATGATAGTCGCCAAGGGGGGGGGGGGGGGGGGGGAATGATTAGATAGCATTTCCATGGACCAATTGGTATATGGTGAATAGTTGCAAGAATAGCTATGAATGTGGATTGTCTTGATTATCATACAAGAGCCTGGGAACAAACACAAGGACTAGGTCTAGGTCTAGGTCTAACATTTGTTCAGATCACATGGGTTAGTGGCATCATATGAGAGAAGAGGAACTACATACCTCAAAACCCTTATAGTACCTCCCCTCACCAACTAACTCAAACTGAACCTTTCGTCTCACTGTTTTATCAAGAAAAGCACAAACTGAGATTGATGATGCTCCTTTTGATTTTATATGATCAATCAGACAACATAATGTGTTTCCTGTGTCAACAATGTCCTCAACCTGCAAACCATTAAAAAAACACCGAAATTAGCGTATCACGGCTAATACTAAAAAGAAGTAGATATTAATGAAATCATTGCGCGGTATTACCAGAACCACGTGCCGGCCGTTGACATCGATCTTCAAGTCAAGTGAGAGGGAAGGAGCACAGTTGGACTCTGTTCCAGAACCGTAGGATTGGGCCCGAATGAAGTCAACGGAGATCGGGAGGTCGATTTTCCGGACGAGATCGGCGAGGAAGAGGAAAGCGCCGGTGGCGACTCCGACGAACAGCGGAGGGGAATCTTCCGAGGACTTGAAGTCCGAAGAGATTTGTGAGGCGAGTTCGGTGACGCGAGCGGATATCTGTTCCTGGTTCCACAGGACACGTTCCATGTGCGACTCCATCACTTTGCAGAAGCGTAGGGGGTTGAGGAGGGTTTATGCTTCCTCTTCGTATTCGGTTTGCCCTTCTCTCGTTTATCCGTGTTTCCTCCACCCATCCGACTCCGCTTCTCCAAGGAGTCAGATTTTTACGACTACCTTTGAGGTTTTTTATTTAGGAAAATGCAGATGACGCAAATGATATGAAGTCATATTGTTTCAAATAACCTAAAAATTTTAAATGTTGTAAACCCTATTCTGATAAATTTAGCTGAAAATTAGAGCTCTAAAATTATGTGAAAAATGGCGAAATGCCATCTTGAACTCATCAAAATTTATTTGAATATCCTTAAATTTTAACTTCAGCATATTTATTTTTTAAAGGGATATATCACACCAAAATTAAGTTTAGGAGTTATTTGTAAATACCTAAACTTATATTACAAAAACATGATACCTGAAATTGCAATTTTATTTTGATACATTCTTATATCCTAAATATGGAATAAAGTATACAAGATATAGTTTCTAAGATATCTTTAAGGGATTTTGTAAATTTATTAAATAATGTTAATAAATAAAAAATAATAATAACAATACATTTTTAACGAAGAAAGTATTTTATTAAAAGGAACAGAAAATGCCTCATGCCCATAAAATAGAATCCTAAACTTTGAACTACACATCTCTTGTATCTCTCAAGTTCTAATGGTGCCTCTCTTTCTTTTTCACGTTTCATTTTCTTTCCGACCCTTCTTTTTCATGCTAGATGCTAACCTTAGTCTATTAATATCGTATACAGAAACAAGGATATTTGTAAATATAGATTTAAAAGTATTGATTCAGTCTTAAAAAATAAATTAGTATAGAATAAAATATGACTAAAATTTGCTATTTAAAAAAAGCATGTTAAATTGAAATTTAAGGAAGATATAAAAAATTTACAAGCTTTAAAAGATATCTATACCCTATTAATTTTACAAGTTATAAGTTTCACGTGATTTTAAGATACCACATAACATATCATAATTCTAAAAACTTTAGAATTTATACTTATAAAGTAGAGTACAAATAAAAGCTTAATACTCGACTCACTTTGAACTCTGTTAATTGCCTTTTCTCATTTTAGTTTTCTTATATTAATACTTAAATCACCCTATAACCATTCACTTTGAACTTCCTCGATTATCCTTTCTCATTTTGGTTTTCTTATATTAAATACTAGTTATCAATGTGTATATAATCACCTTATTACTTATTAGCAGCACTTTGAATATATATATTAAGAATGTGTGAAGAAAATAAATAATGTTTGATAAATTAAGCTAGATATATTTTAGTTTATATGAAACACTCTAATTAAGTTAGTAATTTAATTAAGTCGTAAAATTCTTTTAATTCATATTGTTAGAAACCGTTTCTTATTAAAAAATTTCTCAAGTTATTAAACTTTATGTAATTCTAGATTCATTTTAAAACGTATTTTATAAAATAAATATTTAATTTAAAGTTTTAATATTATTTTTCTAAAGATCTTTTTTTTTTTTTACGTATTCAATAAATAGACTAAATTTTATTTTATTTATAAATATAAGTATTTTATTGAAATTAACTATATATATTACAAAATTTTCATATATAATTTATTTTTATGAATGTTATTTATTCTTTTTTTTAGCTAATTCTTTATTTCTCAATCTTTTTTACAAACCAACACATAGTCTATTCTAGAGTACGTAGACCATATCCTAAGCCATTGACTAAACCCTACCCTATTTTTTTTTCCCTCTATATGCACTTCCGTCAGACCCTCTCCATTCCTTCCTCTCGTCACCCTCCCATTCTCTTTTCATCTGCGCCAGACCGTACCTCCAATTCCCCAATTCCCTCGTCAGCCGGCCCCTTTCCCTTCAATCCGTTTTCCTCTTGCCCAACTCCCTAATGCCTGACTCCACTCCCTTCTTCCTTCCTTTTCTCTCGCCTAATCCCCTTCCTTTTCCCCCAACACTTCGGACCGCACCCTCACATCAGTGTCTCACTCTCTCATCTCTCAAGCTTTCTATCCCTCTTGCCATCTATTATTTTTCTTCAGATCTATACTCCATCCCCTTAGTCTCTCTCTCTAACACACTAATCCTTCAATCTCGTCTTCCAATTTGACTCCATTGGCCATTCCCGGGGCATTTATGGAGTTGAAACAGAACAACAAAGCTTGAACAAATGACGGAGGAAGTTCAACTAAATTTAAGTTTTGGGGTTCGAACCATCTTCCCCGGTTATTTTCATCTCCTTCTCCGGCGAATTTCTAAACTCCGACACTTTTCTTCTTTCCTGGCAATAATTATCTCTTCCAGCAACAATATTACTTTTCAAGCATCGATTTCACAAACCTCGTACCGATAGCTGATTCAATTCTAAGCTCCATTTCGGGTAAGCTCTCTATTGCTATTTTATTTTGGTTCTACTTTAAAGCATGATGTAGTAAGTCCATTTCTGTCGTTTTCCAACTTCCGTCTCCAGCAAGTCTTGGACCAACTGCACATCGTTATCTCCTACGTTCGTTATAATGTAACCGGATTCAAAGTTTCCAGTTCCCATCGGCATCTCGTGCTTTCGACGTCCTGTGAGTCAACTCAACACCTTATGTTCCAACTATATTTAGCATGGGCATGTTCTCAGATTAATTGTGTGGGATTATTAGATAAATATTATCAACTATTAGTTGTACTAGTATTTGTCATTTATCTGTTTAAGAAAACGACTCACTAGAATAATACCTCATATTAAATTGTTATCATTATTTATTTATTTTTATTTTATTTTTTTCTCCTTCCTTTTTTAAAGTTGTTTTGGTTTATAGTAATAGAAGAAAACATTAAGATATTCCATACGGAGATGAATTGCTTGCCTTTGTTCTGGACTTCATTTCCAATTCCGAATTTCTATACTATTCGTTCCCAACATTGGTAGAATATACATATGCATGCACTTATACATATATATAAATAATATATACACATATATCTATATGGAAGTTAATACTTATTTTATTGAAGTTAATAATACTGCCTACTAGTTCATTTTAAAGTATTATTATTTTATGATTGTTGATGAAGCTAATACCCTGTTTTCATTATTTTGTGAGTCGTGGTTAGCAATTACTATTTATGGTAATATTATAGTAATTATTGTAAAGTTAACAGTGGTTTGTCTTACTCTATAACTTTTCTAAGTTGTTGCATCTATGTAAATTGTATATCATCATCATCATTTTCCTCCTCTCTTCTTTAGTTACAGGCATTATCGGGTAAAGAAGGTGATTTTGTTAATTATTATCCCAAAAATTGATACTCGTAAAATGAACTAGATGACCTATTATATTTGATTATTATACAGTAACTAATTTGAACTTTTTTTGTTTTCGACTTTTTCTTTTCGACAAAATGTTATTACAATATTATAACTTGCGGTAATATTAAAGTCGTGAGGGTCGTTAATGAAGATTGGTCGTAAAGCATTATTCCATTACTACCATGTGGTTAGCTAGTCAGGATCAAATAGTTAAATTGATTTCCCTACTAATCAAACCGATCTAACTAATTTTAATTGGAAGTCTTAACTAATAAAATTGGATGTAGTTACGGTCATTTAGATAAAAAATATATTAGTTGTGCGTATTAGGACTTAAAATGTGATCGGACTAATATATATTTGATCTAAATAACTTTAACTATTGGTTGTATTTAATTCGCTCACTTTAGAGCCTCGCAATGACAAATCTCTAAAAGGACAACTACTGATCATGAACGAGGATTCCTTAATAAAATCGTACATGGAACGATACAGTTAGAATATTAGGTTTTTAATCTCTTGACTCTAAGTATAAATGACTTAAAGGAAAATTTATATTATATCCATCTATATATATAAATAAAGATTAAGGTGTGATGAGATCATGTGTATCTCTGTGTTGTATGTTGACTTAAATTGAAGATAATCAAATTATTGTTTGTTTATATTTTGTTATGATTACATTTTATGTATGTGTATGTTCTGGGTTTAGTATCCGTATGTGTTTGTATATTTGTACTAGGTTTTAGCTCACTTTTCTATTTTTACAGGTACAAGTTGATTTGATAAGCTTACAACAACAACAATGGAAATTGCTATCATCGATCGGAAAAAAAAAAAAAAAAGACTATTAATTTTGTATGTTATAGAAAATTAATATCTAGCTATTTTAATTTGTTTGTGGATAAGGTGACTCGCTTATGAATTACTCAAATTATTATGTCTAAAAGATTGTTGCATTTAAAGATTTTTTGTTTTGTACTTAATAAAGATTACTCTAGTGATTTTGGATGATGTAATTGATTTTAAAGCTTTAACATATTTTTAATTGGCAAAAACATGTGGAGGATTATGACACCTTTTGGTTCTGAGGCATTACATTATATATATATATATATGGAGAGAGAGAAGATATTCTTTTCCAGATAATCACAAAAAAAATAATGAATATTTCGTTATGTAGCCATTTAAAATAATTCTCAGCATCTCATTTATGTTTGCTAATATTTTTTTGGTTTATAATATATTTAATTAATTTGTTGCACTTTAAACCTGAACACTAGCGAATACAATAGAGCTAAATAATTAGAAGGGTTATGATAACGAATTTGCCCAAAGAGTCAATTAAAAAACCTAGGTCTACGCCAGAGACACAGGATTGAATAGACTTCAATTATTGGACTTTCTTCATGTGTGTTTGTTATTTGGAAATAAAGTAAGACCTCATGCATATACAAGTATGAAAAGATAAGTGGCATGAGTAAGATTAGACACTAATTCAACGTATGTGCCATTCAGATCCTCTTTGATTGTGCCAAATGCAGTCCTAAAGAATGGGATTCGATTTTTAAAGTTACATGCATCTCCCGTTTCATGCTACCAAGAGAAAATGATACAAAATATCAATGTATATCAATTTGCAAAAGAATAAAAGAAAAGAAAAATATGAAAAATCTTAAAATGCTCCAACATACGACGATATCACATGCAGTTCCACATAGGAACAACATTTCTTGTGTATTATGTCTACCCTGTAAAATCGAATGTGTTAGTAAAAGTAGGTGCATCAAGAATCTATTTATTTATTACTCAACATGAGTATAACGTATTGAACTTATAGTTCTTAGGCAATTTTCATTTAAGTTACTGTTTGATTTGTTTGTTTATTTACTAATTTATTTATTTTTATTAAAAAACATTACAATTTAGAGAGAAGATTCAAACTTGGATTAATTCCATTGAAAGACCAATATTTATTATTATTATTTTGTCATTAAATTAGATTCAAGCTAGAGGCAATAACCTTGGAAACTCATCAAGCAGCAAGTCGGTTTTCTTAAAGGAGTTTTTGTTTTGAAATACGTGTACAGATCCCAAGGAAAAAAAAAGATTAGCAAGATATATACTATCTATAATGGAAAACAAATGATTGAAGCATATACGTCCTATTTGGATTGTTTTTTTTTTAACATATTTTATCTGTATTTATTTTATATTTATTTAAAATTTAGTATTTAGAAAACTATTTTATTTGTATTTTATCTATTTTTATTTTATAATTATGATGAATATGATAATAAAAGTATCAAGATTGAGAAATAAAAATTCATGTACTTTTAAGAGAAACAATTTGAAAAAATAAATTTAATATATTATAGTTAATTATTTTAATTAGTATTTTTATAAATATAAATAAAGTAAATAGTAGATAAATTTAAATTTATTAGAATTTATTAAGTATTTAATTTTAGAAGAATGATATATATAAAATTATATATTTATTTTTTTTATATTTCATTCTTACCAAAAATAAGATTCAAATAGATATTAATAAAATAAAGACACCAATAAAATGGAAAAAAAAAAAAACAAAACAAAACCATAACTGAGCTTTTTTCTCCTTTTTTTTTTTTCAATAAATTACTGTTAAGATTGTGATGATGGGTGTTAAAGTCAGCTACTTACTCTTAGATCTGAAGAACGTTATAGAGAGCCATTTTTCTTTCTACTTTTCAACTTCCTTAACTTTTTGTCATCATTGGTATTAGGTTACAATTTAGTGATGTTGCCCTTCATTGTTACAAATTTATGTGTTATTTACAAATTTCGGATTTACTGAATGCTACCAATAAAGAAGAAATTTGTGTGGATTTTTCCCTTCTACATACATACAGATTTCCCACTACAAATTGTAAATTATCAAATTGACATTCATCTTATAGGTACACTCTGAATCTCAGAGAAGACATCCAAGTTTCCATGAAATGATTTTATGTTCATCATAATTTGTTTAATCCCCCTGCACTGCAACTGGTCTATCAGACAGTTACGGGAATTTCTTTTCCATTGAAGTTCCATGTTTTGAAGGAACTATTCTGGTGCCTTAGCGGCTAAGACTTATCCACTTCATAATCGACAATGTTTATGAGAATCACACCGATATATAAGGCTTCACCACTCCATACCTCAGCTTCCACATTTAGCAAGAAAACTTGCACCATTGTAAGTGCTTCCATCTCAATTAGGTTTTGTGAATCCCCTTTTCATCTTACAGTTCAGTTGGTAGAGGATTACAAGTTAGCTTTTATTGAATTGATTCTATAATCCTCTCTATGTCATGGCTGAACGGTTCAATCTCAAGCTCTACTTAAATTTTTAATGTGAGACCTTATCAACATGATGCATACCCCCCAGCGTATAAGGCAAACTCTTAGGAAACAAAGAAGCTAACTTTGGCATTTCGTGCTTCTACAAAAATTAACACAGGCCACATTGCATTCTGATCCTACAGTAAATCAACACTGTTGAGTATTATGGAACAACGGCTTAATGATTGTGCAGCATTTCAGAGAGAATTTCATATTTCTACTGGGAAACGCATCAGACGGAAAAAGCAGGGCAAGACCTTAATGTGACTATTGAAAGGATAAATAAATTATGAAATTTTCATCTCCAAGAACTTGAATGGAAGCCCTTTTGATACCTGGAAGATTTCCATGGTTTAACCTCTTTCTTAAAAACTCACTGCATGCCTCAACTTTCCTTTGTGGAGCCAATTCAAATATATGCAAACCATCAATTGTCATTAGGTGCTTAATATTGCACCCAAAATTATTTGTCTCGTCACTTTTCCTTTTATGTAGATGTTTTTAATATACTTTATTCAGTTAATATCAATATTTGCAAAATATACTATATCATGTAATTCACTGAATCTCTGGAATAACCCCCCAAACCGAACAGATCCTTCCAGGTGGTGTTTCTAACAAGGCTGAGGATAAAGTCAAGGTTTCAGTGTACCAACTATTTCAACATTGTGTCATGGTGCACCTGAATTCTCTTAGATTATTCCAAATGCTTTGCATGTAAGGATCATGCTGGAAATGTAAACTATCAACTTCCATGCTTCACATGAATTTGCTCAGCATTATTTTTCCAACTTATCCAATGAACTAGCTCTTCTTCACAGCTGCATGCTCCACTGAGGTATGTCTCTAATTTCCTCATTTATCAAGATGGACGCTATGAGAAACTCAGAACTGCAGTTGCTACATGGTACCAGTCAAACATTGTGCTGTATCAATTAGTTGACAAACTCTAGCCACTATAATGCTAATTTCCACTCATCACTTGTTCTAAAAGTTTGCCCAGGGCTTTTGATTTGTAAATGAAAGCAGATTTCATAAAAACTAAAATCTTCATGCATCTCAATACTGAGTTAATCTTTCTGTACTGTTACAGAAAAAACAAGACCATTTCAACTCTAGATTTCCAAAATGGATAGAGTTAGAGTACTGATTTAAGGAAGGACATACTCATTTTCCATAATAAAATTTGATTTTCTCTCGGGGAACTAAAGGTGGAAGAGCTTTCACAAAAAATCTGGGTGTATATCCTCTTCTACTTTCTCATCATCAACATGATTACTCATAGGACCGTTACAACACTGACCTGTGACATTTGAGAAACTCTTCTCGCTTTCAAACTGCAAGTCATTTTCTTCTTGATCCATGTAACAATGCCATCTGGAAGCTCGGGTAGTTGCTGTAATTTGAGGGTTATTTGGCTGAATATCATCTTTCTCATTGTTATCCACCCATGTAGACTTCCCAAGAGATCCTAGCTGACATTTTCTTGACTTGCCTGCAAATTCAAGAGAAAATGTACAAAGAATGGTTTCCCCGGGCCAGGGTTTGCTCATGGTCTCTATTCAAAGGAATAAATAGAGATTTTAGCATCATGATATGTTCGTCCATGCATTGTGTCGAGGAATGCATTAGTTAAGGAATGTTTTACAAAGAAACCTCATATAAAGTTTATGCAACAATTACACAAAAATGAAAAAGTTGTCCACCATAATTCCATGATGGAAGTGCAGCAACACCAAATCAGTAGCTCAGATTAGAAAAATCGTAGAACGAGTATGGTCATATTGCAATCTGTTTCCTATTACCGAAACAAGATATTAATACAATTCAATTGAGAAAACTAACATTTACCAGAATATGTGGCATTGCTGGTTTTCTGTCTCTTGGAGAATAGTGGTCCGTAAAGGTTGTGTTTGTTCTCTTGACTGCATAATTGAAAAGAAGAAGAAGAAGAGTCCTTCAATGTGGGCTTTTTGAACATCTCTTTGGGCAGTTCAGTTACAATCCTCATCTCCCCATCACCTTGCAATATTGAGAAATTAGACAAATAAATGAGATACTCGCAGTATTCAATATGTCTTGCTATGGAATGTCGTCGATTTAGAAAGAAATAGTTTCCAATCAACGCAACCAAAATGCAACATGACAGTATCGTCCATCTAGTTTAACAAACTGTCTCACTATCGATATGTAACTAAATTATGTACCTTGCATTACTTCTTGTTGTTGTTGTTGTTGTTCTTCTTCTTCTTCTTTAATATCGACGTACTCGCTCCAATCACTCCGTTTAGGTTTGGAATTGGGAGCTTTAATATCCAAATCATCTTGACAAAAGGCATTTCCTGATCCTAGGGTTTGGGAATAAGAGTGTGGGGACATGTTGAAAGACTGGACGAATTTCCGAAGGTCCTTGGCGATGAAACCCTGGGCGAAAACTCTCCGTACAGACTGTTTCTGGTTACACACCACGCACGTCCACTTGCTGCTGCTCTTCTTCTGCTGCTTCACCTGAAGAGAGCTCCTCGAGATCATCAATAATCTCACCCCTTATACAGATATGTTGCAAAGAGAGAGAGAGAGAGAGAGATACCTGCATTGTGGAACATTGACAACACTGGACGGCGATGAAGACGATGGTGCCCATGGATTTTGCTGAGGAGAGTAGCCAAGAGCAAACGCTACGATTTTGAAACCGTGAAAAAGGGGGATGAGGGAAATGGAGTTTTTGTACTCTTCATATTACGTATTTTGTACAAAAGTACTAATATATACTTTTAACTGAAAATATACTTGATGAGCGCTCTTTCTATCACAATAAAGAGAGAGAAAAGGGGAGTGTGCCTTTAATGTCTAGTAAGCGCACCTTCATATTTAATTAATTTATTTATTTTATCTAATTAATTAAACTATTATACTAAGTTGGCGTGTTTTCGATGTTAATTTATTTATTTTTAAATTTTCTTTATTTAACTAGTCAAGCTATTATATATAGTACGTCCTTTTCGTATGCCTTTAATATCCAGTAGTGTATGTCTTCAATGTCATTATTACACACATTTAATTAAGATTTAACACTAATCCAGACTAAGTACTTTCAAAATAGCAAGTTAATTGTCAATCCCGCTCCTAAGTTAAATTTACGCTTCATATTGCCTCTCGTTAAGTGTATTTTCCATCAGAACTATTAATGGAGCGATTAAGCTTAAATAATTCACTAAACTACCTACTAAATCTATTTAAAGTAGCTATAGTATATATGCACACACACACAATAAACAATTAGTATTAAAGAAATAACAATATAATATGAAAAATAATTTATAAAAACCACATATACAGTGAGTAATAAATATCGATAATACATAACAATTAAACTAAGTAATACAAATATAGTTATTTACAACTACTTTTTCCTAAATCTAGTTAATTGTTTTCCGAAATGAGCCAATAATGATGGTCTGTGAGTGGATAAACACTCTAATGGCTGAGGTTTAGATGGTTGAGACTTAGATGGTTGTAAAGGAATATTAGCGAAATCTACATAATGAACTGGAGTAGGCGGTGATGGTGGTACTTGAGTGTCAGCCTCTTTTATGTATATTATCTGAGTCCATCCTGTATGACGTTTACAAGGAGCTAGTAGTATTAGTTGTGGATACATTCACATACGAGCATTAGGAGTGTTAAATGAGGTATGACTCGAATTAGAGACATAAGCAGGTGGTGTATTGCTACCAATCTCACTTAAGTTGATGGAATTGTGAGATCTCGATGGCATAGAATTAGCATTATGTCCCGGACCACATACTTATGCAGGTCAACGGCCTCTCATGCAAACTCTAGGCCCTGCACGAGGTAGAGGGTAGATGCAGAGGCTAGGTCGACTGGCTGGTCGAGAAATAACATCAAACCGCCATACTCTTCGATATGGTGAAGGCTACCATCGATGATGTGATGAGCAGTATGGACATCATCTACTAACATTGCGCGATATAGAGTATCCGCCTATGGTTAATAAAACAGTTCAAGTCATATTCATATAGATTGCTTTGCAAAAAAAAGATAAATGGAAAGAAAGCTTACCAAGTATCTCATCACAGTCCTATGATGAGTAATGTATCGATGTATATGATCCCTATACCGATCATAGCAAGCTGGATCGATACCCTTTAGTCCCTGAATATCGATAACCTACATATGGTAGTCTACCCAAGTCAATGTGTATCCTTAATAGGCAACCGACTAGTCAATGTCTGTCCTACTTCTAAGGTTGATATGATGTAGCTTGTCACTGGTATGAACGTTGATCGGTATCGACTGGAAACCTCCAAACTAGCGTATAACATAGTCGAGGAAATAAAACTCTACAATGTGGAAACACATCAGTAGAACCCTGGCCATTTAGATACCTTAACCAATACTGCAAAACGAGGGTAGAAGATTTATAAGATCATTTGAGTACGACTCCCACACAACCTACAATGCTTTTGGAAAGAAACTGCGTTAATAATCCATAAATTTTTAATGAAGATCAACAATAAAAACAAAATTTAAGAAATACATACTTTTTTACTCGTCTGCAAATCAAATGTAGTCCGATATGCATCCGCAACATGTGTAGCACGATGCATAGTGTCTCATGATATGACCTACTTAGTAGCTAATGGTAGGCCTTCTTGAATGGTGAAGTCAGGCCTGGTTAGTGATGCAATATGGGAGAAATGATCCTATGCCCATATCTACAATAGTATGGCGGCGCCTCTAATCTCCTGTGCTTTTGATTGTGTAACTTCATATAGCTGACAATACAACCAAGCCAAACAAGCTGATCCCCAACTAAACGTTGCGGCATATGGGAAATACTCCAGTATCGGTTGGAACATCATGTGAACAAAGGATGAAGATTTATCCGCAAATAAAAATCCACCAAACAATTGCAAGATGTATGTACAGGTGTACCGACAAATGGTCTCATCATTTGCACCTATAGGAAGTACACTAAATTTGTCTCATAACCAATGTAAACTAACGCGTCCCCCTTTGCTAGTACTATCGGTAGGGTAGTCTCCAAGTAATCTCCTAGTTACCTAAGGCCGTACTATTTGTGTATGCCTAGTCACTGCAGCCCCATTGATACGGAGATTGAACAGTACCTTTATGTCCTGTAACGTGATCATCATCTCTCTGTGAGCTATATGGAAGGTATAGGTCTTGGGTCTCTATCTCTCGACTAATGCCGTGATGAGGTGATGATCGATTTGTATGAATGGTAGCCATGCGACCCTTAAGAAACTAGCATTGGTAAGGTGGATTAAGAAGCGATCATCCAATGGTATTTAGGATGTGCCCTTCCACAGGTTAGACTCCACTCGACGAATCGTAATGTGCTCGCCTCCCTGTAATATTAGATTCAATTTCAGTACAACGGTATAAAATTATTGAACTGTACAAATTAATAGATGATTTAACATTAAAACATACCCGATGGTCCCATACGTCCTGCGATTGATGTTGTCTCTGTTCATGTCGTACCGACAGGTCACTCGGTCTTGGATTCATTTAACCTACAAAAAAATAAAAAAATATGTTGTGTCATTGACTTATGGAAGCATAACATTATATGATATGTAATTTAATGTAAGAAAATAACACTTGTATGTCTGTTTATACCGTTTCTAGTAAGTTGAGGACGCCTTCTCCTATTATGTGATTCCATTCTACACACGTTATACCTACTCTTGTCCGCAAGCTCCCTTAAGTCCATCTCCATATGTAATATCTTCTTCTTTGGTTTACCCAAATCACGTTTCAGGTTTTCGTTGGGTATGAGAAACTGGTAATTGAGGCGGGACCAATTTAACTCATCACCTATTGGCAGGCAGTGTCTAACGTAAACATCCAACTAATGGGACCACGTATACCATACGCCAATGTATCGACTAGTAGTGACTCGAATAGAATTAAGTACTCTTCTCGTATGTAAGCACGGGATTCTATAGATTTGCTATTTCCTATATGAAGATGTCATTCTATTCATGTTTACAATATGTATTCGACTACCTTGTTTCATCACTCCATTTGCTTTGTACCTTTAGCCTATCTTCATCTCCCATATCCCGTTATCACGACTGTATTGCTTGATAAAATGAGCTAAGGCTTGCTTGACCCATGTTTTTAGCTTTTTCGTAGTATACTTTGTATTGAATTAGCCCGCGTCCATTCCTTTCCTCGCTTATACAACTCTACTTTCCCAATAATTGAAACAGTTATAGAAAATTTTCTTAACAAGTAAAGTTAAAGGCAATCCTCTACAACCTTTCAAAATGGCATTGTAGCTCTCAATAATGTTGGATGTCATATATCCGAATTGATAAAAACTGTCATAAAACAATGTCCATTTGCTCTTGTCAAACGGTGAAAACCACGATGGGGCGTCCTCCTTAACTTGCACCATCTGATCCATTAAGTATTTAAATTTCCTAAGCTGTGCCTACATGGCAGCAACAGTAGTAAGCTTCTTGCACAATTGGTTTTTATGTGCCTTACTGAAATTGCTGGCGATATGCCATATGCACCATCTCCAAACTGTAAATGGTTCCTTCTTGCCAACTTTTGCTTTATCAAGTGCATTTTTGATACTTGAGTGCCTATCTGTAATTAGGCAAATTGTCTCCTTTCTACTATTCGCAACGAATTACTTCAATCTTTTGAGAAAGCAACCCTAAGTCTCTATGGACTCCTTGTCAAAAAGAGTAAATGCCAAAGGAATAATACAATTATTTCTATCCATTGAATAAGCGATCAATAGTACATGACCATACTTCCCATACAAAAATGTGCCATCAATACAAACCATTAGTCGATAATACCTAAATTCGTGTATTCACGGACTAAATGTCTAGAAGACCCGCTTCATTATTGAAACACCAGGCTCAAGGGATCCCCTCCATCCCCACGCTACCTTAGTTCCAGGATTTGATATCTTGATTGCATTTAATAAAATAGGAAGCTTGTTGTATGCTTTCTCTTAATTACTATATACCATCTCCATAGCCTTTTTCTTCGCATCTCAAACTCTCTTTCGAGTCATATTATAGCCAAACATGTTTAAAATGTTTGCTTGCAAGTTTATTATCTTTATATTAGGATTCTCTTTAACATTATTAATAAAGCAATTGGCCATAAGTCTACTATCGATCTGTCTGTGGTTCTGCATTACATCAGGGTTGGTACAAGTGTGTGGACCCTTAAGAATTGTTATAACAAATGACCTCATCAAACTTTTATATGATGCTTGTAGCCTCTACTTGCATCCATTATCCTTCTCTCTGTAACAAATGGCCCATTGGTTCGGTTTTGATCGATTGATGTAGTAGTTACAATAGTTGTTAATGTGATATCTTTTGATGGTGTTAATAAGCTTATCTTTCGCACTGAAGTGTTGTCTGACAAATAAATCTACACCATTAACCTGGTTACTACTCTCTACTTCCATGTCCTCCTTGAATTCTTCGTAACCATTATCACCACCAATGTTTATATATGGAATTGAATCTCTAACCTAGGATGTTGGTATCCCAGACTGATTATATTGTGGAGCCATCTCAATCCTTTGGCTAGCAGTAAACTGAGGTACAGATGAAATGCTGCTCGATATATATTTTGACATGGCTGCATAATCTGTGGTGTTTTTAACCTTCACAATTTCCTTATCTAATTCATATTCAACCCTACATATTCCCCTTCAACCTCAGTTTGAAGTCCCATTGGAATCATATTTTCATCAGGGTCGTAGCTCGGGTCATCTTATAAGATTGACCCTATTTTTGTATCAATTGCCTCTTCATCCACATTACCCTTACCAAAAGTGGGGTCTTCAACTGGATAAGTTTACACAAATCTCTTGTATTCGGTTTTCTCTAAATATGTTAGCTATTTCTATAGAGCTTTCTACATCATCATCATCTGTAATGGCTATCAGAGTATATGAAACACCTCCCTCATAATAATAAGGATGTTAATGAACAAGCTCAACCCCATAAGGATTAACTCCGATACTCGTATAGATCCACTGGAGAACATGGTTGTAGTTGGAATCCTTTCTTATCTTTAACTTTTTTACTGGGTCTCTGTCATATTGTGGACCGTTACTTCCGTTTACAATATTCCCACCCGCATACACAATTATTTTTACGTAATCAACCATTAACAACCTGTTGAATCATGAATTACAAAATCAGTGAAGTCCATATGATTTTGTACGGTTCGTAGCACCCACATAATTTCTCTTCTCGGTGGGGCATCATAACTTCACACTATAACTATAAGCTCCCATACGACTTCATTTCTTGGTGGGACGTTTCGACGGGGCGTCTCATCGCACCTACACAATTTCACTTCTCAATGGAGTATCTTATCATACTTTATAAATCCATACTATAATTATAAGCTTCCATATGACTTCATTTTTCAGCGGGGTGTCTTATCGCACCTACATAATTTTACTTCTCGGTGGGACATATTATCACACTCTATAACTTCACACTATAACTTGCGCACTTCTATACGACTTTATTTTTTGGCGGGGTGTCTCATGGGACCTGCACAATTTCATTTCAATAGGGCGTTACAATTACACTTCAACTCAGACCAGCTTATCTCACATTATAATTGTAATCTTTTACACGATTTCATTTTTCGGTGTGACGTAACTAATATATCGATAAAATCACATACCGTATACAAGTCGTATATATCTATTTTTACGTGACTACTACAACTTATATAACTACAAAAATTATAAACATTACAAAAATTATAAATAACACAAAATTAAGAATAATAAACAAAATTCAACATGCATATTATGAAAATATAAACATTACAAAAATTATCATATAACTACATTTTGCATGGACAATATAAATATAGCTGTCAACACAACATAATTAATAATTTAAAAAAAAATTATTGCGAAACAAAGATAATATATAGTTACATACAATATTGTTGAGAACGTTGTTGCTCGAAGAGAGAAAATAAGGCTAAGTTATTGCTTCAAAGCAAAATATAAAAGGTTTTGAAGGTTTTTTGTATTTGGAAGTAGTGCAAATGAAGGGTGAAGGCCAAATCGGGGTTTATATAGTGCATGGGAGGCACGTGCCAGGAGCGCCTTCCTTGTTGTGATGGAGCAATGCTCTCCAAGTGCGCCGGATGGCGTGTTCTCTAAGTACGCCTTTAGTTAAAAAAAATGATGAATAGTGAAAGTGCTATATTACTTTCGTAAAATTTTTTTGAAACATACTATTTCGGTATATTTTTTTGAAATATGTACTATAGAAGTACAAAACTCGAGGGAAATGTTTATTTATGTCTACTTGAATCTTACACTGTGTTTAGATTGGTAGAAATTTGCTGAAATAGAAAGAGAACAAATGAAATGGAAGGAAAAGAGGCGTTTCGCAGCTTAAATAAAAAATGAAAATTAGTAGAAATGGAAAGGAAGTAATGGAAACATTTCCCTTATTTAGTTCACATCTTTTCTCTTCAAAATTGTAGAGAAGTAAGTGGAAATTGGTGGAAATGTAATATAATTACGAGATTGTCTCTAATAATAATATTCATCATAATAAAAGTAGGGGTAATTTTGTCTAATACTAACTATATTTTTTTTCATTTCCTTTTATAAGATAAACTAAATAAAAAAAAAATCGGAAACATTTCCTTCTATTTTCTTCATATGTTACCAAACATAAAGTAAAAATTATACTTCATTCCATTTCCATTCTTTCATTTTCTTTTATACTAGTTTTTGCATAATCCTTTTTTACAAAAAATTACCAAGCATACCATTAATGACATATGAAGGCTTTCCCCCTACCCCCCCACCTTTTTTTTTTTAATTTTTCCATTGCAGGTAAATATTAAAAAAGAAGAAGGAAGGAATAAACAATAATCATTACTCACTGTACAATTAACTTTTCCGACTTAAGATTTATCATTCAATTTAAACTTATTATATCAGTTCATGGTATAATATAAGTACTCAAACCAAGTCAGTTCGATATTAATAAAAAAGAGGAGATATACAAATTTATACCCTATTTAAATTATCTTCTTTATTAATTTGTATTTTATTTGTATTATATTTGAAATTGACTATTTAGGTATCTTATCTATTTCTGTTTAAAATCTAATGTTTGGATTAACTATCTCATCTGTATCTAATTTTTATTTTTTTTTATGACTTAGTGTTTGGATGAACTATTTGATCTATTTCTACTTTAGAACTAGATTAAATAAACTATTATTATCATTATTATTATTATTATATCCTTCTATGGCATTAATATATATATATATATATATGAATAATGTACATATTTAATCTCTTTAGTGCATTGCACTTATTCTATACAAGTGCATTTGATTCTCTTATGTTCCTATTAGTGTAGGTTTTTTTTTTTTTTTTCTTTCGGCTCCTTATAAAATAATTTTTATACTTTCTTACCATCAATGAATCATTTTAACATGCATCTTATGTGAGTTTATTAGAATGCATTCAAGGTGTGTACATTTTTTAACTTTTAAGCATTTCTTTCCCATTAGTACTAAAATTTTCATTTATTTTTATCGTAAGCAAAAACAAAGTATTTTAGTTTAAAAATATATTGAGATTATGTGGGAGGTATAGATCTTTCAATTTCATTGCCGTTTGGGTAATAGACTTTTTTCTTACATGCTTAAAATTGACAAAAATATGTTTAGTAATATTGATTTAGATTTTACTAGTGAAATATTAATAGTTATTAATAGCTCTATTTCAGCATAAGTTTTCTAATGAATTGATTGAAAAAAAAAAAGGACAAATAGAACAATGGAGAAGACACCTATCTTAAGCATCATGAAGGGAAATAGAGAATCTAGAAAACGAAACATGCAGTAACATGGAACATAAAGTAAGAAACAACTACTACATCACCCATCTCATGCATCAACAAAGGGAGAAAAATAAAAAGAAAGTGAAAAAAAAAACAAAAGAAATTTGGAAAGAAACATAATGGACCTTAGAACATGAAATAGTAAAAAAGAATACATTATTTATTTAAGGAATCAACATGAAAAAGAAAGAAGAAAGTGAAAAAAGAAGAAGATAGGTTTATTGTTTTTGATAATTTGACAAAAAAAGTTAAAAGGGGAAGAGATCGATCCATGTAAGAGACAAGGTCGAGTAAATACGAAAAAAAATACAGGTTATAAATGATAGGAATTAGCCTTTGGGACCCCTCACATGCTCCTGAGCAAAAGTTTTGGCTAGCTTAACCTATGGGATACTCAACCATCAACTAAGTATTGAAGAAGCTGACCTGTTTACGTATTCGAGTCGTTGAAGCACATGGAACATAGTCTTAACATCAAAACAAGGTTAGGTCGAGCTGCTAGAAGCTTAAAACCAACCTTGTCGACTTGTTCTACAGATAGCTCTTCATTGCAAGTCACGGCTTATTGAAATGAATGTTCCAAGCTATCCGAGGAACCAAAAGCTGTTAACCTTATCACAACGCATTAGAGTTTTTGATGCACCAAATCTTCTAGCCCCTTTCTTGAAGATATGTATCTTACAACTCGCGACTAACCTGCCTGACATCGGATATTCTCTTTCTAGAATGATTACTAAATTACTATTTCCATTAGTATTGTTGTTGTATATAGCATCTTATTGTTGAACCTAGGGTTCATTATTTGATTTTGATGAGAACAAAACAAAAAGTATATATCTAAACATTTTGTTTTTGAAGAAAACAAAACAAGTGGATGATTAAACTAAGTATTACTTGATTATTTTTGAGATAATTGAATAAGTTCAATTAGCTTGCTTAATGATTAAATATACCAATTATCTCTACAAGAAATTTAATTTTTTGAATTGGTGATTAAATGATCTTGAAATTATATTGCAAAGAGTATTTATTTGTTGTGTATTAAAAGAATTTTCAGGTGATATTTGGCCTACCGGGCCGACGGCTTAAGGAAGAACTAGGCTGATGATATAAAGCCTTGGAAAACACAAAGAAAAGCTCATTGACTTGGAAGAAGAGGCTTGCCGGTAGAGTAAATTTTACCGGCTTGCTAATAATTCAAAGTACCGGCATGCCGGTAAGTCAGATTCAACTAACTGTTGGAGCATTGAATGCATTATAACAGGAAGAAATGAATGGGATAATATAAATGCTCAATAACCCGACCAAGGACAGTAGAGAATTGATCTTTTGCTGCAATATTTCAACATTCTCTTGTATTCTTGTTGTTTATAATTCTCATTGTCTTTTGTACCATAAATTGCTAATATTTAGAGAGATTTGAATTGTAGTGCTTATGAGCTATTAGTTGCAAGTATTGAGAGTTAAAAGCATTACACCAATAATTCTTGACATTGAGTTTTTGTATTGTGAGTTGAGATTGAGTTTTATGTTGAGAGTTGAGATTATGATTTGTGTTGAGAGTTGTGAGTGTGAAACTTATATAATCAAGTTTGTGTTTGTGTAGCTCTTGGAGCTTGGGTTGAGAAATCAATAAAGTAGTGTAAAGTCCTCGGTTGGAGGCATTGTATGTCCATGGAGACTAGGGGACGGTTCAAACTCCACGTTATATTCGGGCCTGATCTTCTTTATCCGTATCTCTTTTAATTTCCGCACTTATTATTGTTCCATTATTGCTTTGATTACTCTTATTATTACATTTAGTTGTTTATATCAGAAAAGAATTGCAATTTGTCTTTAAACTCAATTCATACCCCCCCTCTTGAGTTTAGCCTAGTGTTTTTCAATTGGTATCAGAGCTAGTCTCTAGTCACTTGCTTAACCGTATATTAGAGTAAAGGTCATGGCATTTAATATACTAAGCTTTATGAAAGGGCAAGCTATAAATAGACCACTACTCTTAACCAAGAATAATTATCCTTATTAGAAATGTAGAATGAGTATATTCTTAAAAGCATAAAATAGATTATTATGGCAAGTAGTGGATAAAAGACCATTTAAGATACAAGGCAAAGTAGAAGATAATTATACCGATAATGATTAGAAGTTGTTAGACTTAGATGAAATAGCTATGAACATCTTGCATTGTACCATTAATGAAAATGACTTTAATAGAGTTTATACATATAAGAGTGCTAATGAAATTTGAGAAGAATTAAAAGGTACATATGAAGAAACTAGCCGAGTAAGGGATACAAAGATAAGCTTATTATGTAGACAATTTGATAACTTTAGAATGGATCCAAATAAAACTGTTGATGAGATACATAATAGATTTATTAATATCATCAATCCTTTGAGTGTTCTTGGAAAGACATTTACTAACCTTGAAATAAATTCCAAAATTCTTAGGTCTTTGTCAAGAGATTGGGAAGCTCAGAGAATTGCGATTGAGGAAGCTCATGATCTTAACACAATGCCAAAAGAGCAACTTCTTAGAACTCTTAAAACTCATGAGATGATTAAAAAGCAAGGAGAGAAATCTAAAAAGAAAACAATTGCTTTAAAAGCAACTAAAGAGAGCTCTAGTAGTGATGAAAGTGAGGATGATGTGGCGATGATCATGAGAAATTTTAAGAAATTCATGAAGTTCAATAGGAAATTGGAAAAAGATAAGGATGAAAACATACCTTGGTCAGGGAAGAAGAAGAAAGAAGTAATCAAGTACTATAGTTGCCAAAAATCGGGTCACATTCAACAATATTGCTCGAATCTTAGGAAGGCCAAGAAAGGATTAAGGAAAAAGGCTATGATGGCAATTTGGAGTGATTCAAGTGACTCGGAAGGAGAAATATGCTTTATGGCAATGGACAATGAGGTATGTTTTACTTCTAGTGATTCTTCATTTGATGAGCTCAAAAATATGTATGATGAGTTACTTAAGAAATTTATTAAGGCTCAAAAGAAGAACAAGATGATGAAACAAATGATGATTGAAATAGGAAGTGAATTTGATTTATTTAGAAATGAATATAATAAAGTGAATGATGTCAAAGAAAGTTTAGAGGAGGATAATGAGCTCTTAAGATTAGAAGTTGATAAATTAAATAGAAACAATGAAGCCTTAAATCTTAGGAATGAGGAGTTGGCTAAGGAAAATAATCAATTGAAAGAAAGTTAAACTCTCTTGAAACAAAAGTTGATAGCATGAAAAATGAGGATAATATGGTTGATAAGCTAGGAGAGCTTCAAATTGAAAATGTAATCTTGAAGTCTAGCCTAGATGATTAAAAACAAACTATAGCTAAGTTTGTGAATAGAGAAAAGAATTTAGATAAGCTCTTTGGTTTTTAAAGGCAAGGATTGAACAAAATTGGAATTAGCTATAGTAGGGAATATATTTACAAGTCTTACAAAAGTCACTTTGTAAAAGCAACAATTAAGACTTGTAACTATTGTGGTAAATATGGCCATGTGCAATATGTTGCAATATTGATTTGAATCATAAAGGTAAAATGGCTGGGGTTCTAAAATTACAAGGACATATTATTGCAACTAACCATAAAGGACCTAAACTAACATGGGTACTGTCACGCTCCGAAGTGGTAGAGTCGTAACAGCCTCGCCATGTAAACCATCCTAAGATAAAAGTTAACCTTACAACCACTATCTTAGACCTGATGTACACAAGGCGTTCACGACTAACCCGCTTTGAAATAAATAGTTTGTAATTTAAATAAATCATTTACCTAAGAAAGTGAGGAAATATATATATATATATATATATTCGCTATAATTCAGTTATTACAGTTAAAGTTTACAATATTTCTCTGTAATATACTTCCGAGTTATTCAGAAATGAAAAATTCTAAAGTAAAAGCTTAAACCTTAAAAATATGTGTATATTCTTTAATGTTTTTCCTCACTCCCTAGGATCCAGCAGTTGCTAGCTTCGGAGTAGTGGTTTGCCGCTTCTTAGCCAGCACCTGCACGACGTCTATAGGGATGCGAGCAACCACAGCTCAGTAAGTTAGGACGGAGGACTTAAAATTATACCAAAAACAAAATAAGGTTTTCAATCACTTCTTAGGTGCAATGCATGTACAAGCAAATGCCATCGCACGACGTTGTCCGGCCCATTGTGAGATTAGAGAAATTGTGCTCGCTCTAATCCGGATTGAGGAGTTACCATTAATGCAACAGCTCACGACCAAACTCAGGCTTGTGCAATGGAGACCTCGCTTCTCCCGAGACTACCTTCGAACCACTGACTTCACCCTCGCCGCGATCTTCTCTCCTATCACTTAGT
This sequence comes from Lumnitzera littorea, assembly GCA_024138015.1. NCBI lineage: Eukaryota > Viridiplantae > Streptophyta > Magnoliopsida > Myrtales > Combretaceae > Lumnitzera > Lumnitzera littorea. Next base: position 50,996,312 of record JAMXBB010000011.1, read on the forward strand.
TCGACCAAGGATGAAGAAGGGACCATTTTGCAATCCTGCACTATCCCTTCCGAAGGGGTTAGTATTTGGACGGAGAGTCCTAAGTTCCCCTAACGGGTTGCCATGCATGGTCGATTATGATTACTGGTCGTAAATTTGATTAAGTCCAGTTTAGAGTGATCAATCATTTCATACAAATCATATAATATTTGCCAAAGTAATAAACAGAATCATAGTATCACCCATAATCAAGCATATGCAAACATCCAACTATCTAACAAGCACAACCAAGCATAATCTTAAGCCTCCAAAATATCACATCGTATTAATCTCAACTTACTTCGACTCCTCGCTCACTCACTCGAGGTCCGATTTGCTCAGGCCATCGCCGATCATCCCTGTAACACAAACGTGGTTTCAATTTTTCATATAACTATTATAGGTTCATTTTATCCTATAACACTTATTGTTATGTTTTGTTTAGGGTTTAATATGCCTAATTATCTAGGTCTTAAGGCTTTTACAATTATTCTAGGTTTGGGGTTAAGTTCGGGTTCAGTTTTCGCATCGATTTCTAAATTAGGTTCTTGTTCGATTTCTAAGTATTGTTTTATATTCGAATCCTAGAAATTCATTTCAACCCATAATGTGAGATTAATCACATTACTTCCCAATCTTCTAAATATCATCATTACCTTTAATTAGTATTTTATTTTACCCGGTACACTTATATCCTTATTAGTGTACCGAATTTACTTCTAATGTGAGAAATTTTTACATTTTTCATATAATTACATAAATTCAAATTTCCTATCAGATTTATTGTACATTTTTATTATTATCAAAATATTAATTTTTATTATAATATTTTCTATTTATTATATTTCCAATAATTACCTATTATGTATTATTACCTTTTATGTATATAATACACTTCTAATATTTCTATCACTTTGATTATCATCTCTAAACATCAATTATCATTTCAAAATGTCTAAATTCATCCTAAATCAGATTTTACTCCTAATTACCCTAATTTACAAAATTAACTATTTTTCCCTATTACTCATTTACTACATAATTAACCTAATAATTACATCTAACACCTTAAATGCTACAAGTATCATACTCCATCAGATTTCAACATCCTAAAACATATACTTATTCACTAAGTCAGTAATTAACTATTTAATTACTTAATTAACCCTAAATTACTCATTTTATGCCTCATTTTAAGGCCTAAAAATTATCTAAAATTTTCAAAAATTAATTTTTGAAAACGGGTTTCATAGCACTGTTCTATATCATCTAAGTAATCTACACAAAAATTTTGAGCTCGAAACTACACTCCTAAGGTCATTTATTTCTAAACCGAAATATGCTCGGTTTTGCACGATTTCTTAAGGACCATATATTACGGGACATAGTTTCATCAAAATAATATTTTTCCTACAAACTACATACAAAAATATTCTAGAATAAAAAAATTCATAATTTTCTAATAATATTTACTATTTTTACAAAATTATACAAGAATCGGGCTAGAAATCGGACTCACCGATCTGGGTGGCTCCGGCCACCGCTGGCCACCGTGGCCTTGTCGGGCAGCCTGGGCGCTGCCACCACTATGTGGTGGTGGTGGCCGTCCACTCTTAGCAGCTCGTCTGGTAGGGGTTCCCTTTAAATGCCCTAATTGCACAGTTTTTCCTAATTTTTTTTCTAACCCGAATTTTTCTCTCAATTTTCGCCTCTCTTTATTTTTCTCAATTTCCAAACTGCCCAAATGAGCTCTGTGATTTTTCTTGCTATTTATAAGGCTCTAGGGGATTTATTGTGCATTAAATGGGACAAGATAATTACCTTATCCCTTAATTTTTGGCTTTTGTGTTGTCTTAATTTAATTGGTCGAATTTTTTCTTATTTGTCCCAGCTGCCACAACCTAATTCTAGATCATTCATGATTTTTCCTGATTTTTATTGATTTTTTTCTTAATTAATTATGAATTTTCTTTAAGTATTTAGTATTATTTTAACACATTTCGCGTATTTTAAGTAATTACGCGTATTTATACTTACGCGTATTTATACTTACATGTAAATTCATATATAGTACAAATAAATATTCTTAAATATTATTTAGGTCATTCTATTATTTTTAGTATACATATAATCTATCTCTAGTAATTTATTAGTTATTAGATTACACTTTTTGCCTTTTCAGTAATTAGCAATTATTATGCTTAAAATTTGAAAATTTTATAGTCTCCCATTTTATTACTTATTTTCTTAAATTCAAGTTTACGGGGTCATTTTTACTAATATTTCTCTTAATAGTTTATAATTTAGGTTTGATCAGATTCTTTAACCGATCGCTTAAAACTTTATATTCTAAGTTCAATCCTACGGTCAATTGGTTTAGCTTTAGGGCTTACAGGTACAAAAGAAGCAATCACATGTTTTTGTAGGAACTTCAAGTGAGAGTAACTTAAGAAACTCGAATGGAGAATGCTTAAAGAAAATTCGAAGTGCCTCCAACATAGTATTTGATTCAAGAAATTCATTCAAGTACTCTCTATACAATAACTAACATATTTTGTATACACTTAAAGTTCTCTACATTTGCTTAAGGCTTCCTTGTGCACATATCTATCATCTCTTGATTTTAATGTCAAATGTTAACTCCCACATGTTTAAATATGCTAATATTTTATGGTTAAATGGTTGGCTTGATTTGATTATGAAGCTATGCATAATTGATATATCCTCAACCATATTTTAACTTAAATAAGTATTTAAGGATTTAATTAGTGTTTTTGCAATTACTACCTTTGCATGCTATGCTTAAACTCTCATCATGTCATAATGTACATATAAATCTTGTTTAGAATGGATAATTGCAAATATCATACTTTTTATGCACATTTAAAGTTTCTCATGAATACTTAGAATCATATGCAGACAATTTTGCCATGTTTCGATTTCCATGTTCAAATCCAATTCTCGCATGTTTAATTTTATCTATAGATTATGCTTGAATGATTAAGTTGGCCTACTTTTGTTTTTGTGCAAATTTGACTCTTTTAGACTCAAATTAGGCTCTTATTGGTGTTTGGGAAGTCATGTGATCATTTTGTTTATTTGCTTGCTATATGTCTTAATCATGCTACCCTTGTATCTATAGATACCATTGAAACTTGTTTAGAATGCCAAATTATCACGAACTTGATTTAGTATGTATGTGTGACATTAAGCTCAATTTATATTTAATGGTTGATTTTGATGATTTGAAGTGGCGATTTTAAGACTTCCAAATCCTTCTCGTGATATTTTCCTTCCAACATGCTTGAACATGAAGATGAAACTTACTTGAAGTATTGATTTGTGATAACTAAGTCGCATTACTCAAAATTAGTCATTCATACATTTACATGGCTTAATAGTGAACTTTCTAGCAACTAATGACTTAATTCTTGTTAAATCTTATTAATGTTGCTGAGATACCAGCTTTTCACACTCAAGTGGACCTAAGAAATATGCTTATATAGATTTCATTCATAAAACATAGCGTTTAGTATGATTTGGGCACATTTGAAGACATTCATAAGCAACTAAGTTGATATATGCATAAATGAATTATACGTTGGTTTTTGTGCCCAAAACCGAGTCTCACATGTTTATTTTCATCTCTAAATGATGTTCGAGTGGTCAAACTAGCTTGATTTGAATTTCATGCATATTTGACCTTTCTAGACTCTTTTTAGGTTCTAAGTGCATTGTGGAGCATTTCATGACTAATATGAATGTTGCTTGGTTTGATTATGCATTTTTTATGTTCTAAGTATCTTTCAAATATGCTTAAACCATAAACTTGTCTTGAATTTGAGAAAGAATCCATACTTGCTCAATAGCTACATTTATGCTTAACATTTGATTTTAAGTAACTCGAGTAGTGATTTTTCAATTTGTAGAGCCTTCAAGCTATATTTTGTGCCTACCATGCTCAAACATGCATTTGAAATTTGCTTCACTTGTTGGTGTGCAAAAACTCAATGTTTATGCACCTATTTTGCTCATACATACACACTTTCACTTTATCATGAATTACTTGGCTCTATGGATTTGATTCGGATAAATCTTGGCTATCTAGTTAAAAATTGAGTTTTTCAAGTCTTAATAGATTCAAATAAACTTATTTGAAGTGTTAAGATGTGCCTTGATTTTCTACAAATCAAATTGAATTAGTAACTTTGCTCAAACAAGTGGTCTTTGCTATTTTTCTACAGACAACCGGCATATCGGTTATACAATTTATTGGCTTACTGATATACTGTTTTAGTTTTTCATTTATATTTGGTTCTGTTCTTGTAATCGGCAAGCCGGTCTATCTCACCATCGGCATGTCGGTATACTCCACTCTTGAAGAAATCTGTTTTGCTTCTGTTCTCTTAGCTGACATGCCAGCTCATCCAAATATCGATAAGCCGGTTCTTCAGATTTCAAGTGTGACTTAAAATCGTGTCGCACCATCTCTCCCCCATCTTTCTCCTAAAACCCTTCTTTCTCTTCCCCCAAACCCTAGAATCCTTCTCTCTCTTCAATCTTCCATCTCTAAACTCTCAAAATCATAATTTTTCTTCATTAATCATCTCCAAATCCACATAATCTCTCATTAATCCCTTCACTCATTCAAATTACACTCTCCTCTTCTCCTTCACATGACTTTCTCTCTCTACTAACCCCCTATCCACCATTAAGATGCCACCTTGATGAACTATAGCAACTTCTAGATGAACTATCACTACCCATCATACCTCATTCCTCCTCTAGCTTAAAGATGATGATCTATAAGTTGCATGAATTACTAACTTCCAATCTATTTTGTATATGCTCTTCATTATGTTTTTCTCATGTTGTGAATTTAGCCATTAGCTACTACTATTGTTGTTTTCTATTGTCTTGCCTTCGCTATTATCTTGACTTTTATTGCTTATGTTGCTTGTCTATATTGTTTACTATTTATGGTTCATGTATCTCATAGAGTTATTACACTCTCCATAGTCGGCTCACATTTTTGAACATTTGATGTGATATGGGCTGATTTTGATGAATTCATTATGGAAATTCTATTTGGCATGGTTTTTAGCTTCTTTGATTTTGCTTTTGTAAGGGCCATGTCTTAAGGCTTAAGCCGGGATTATGCCGAAATTTCGAATCGAATCCTCTTCTTTCTTCACTGCTTAGATCTTCCTCTTTTTTTTATGAGGCTAAAGGGGGAGAAATATTCAAGTTGTTAGAATGTGAAAACATGTATTACATCGAATTGATAATAGTTACTCAAAAGATGATATTGATCTTATAACTTTGGCATATCTTGATCTCGAATTGATAATAGTTACTCAAAAGATGATATTGATCCTATAACTTTGGCATATCTTGACTCTTTCAAAGTTTGATATATTCTTTATGTGAAGTTATTAAGAAGAGAGACTTAGTTCCTTAGCACATCAATATACTCTCATTTTGCAAGCACTCACTTGATCTTACTCAGTTGAGGGGAGCATTAGATTGAGGGGGAGTACTAGATTGAGGGGAAGCATTTAAAGTATAAGAGTTTTGTCCTCATCAAAAAGGGAGAGGTTGTTGAACCTAGGGTTCATTATTTGATTTTGATGATAACAAAACAAAAAGTGTATATCTAAACATGTTGTTTTTCAAGAAAACAAAACAAGTGGATGATTAAACTAAATATTACTTGATTATTTTTTAGATAATGAATAAGTTCAATTAGCTTACTTAATGATTAAATATATCAATTATCTTTACAAGAAATTTAATCTTTTGAAGTGGTGATCAAATGATCTTGAAGTTATATTGCAAAGAGTATTTGTTTGTTGTGTGTTAAAAGAATTTTCAAATGATATTTGGCCTACTGGGTTAACGGCTCAAGGAAGGATCAGGCTGATGGTATAAAGCCTTGGAAAACACAAAGAAAAGCTCATTGACCTGGAAGAACAGGCTTACCGGTAGAGTAAATTTTACTGGCATGCCAATAGTTTAAAGTATCGGTATGCCGGTAAGTCAGATTCAACTAATCGTTGGAGCATTGAATGTATTGTAACGGGAAGAAATGAATGAGATAATATAAATGCTCAATAACCTGACCAAGGACAGTAGAGAACTAATCTTTTGCTGCAATATTTCAACATTCACTTGTATTCTTGTTGTCTATAATTCTCATTGTACTTATACCATAAATTGCTAATATTTAGAGAGATTTGAAATGTAGTGCTTGTGAGCTATTAGTTGCAAGTATTGAGAGTTAAAAGCACTACACCAATAATTCTTGAAATTGAGTTTTGTGTTGAGAGTTGAGATTATGATTTGTGTTGAGAGTTGTAAGTGTGAAACTTGTATAATCAAGTTTGTGTTTGTGTAGCTTTGGAGCTTGGATTGAGAAATCAATAAAGTGGTGTAAAATCCTCAGTTGGAGGCATTGTGTGTCCGTGGAGACTAAGGGGCGATTCGAACTCCACGTTATATTCGGGCTTGATCTCCTTTATTCCTATTTCTTTTAATTTCCGCACTTATTATTGTTTTATTGTTGTTTTGATTACTCTTATTATTGCATTTAGTTATTTATATTGGAAAAGAATTGCAATTTGTCCTTAAAATCAATTCACCCCCCCTCCCCCCATTCTTGAGTTTAGCCTAGTGTTCCTCACTTATCCTTTTTAGTCATTATGAATATTGATATAATCTTAGGGCCTTGGGTATAAATACCCCATTATAAACATTATTGTAATAAGATATTTTCTTTATGAATTAATGAAATTATTGAGTTTTCTCTCTTATCTTCGTTAAGAACCCCTAACCTTAGCTCTTATCAAACCCATAAGTAAGGTTTATGGGACAAACGATCCATCGCCTTGGACCAGGGAGCCACATCTAATAGGATTTTGGTCGTGAGTGCTTAAGTGATGTATAATAAGGATAAAAGAAACAGCAGTGGGTCGATAACCCATAATGGTTATTCGGGATTCTAAAAGAAAAATGGGTACGAAGAACATGAAGGTTTTTTTTTTTTTTTTTATGGTGAATGTGAGTGAATATAACTTACCATGATATAAACACAATTAGGGGTTTGGGCTTAAAATAAAGTTCGATACAACTTACGAACACTAAATATTGCTCGGGATTCAAATGAGGGTTAGATATAACTCACTAACCGGTTCAAATGAAGAGGTTTACTACAATCTTAAGAGTAAGATTGATAAGAACACGGGAGAGATTAAACAGAGTAATCAATACTCAATAATTTGACAAACACAAGCTTTACTAGCTCAAGTACAACCTTGTGCCAAAGAGGAAAGTTTCACTCTTTGTATATATATGTTTGTATTTGTATTTGTCTATCTATTTTAGTATAAATGTTACTATTTATAGCAAGTCATAAACCTTAGTGGTAAAACTATAAATAATGTACAAGGCCTTAAACCCTAAAGAATTAGGCCTATAAATTAAATGAAGGAAAACATATATAAGAATACAAAACTTTGTGTTTTACAGAACTCGGCATGCAGTCACTTGGCATGTCTAAAGAAGAGCAGGATCTGAATTTAGTGGAGTCGGCAGTTGGATGTCCAAGTCCGAGGGGGAGCTCCTGATGTCTCACAATGCTTGGTTGAGACACCAAAGAGGTCGGCCTACAATTGTCGAGTTTTAAAGTTAGTCGTCACTAGTCTATTGGGATAGTGTTGAGTGGATCTTTAGTCTCGAGTCCTTGGCTGTGTGATCTCTCATCTTTTTGGCAAACGATAGACTTGTTGCTGAGTGACTCCTTTTCTTCCCCTCGTTCTTCTATCATTTGGTCGCCTTTAGTGAAAGCTGTTTGGCTTTGGGTTAGAATAGGTTGGCATCTTCTTCTGGAGGGTCGGTGTCGGCTTCGGATAGGTCAACCTTGGCTTGGACGTTGATAGGAATTAGCCTCCGACCACATCTAAGTCGAGAGCTATCAATGCTTGCTGAGGTTGAACTGTAGCCAGAAAGACGAGAGGAAGAAAGATGAACACTCGGCATTAGGTTTGTTGTCTACTAAAGGGTCGAAGGATCACACAACTGAGTAATTGGAACCAAAGAACCACTCAGCACATCAGAGAGAGACTCGGGCCGACTGATTCTATGACTCGGCAATTGTAGGCCAACTTCTCTAGTGTCTCGGCCAAGATACAATAGACGTTAAGGACCCCTTCTTGGATCCGAACATCCAACTGCCGACCTTATCCGGTTCAAATACTACTCTTCCCAAGACATGTCGAGTGGCTGTATGCCAAGTCCTGTAAAACTCATAGTTTTGTATTCTTGTATATGTTTTCCTTCATTTTATTTATGGGCCCAATTCATTAGGGTTTAAGGCCTTGTATATTATTTACAGTTTTACCACTAGGGTTTATGACTTGTTATAAATAGCAACATTTGTATAGATATAGAGAGATAGAGATAGATATACAAAGATATATATAGAGAGTGAAACTTTCTTCTTTTCAAGCGAGGATATAAGGATATACTTAAGTTAGCATTTGCTGGATTATTGAGTATTGATCATACTCTTTAATCATCCTTGCATTCTTATCAATCTTGTTCTTAAGATTGTGGTGAACCCTTTCATTTGAATCGGTTAGTGAGTTATAACTAACCTTCATTTGGAACCCCAAGTAACATTTAGTGTTTGTGAGTTATATCGAACTCTATTTCAAGCTCAAAACCCCTGATTGTGTTTGTGTCTTTGTGAGTTATATCCATTCACATTCACCATCAAAACCTTCCTATTCTTCGTACTTATTTTTTGTTTGAATACCCATTCCTGTTATTTCATTCTAGATCCGCTACCGTTTCTTTTTGGATCGATCCTTTGATCCCGTATCATATTGGTATCAGAGGTTCGATCCTTATCATATTGGTATAAGAGCTTTAGGGAGATACGTGTTAGTGTTCTTCAAAGTAGATTTGTCGTTCTAACGTTTCTATTAGTTATTGTTCTGTAGTATAGTGTACTGTTCGTAGTAGTAAGTAGCTGCAGAAGTCGAGAAGTGGTTGTTTCTAAGTTACTGTAATTCTGTTTTGTTGTTTCTTTAATTTTCTGGTAAATTACTGTACAAATAAGAATGTTGAAGGATAATATCAACAACATTGGAGACAGTCCTTATGGAAGCTTGAGGTGACATGTTGATAACTTGGAGTTCTAGATTCAGAATCTCATCGACTTTATTCAGGAGCTTACTAGGTTAGTTAGAGGCCGCAGATGTAATGGCCGAGAGGAAAGAAGGGAGAGGACACTCACAAGTGGAAGTGGTTCTAATGAACTTGATCATGATGACCGACAGCAGAGAAGAGCTGCCAAGTCAAGAAGAAGAGAAAACCATCGAGTGTCGAGACGAAAAAATGATAGGAATACTGACTTCGAAAAAAATCAAGAAGCTTGGAGAAGAGAGCTGAGGCTGAGAAGGAACATGGTTGAGTGGAGCTTTAACAGAAGTGGCTGAATCGAGGAGAATTGACCAACTCAAAATACAAGGGATGAACCTCTAGCACCTGGCCGAGGACTTGACAATGTCAAGCTGAAACCACCAACTTTTTGTGGAAGTAGCCGACCTGAAGAGTTCCTTGACTAGGTTCCTCGAGTCGAGAAGTTATTCGAGTGCTATAAGTGTGATAATCGAACAAAGGTTAAGTTGGCTTTACTATCCTTGTTGAATATGCAAGTCTTTAGTGGGATAAGCTAGTTACCAAGCGAGAAGCTGAAGGAGAAAAGCCAATTAGAACTTGGAGGCTCATGAAAAGGTTGATGAACCAATGCTTTGTGCCAATTTATTTCAAGCAGGCGATGCTCCATGCTTTTCAACACTTGAGACAAGGTCGAAATATTGTTGAAGAGTATTTACAAGAGTTCGAGACTTTGATGACGAGATATAAGATTGCTAAGCTACAAGACCGCACCATTGCCAAATTCCTGAGTGGAATCCGAGTTGACATTGCCGATATAGTTAAATTGCAGTTGTTCAACTCTCTAGATGAGCTAATTAATTTGGCATTAAGAGTAGAGAGGCAAAGGAGAAGAAGGCATCAGAGGCCGAGTAGCCAATATTAAGGCAGCCTTGAGCTTAAGAGGTATGTCGAGAGAAGGCAAAAAAAGAAGATGGAGAAAGGAGAGCCTAATCGACTAGCTCATGTTAAGAAAAAGATTGCCAAGAAAGAGAAGGCACTCGGCAACAAGGCTTGAGAAGTGAAATGCTTCAAATGCTTAGGCAATGGATATATTGTGTCCTAATACCCGAGTAAAAAGGTCATGGTCTTAAAGGGCGAAGGGCCTGAGGCTTAAATTGAGAGTCGGAATGACAAGAGCTCAAACAACTAGTTGATAGAAGAAGATGTTTATCTTGAGGACCTCGATAAACTCTTAGTTATGGTGACAAGAGCCGACCTGAAGGCAGATCTTGGACAAAGGCAAAATTTGTTTCATATAGGTACCTTGTACATGAGAAGACCTATTCCCTGGTTATTGATGGAGGTAGCTACACCAACATTGTCTCTATCGAGATAGTGGAAAAGATGAAGTTGCCGACCTACCCACAGCCCTAAACCTATGGATTTAAGTGGTTTAATGATAAGGGTATGGTCCATGTACATAAGCGCGCTTGGATTGCATTCAAGGTGGGACAGTACAAAGATGAGATTGAGTTCAATGTAGTCCTTATGAATGTCGTGAATTTACTTCTTAGTCAACCTTAGGACTATGACTGAAAAGTGATCCACGACGGCTTCCTCAATACTTACATTGTTCGAAAGGATGGGAAGAGCTATTGCTTGACCCCTACGAGCATTGAGGAAATCCAGAGACACTCAGTACCCATGGTGAAGAGAAAAGGGAAGCGAAGCTTATTCGACATTCTGGCCTGTGCTTAACACTTAACGTCGAAGATGACTTCTTTTTAAACCCACGGTAATGATGGGAATCAGCCTCCGACCACATCTAAGTCGAGGGCTATCAATGCTTGCTGAGTTCGAACTGTAACCAGAAGGACGAGAGGAAGGAAGATGAACACTCGACATCAGGTCTGTTGTCTGCCAAAGGGCTGAGAGATTACACAGTTGAGTAATTAAAACCAAAGAACCATTCAACACATTACAGAAAGACTTGTGTCGACTGATTCTATGACTCAGCAATTGTGGGTCGACCTCTCTAGTGTCTTGGCTAAGATACACGAGATGTCAAGGACTCCTTCTCGGACTCGGACATCCAATTGCCGACCTCATCCAATTCAGATACTACTCTTCCTAAGACAATACTGAGTGACTACATGCTGAATCCTGTAAAAAGTACAGTTTTGTATTCTTGTACATGTTTTCCTTCATTTTATTAATGGGCCCAATTTGTTAGGGTTTAAGGTCTTATACATTATTTATAGTTTTGCCATTAGGGTTTAGGACTTACTATAAATAGAAACAATTGTACAAATACCAAGAGACAGAGATAGATATATAGAGAGTGAAACTTTCCTCTTTTTGAGTAAGGCTATACTTGAGTTAGCATTTGCTGGATTATCGAGTGTTGATCATACTCTTTAATCATCCCTATGTTCTTATCAATCTTGATCTTAAGATTGTGGTGAACCCTTTTATTTAAACTGGTTAATGAGTTATATCTAACCTTCATTTGGAACCTCGAGTAACATTTAGTGTTTGTGAGTCATATCGAACTCTATTTTGAGCTTAAAACCCCTGATTGTGTTTGTGTCTTGGTGAGTTATATCCATTCACATTTACCATCAAAACCTTCCTGTTCTTTGTAACCATTTTTCGTTTGATTACCCATTCTTGTTCTTTCGTTCCAGATCCATTGCCGTTTCTTTCTGGATCAATCCTTTGATCCCGTATCATATTGGTCTCAGAGATTCGATCCTTATCAGATGTAGTTAGAGGCTGATTCCCATCATTACCATAGGTTTGAAAGGAAGTCATCTTCGACGTTAAGTGTTGAGCATGGGCTAGGATGCCGAATAAGCTTCTCTTCCCTTTTCTCTGTACTATGCGTGCTGAGTGTCTTTGGATTTCCTTAACGCTCATAGGGGTTAAGTAATAGCTCTTCCTATCCTTCCGAACTGTGTAAGTGTTGAGGAAACCATCATGGATCACTTCTTGGTCATACTCCCAAGGTTGGCTAAGAAGTAAATTCGCGGCATTCATAGGGACCACATCGAATTCAACCTCCTCCTCATACTGTCCTACCGTAAATGTTATTTGAGCTCTTTTATGCACATGGACCATACCCTTGTTATTAAACTACTTCAATCCATAAGGTTAAGGGTACGAGTAGGTCGGCAATTTTATCTTTTCTACTAATTCGGTAGAAATGATGTTGGTGTAGCTTCCTCCATCTACTACTAGGGAATAGGTCTTCCTACTCACTAAGCACCGTATATGAAATAAATTTTCTTTTTGTTTGGGATTTGCCCTTAAGTCAACTCGTGTGACTGTAGCTAGGAGTTTATCTAGGTCTTCGGGATAGATATCTTCTTCTATCAATTGGTCGTCTGAGCTCTTGTCACTTTGACTCTCGATTTGAGCCCTTCAAGACCAAGACCCTCTTATTTGGGCATTGGGACGCAATGTGTCTGTAGCTTAAGTACTTGAAGCACTTTACTTCTCGGGCCTTATTGCCGAGTGCCTTTTCTTTCTTTGCAATCTTTTTCTCGGCATGGGTTGGTCGGTTAGGCTCTCCTTTCTCTATCTTCTTTTCTTACCTTCTCTCAACATACCTCTCAAGCTCAGGGTTGCCTTGTTGAGGTCGACTACTCGGCCTCTGATGCTTTCTTCTCCTTTACGTCTCTACTCTTAATGCCAAATTAATTAGCTTGTCTAGAGAGTTGAATGGCTGCAATTCAATTGTGTCCGCAACAGTATGATCCTGTAGCTCGATAATCTCACATCTCACCCTCAAGGTCTTAAACTCTTGTAAATACTCTTTAACAGTATTTTGACCTTGTCTCAAGTGCTAGAAAGCATGGAGCATCTTTTGCTTGAAATAAGTCTGCACAAAGCGTTAGTTCATCAATATTTTCATGAGCCTCCAAGTTTTGATCGACTCCTCTCCTTCGGTATCTCGCTTAGCAACTAGCTTATCCTACCAATGACTCGCATATTTAATAAGGGATAAGGAAATCAGCTTTACCTTTACTCGATCATCACACTTGTAGCACTCGAATAACTTCTTGACTCGGGGAACCTAGTCAAGGAACTCTTTAAGTTGGCTACTTCCATTAAAAGTCGGCAGTTTTAGCTTGACATTGTCAAGTCCTCCGCCAGGTGCTTGAGGTTTATCCCTTACATTCCAAGCTAGTTGATTCACTTTGGTTCTGCCACTTTTGTTAGAGTTCTGCTTGGCCATGTTCCTTCTCAGCCTCAACTCTTTTCTCCGAGCTTCTTGATTTGTTTTGGAGCTAACACTCCTTTCATTTCTTCCTCTAGGCTCGGGTCGGTTTTCTCTCCTTCTTAGCTTGGTAGCTCTTCTCCGTTGTTGGTCATCATTAGAGCCACTTCCACTTGTGAGTGTTCTCTCCCTTCTTTCCTTTCGGCCATCCCATCTGCAGCCTCTAACTAATCTAGTGAGTTCTTCGATAGAGTTAGTGAGATTCTGAATATGATATTCTAAGTTGTCAATACGTCACCTTAAGCTTCCGCGAAGACTATCACCAGTGTTGTTGACACTATCTTCCGACATTCTTGTTCGTACAGTAATTGACAAGAGAATTGAACAAACAACAAAACACTAACGGTAACCTAGAAATAACCACTACTCAGCTTATGTGGCTACTTACGACTACTATGAACAGTACGCTGCACTATAGAACAATGATTAATAGAAATGTTAAAAGCATAAATCTACTTTGAAGAACACTAACATGCGTATCTCCTTAAATCTTTGATACCAAGATGATAAGGATAAAAGAAATAGCAGTGGGTTGGGAACCTATAATGGGTATTCGGGATTCCAAAAGAAAAATGGGTACGAAGAACATAAAGGTTTCTTTTTTTTTTTTTTTTATGGTGAATGTGAATTGATATAACTCATCATGACATAAACACAATCAAGGGTTTGAGCTTGAAATAGAGTTCGATGCAACTCATGAACACTAAATGTCACTTGGGATTCAAATGAGGGTTAGATATAACTCGCTAACTAGTTCAAATGAAGAGGTTCACTACAATCTTAAGAATAAGATTGATAAGAACACAGGAGAGATTGAAGAGAGTAATTGATACTCAATAATCCAGCAAACACAAACTCTACTAGCTCAATTACAACCTTACGCCAAAGAGGAAAGTTTCACTCTTTGTATATATATGTCTGTATCTATATTTGTCTATTTATTTTAGTATAAATGTTGCTATTTATAGTAAGTCATAAACCTTAGTGGCAAAACGGTAAATAATGTACAAGGCCTTAAACCCTAAAGAATCGGGCCCATAAATTAAATGAAGGAAAACATATATAAGAATACAAAATTGTGCATTTTATAGAACTCGGCATGTCCAGAGAGGAGTAAGATCCAAATTGAGCAGGGTCGGCAGTTGGATGTCCGATTTTGAAGGAGACCTCCTAATGTCTCGCAATGCTTGGCTAAGATACCAGAGAGGTTACCCTACAATTGTTGAGTTCTAAAGTTAGTCGTCACTAGACTATTGGGATAGTGCCGAGTGGTTCTTTGGTCTCAAGTCCTCCGCTGTGTGGTCTCTTGTCTTTTTGGTAGATGACGGACTTGTTGCTGAGTGGCTCCTTTTCTTCCCCTCGATCTTTTGTCATTTGTTCGCCTTTAGTGAAAGCTGTTTGTCCTCGGGTTAGAACAGGTTGGCATCTTCTTCCAAAGGGTCAATGTCGGCTTTGGATAGGTCGGCCTTGGCTTGGACATAATCGGAGGCTAATTCCCATCAATGTGTCACACTTACAAGTAGCTCACATTTGCTTAACTCCTACCAAAATCTACCTTAACCTACCTTTCTTTTCTTCAACAATTCTAGAAGGACCTATGCACGCTATGGTAAGACCTCAGCAAGGACTTACAATTATGCTAGAGTTATGCTTGTGGTCATCCTGCCATATCATTCTTAGTATCAATGCTTAAGGTTCTGAATAGTACTATGAGTCTTAAGTGGTGTAAGTGTATGTTTATTAAGTAGCGTTATGCGTACTGGAACTATAGTTATTAGGTTCAACGTCTTATGATTGTGTAGTGCTCTATTGTACTCCAATTTTGTGCTTAAACACAAAGTATGGAGTTGTAAAAGTTGAGTTATCGTTAGAAATGTAGTTGTTGTTTTGTGCATGTTTGCTTGTTGTTGTCATGGTGGTGGTGGTTGTTAAAAAGAGTAGTAGTAGTTTTCATACTATGCATTGTTGTTCTATTGTTTAGGGGTATAATGGTTGTTGAAGTAGTGGTTGTTTGAATTATATACTGAGTTGTAGAGTAAGAAAATTTCATACCTTAGTATAAAGACAATGAGAGTAATGTGTTGAGAAGAGGCCGTTATGTGGAACAAACCCTAAGGTTTACCAATAAGGGGATGTACCGACTTATTGAGCTTTTCAAGAATATGTTAGTTGTAATGTAAGGAGAAGCCGCAGCTCAGGTCGAAAGGGTTCGCCCAGCTGATGGTCGTACTGTTGATGAAACTCTAGAGGAACTCTAAGCCAAATATCAATGTAACAGTCCTAATAATGAAGTCCAACATATAAGAGAAATTTACCTAGCTCATAATGTTTCAATTGGAGGAGTCGAACGTAAAGCCAATAGGAGAATGTAGGTAGTAGAGAAAGAGGGAAGTGATGGTGAAGAGTTCTATGAAGTTGATGAAAGACTAGATTGAGCACCCTAAGGTGGTGCATATCTAGGTCAACCTAATAGAGTTGAGCATCTTACTCATCACATTTGAGGGAGAGTAAATTGCCCTGCTTGTGGAAGAATTGATCTTGATGATGTTGTAGATATTGATAAGGAATTTGATGAAGATTATTATGAAGAAGAACATGTTGTCCGAGCTCCCAAAAGTATTAATAATCTAAGATTTTAAGTTTCAAGCTTCTTAAGAAGTGGCAATACTGATAAGTATTTGGATTAGGAGGAGCGAGTAAAGAAGTTTTTCTAATGCTATCATTATGCTAAGGAGGATAACGTTAGACTTGTCACTCTAGAGTTTACAAGATGTGCTAGTATGTGGTGGAAGAAATTATATATGATGTGAAGAAGGGATGGAAGGCAAGGTATAAGAACATGGGAAGAAATGAAAAGAGTTATGTGAGGAAGATTCATTCTTGATTCATATTATTAGGATACTTTTGTGAAGTTGTAGGAGTTGAGACAAGGGAATCGATCTATTGATGATTACTGCAAGAGTTCCAAATATTGATGATCAAATATGAAATAGATGAGTTCGAGGCTCGAATTGTTTCAAAATTTGTTATTGGCTTAAGATATAACTCAAAGACATTTTCAAGGTGCAATTCTATTACAAAACTATTAAGGTTGCCTAACGTGTTAAAAGATAGAGAAGGAATTAACCTTATCAAGTTTTACCTTCCTGACTTGTTCAATTAGTCCAACCTATCCAATGGCATTGTAAGAAGTCTAGTACCTCAATGCCTAGCACGAAAGAAGGATAGATGTTACATGTAGAAGAAGTTAGGATAGAGCAAGGAGGGAAAGAGAAGTAATTTGAAAAGGGACAGACCTTAAGAAGGATAACTAGTGAGATCAAGTGCTTTAAATACAAGGGTTTTGGACATATGGGCACCTAGTGTCCAAATTGACGAACTATGGTTATTAGAGGAGATATTATGACCTTTGAAGTGTACAATGCTAACAAATAAGGTAGTGAAGCTATGGAAGAAGTAGATGGAGTAAAGTTAGAAGTTATGGGAGATAACATTTATCTAAAGGAAAGCGATGTGTTAGGATTAGTTGTCCACTGAGCGTGAGTTTAGAACCTAACAAAGAGAATAAACAGCGTGAGAATTTATTTCATGCTACACATAAGGTAAGAGATCAATTGTGTGCATTGATAATTGATAGTGGTAGTTATATGAATATTGCATTTATAAGTTTAGTCGAGTAATTACAATTTCTAATCACTCCACATTGTACAAATTACATTAGCTAAATGAGAAAGGAGCATTGCATGTTAAAAAAAAAGAGTAATATTACCCATTTCATTGGGAGTTATGGGGATGAAATCTTGTGTGATATATTATCGATGTGTGCTTCACATATTCAACTTAGTTGATTGTAGCTTTTTGACAAAAGGGTTATGCATGATGGATATAAGAAAACTTATACAATTGAGAAAGATGGCCGACTAATGACTCTTTTCCCATTGACGCCTAGCTAGGTGAGTAATATGCAAACCAAGTTGAGCTGACAATCTAAGAAGATACTAGTAATGAGTTGATTTAAGCTTAGAGGAGTCATGAATTTAGATGAAGTGGCCTTTATTTTGATTCTAAGGTTATTAGAGCTACGAAAGCAAACTGACTTAGCTAAAAAGGTCAAGATATTATTAAAGAAATTTGCCGATTTATTTCTTGAAGAGCTACCCAAAGGATTATCTTCGTTATGAGGAATAGAGCATGGCATTGATTTGTAACCTAGAGCCGCTTTGCCAAATTAGCCGGCCTGAGTAAGCTGTTAAGCTATAAAGGCAAGTGAATAAGCTTATTGATGGAGATTATGTCCGAGAAGGTTTGGGTTTATTTACAGTGCCTACACTATTAGTGACAACAAAGGATGAAAGTTGGAGAATGTGTGTATACAGTTAAGCTATTAACAAAATCACCATTTAGTATAGATATCCAATTCTTAGGTTGGATAATATGTTAGATGAACTACATGGTGCTAGAGTATTTTCCAAGATTGACTTAAAGTTTAGATATCATCAGATCTACATGCAAGAAAGAGATGAATAGAAGATTACCTTCAAGATGAGGCATAGGTTGTATGAATGGCTCGTAATGGCATTTGGGTTATCTAATGCTTTGAGTACATTTATGAAGTTGATGAACTAAGTGTTAGGGAATCGATTAGGGAGATTCATTGTAGTTTATTCTAATGACATATTGGCATACAATCATCCCGATTTGTTAAGCCACGTGAATCATCTTTGAATTGTTTTTGAAGTACTATGAGCTAAGAAACTACTTAGGAATTTGAAGAAGTGTTGTTTTTGCTAAGAAGAGGTGGTATTTCTTTGGTATGTTGTTAGTGGTAGAGGCTTAAGAGTGGATGAGGAGAAGGTTTGAGCTATTGTAGAATGGTTTACCCTAACCTCTTATGCAAATGTACAAAGCTTTTATAACTTAGCATCTTTTTATCATAGGTTTAGTCAGAACTTTAGTGCTATTACCACACCCCTTACCAAGTTCACCAAGAAGGATATTGCTTTTTGATAGGGAAGTACGGAGGAAGAAAGGTTTTTGAGTCAAAGAAGAGGTTAACTTTAACCACAATACTCTCTTCACTTGATTTCAATGAAGTGTTCGTATTGGAATATGATGCATTTAGCGTTGTTATAGGAGCAATTCTCATGCAAGAATGTCGACCTATTAGCAGCGAAAAACTCAAAGGGTTTACTTTGAATTACTTTGTTTATGAGAAAGAGCTATATGCACTTATTCGAGCTTTACAAACATGGCAACATTATTTAATACCAATAGAGTTTGTCATATATATTGATCACTAAACACTGAGGTTTCTAGAGATCCAACTAAATCTATCTAAGCAAAAAATCAAGTGAGTTGAATTTCTTGAAGGATTTTTATTTAGAATTAAGTGCAAGTAAAGAAAGGTAAACATCGTAGTAGATGCCTTATTTAGACGGCATGTAATGCTTTCCAACCTGCAAACAAGAATGATGGGATTTATGAGTATCTAAGAATAGTATCTATAAGATCCCTATTTTGGTCTAATTTATGCTCAGTGTATGAAAGGAAGGATTTTGGATGACTACTTCATTGAGGATTGTTACTTATTCTAAGCTGAAATACTATGTACATTGACTTGTTCCATTCAAGAGTTGCTCATCAGGGAAGCCCATAGCAAAGGATTGTTAGGATATTTTGGAGAGAGAATGACATATAAACTATTGAAGTTAAGGTTTTATTGGCTTAGAATGTTATAGATGTTCATTGGACTGTTGAAAGATGTGTAACTTACAGATAAGCAAAAAGTTGAGCTGTGTAAGGAAAGGTTATGCCTTTGCCCGTGTCGACCAAACCATAGGTTAATTTGAGTATGAATTTCATTCTTAGTTTTCCCAAAAAAATACGTGGGAAGGACACCATTATGGTTATAGTTAACATCTTCAGCAAAATGGCACATTTTGTGCTATGCAACAAGACTAACTATGCTTCGGCTATTTCCCTTATGTTTTTACAAGAGATCGTGAAGTTTGATGGAGCTCCTCAAAGTGTAGTGTTTGATAGGGACTCGAAACTCTTGAGTCACTTTTGAAAGACCCTGTGGGACCGACTAAAGAACAAGTTGCTATTTAGTACCTCATGCCATCCATAAGCTAATGGTCAAATAGAGGTTGTTAATAAAACATTGAGATCCCTACTCTGTGCTACCATTGGGAGAAACTAAGCCGATCGAGATACTTTCCTGTCCATTGTAAAATTCACTTATAATAGATATGTTCATAGTACGACAAGCAAGACCCCATTTGAGGTTGTCCATGGTTTTAACTTAAAGCTACCACTTGATTAGACACTAGTGCCTAGAGTCGAACAAGAAGATCTACGAGCTAAAGGCCGAATTAAAACTCTATAGTAAATCTACTAGAGAGTCTTTGAGCAGTTGACTCTAAACTGCTAAGAAGTTAGCACGAGGTGGCTAGGGGTGAAGGGAAAAAAGCTATTTCAACCAGGAGGCCTTGTATAGCTACATCTTACGAAGGAGAGGTTTCCAAGTAAGAGAAAAAACAAGCTCCCGTCCTGAGGTAAGAAACCTTTTAGAGTGCTTTAAAAGATTAATGACAATACCTACATGCTCGAGCACCTTAAAGGGTGTGAAGTTTTTGATGTTTTCAATATTACCTACCTAAGTCCATTTGTATATGAGGAAGACACCCCAATTGAGTTATTTGAAGATTTGATGCTAAATTCTAAACAACCCAAAGGAAATGATAAAAATTAGCCTTTAAGACCCCTCACTTGCTACCGAGCAAAAGATTTGGCTGGCTTGACCTATTGAATCCTCAACTATCAACTAAGTGTTTAAGGAGCCAACTTGATATATAGAATTGACCTGTTTATGCATCTAAGTTATTAAAGTGCATGGAGCATAGTCTTAACATTAGAACAAGGTCAAGCTGACCTAACTAGAAGCTCAAAACCAACCTTGCTAACCTATTCTCCAGACTGCTCTTCACTATAAATCTTGGCTTATCGAAGTGAATGTTTCAAGCTGTCTACTAAACTAGAAGCTTTTAACCTTTTCTCAACACATCAAAGTTTGTCATGTATCGAATCTTCTAACCTCTCTCTTGAAGACAGGTGACCTATGACCCGCGATTGATCAACCTAACATTGGATATTCTCTTTCTAGAATGATTACTAGATTACCATTTCCATTTGTAGTATTATTGTATATAACATCTTACACTTTTTAGTCATTATGAATATTAGTGTAATCGTAGGACCTCTAGGTATAAATACCTTACTATAAACGTTGTTGTAATCAGATATTTTCCTTTTGAATTAATGAAATTACTAAATTTTTTCTCCTCTTTGTTGAGAACCCTTAACCTTATCTTTTATCAAACCCTTAAGTAAGGTCTATATGGCGAGTGACTCATTAATTTAGACCGATGAGTCGCATTTGGCAAGACTTGGTCATAAATGCTTGAGTGGTGCATTACAGCAATGACAGCTTACATTTGCTTAACTCCTATGCAAAATTCACTATAATCTACCTCTCTTTTCTTTAATAGTTCTCGAAAGACCCATCCACGCTATGGTAAGACCACATTAAGGACTCACATTTGTGTTGGTGTTGTGCTTGTGGTCATTGTGCCACATTAATAGAAGTCTTAAAATTGGGGATATTTTAGGGATTTAGTTTTTTAATAAGGGCATGTGTGTAGTTGTAACATTATCTTTTTTTTTTTTTCATCCATTTGTAGCTAAACAAGCAAATTCAAGTAGACAAAAATCGAATGTCAAACATATGTGGAAAAGACAAACCAAACACAACCTTAGTCATCAAGGTTTCATTATTTTTGTATTTTAATCTTAAACATTTTATTTTTTGCATTTGAGTTCTCAACGTTTACACCCATGGATTTTTTTTAATGTTGTTACATTCTCCGCTAAAGAAAGACATGTAATGCAATTTTATTAATCATGTACTTATATTAAGTAAATAATATAATAAATATTTACAAACAAATAAAGTAATAGAAAAATAAAAAGTTATAAAATTAGAAAATTAAAAACATGGCAATTCTAGCCACCTAACTAATGTAAGGGGTGGCAAAATTGTCACCAACTTTGTAAGTGGGTTATGATATACTCAAAAAGTAGGTCACTTGCCTAACCAATAGTAGGGGTTGGCCACTCACCACCTATTGTTTTTGGAAAATAATAATAATTAAGGAAATTTTGATTAGGTTGTCAGAAGGTCACATAACTTAATCGGGTTTTCATCTAGTTTTTTTTTTTTTTTTCTCTTTTTCTATTTCAAGTGCCCTATCTTAGAGCAGTGAGCAGTCACCTACAACCACCCATAGGTTGGTTGTAGGTTTTATGACCTACTTTATTGAAGTAGCCATTCTAGTTACCCTTTGCCCTTAGGGTGGAATAGGTTTTTTTTTTTTTTAAATTTACCTATTTTTATTTTTTCATTTTTTACAATTCCTTTTATTTAAAAAATTTTAAATTAGTAATAATTTTATTAATTAATATTATATAATTTATATAAATTAATTAATGAATGAATCTAAGGACACCATGTGTTGTACATTAATGAAAAATGTAATGATGTTAAGAAAAAGGTCATCACTTGCATACGTTTACAAATTTTGTGTATCCAAATGCAATTAAGTATAACTTATAAGACTGAAATATAAAAACAACAAAATACAAAAAATTAAATTTATATTTTTCTCCTTAAAAAAAATTATAACTTAAAGTGATAAGTAACCATACCCCACATAAAGTAAAAAACCCGTAGTCTGAATTAACAACATATTTTGCAGCTTTGCAAACAATTTTAAAACTCATTAAGGATGGCACGTATTTTTCTCAAGCACCTATTGGTGCTTAAATTGTGAAAGGTTCTTGGGAACCATTGTTACTTCTCATTGTTTGTTTGCCTTATTGTCTCATAAGGTCAAATTTTAACTAGTGGCCATACTTCAACTTGTTAAGGTTTTTATATTTTTTAATAACAAATAAAATATTACTCTTATAGTATGTATTAATGAAAAACAATTTTTAATACTTTAAAAATCTGCAAAAAAAAAAAAAAAATTATGTACTGTTTGAAAAAGTCATACTTTAGCTAATGGCCAAATTTCAAATGGCAAAGTTTTTGTTTTCTTTTCTAATTTTTTTAATAATAAATAAACTATTACTATTATAATATGTACTAATAATAAAATAAATTTTCATACTTTAAAAATTTGCAAAAATAAAAATGCTTTGTATTTTTTAAAAGTGATGATGATATGGGATTCGCAAAAAAATTAAAAAATTGGTGAGAAACTTAGGTGAAGCATTTCTTTATAAAGTAGAGTGTTGCTTAGAAAAGAGAGTTGTTTTGGGTGCAGATTTATCAACTCTAAGCACTTATTTTAAGCACTTCTTTATAAACATATTCTAATAAATATATAACTACAACAATCAAATAAAGCGTGTGTTATTACATCACCATACCAACCGTATAACTCACTTACCTATACAATGATTGTAACCATAACTTATCTATTTATAGCTATGATGCAATCACTAAAAAATGATAGTAGGGTATAATCACTCTTAAATTATAGTAAATCACCCTGATTCTAAGAAAATAAGTTGTTGATTGCCCAATTTTTACTATTGATACTATTAATGGGATTTATTTGTTGTAAGTTGAGATGATTTAGTGAATTCAAAATTGATTATATCATATGGTCACATTTAAGTGATTCCTCTTATTAAAGGCAATACATGTTTGGTGTTTTTAGTATTTTTTTATTATTCAAATAATATTTTGTAATAAAATACACATTTACCTTTGGTTTCTCTTTCCTTCTACTTATATCCATATTATTAATTCCAATCTTTCGTGTTTGGTACCTTTAGTTTTATCATTTAAATAATATCTGATAATAAGATTCACAACTACACTACTTGTTCCTATTATCAATATTATTACATACTGTTGAGCATGATTAAACTTTAACTTGTTTAATACTAACTATTGACTAAGAGTTAAAAAAAAAATGGTTTTTAAATATGTTTTGAAAATTCTTAGAGTCACTACTCAATCGAAATCAAGAAAAAGAGTGGGTTAGATTAAATTAATTTAACCTAAGCATTGATCTACTTAGAAAATTGATTTTGAGAAAAAGGTTTTGAAAACCAGAAAATCGAGTCTAAAGGCTAATCTTTTAAACTCTTACGAATATCACTATTAGCTTTTCGAATTTAGATTCAACTTTCAAATTACTCTTTTTAACATGAAATTGAATTAAGTTAGATTTAATTTATGAAATTAGATAATTCAAACTAAAATTTACAGACAAAGGAAAACTAAATTTTTATAAATTTTACATCACCGTAGAGGTGCTTACGTACCTGTTATTTGAGACTGAATGTATGTAATTCTTTAAGAAAATTTTAATAATGTTGGTTTATTTTAGTTTGTAAAGATGGTCAGTTTTACATTTTTTATGAATTTTGTTTTTACTTAAGAAGGAAAGGGTCTTATTTGTTAATTTTTTGGAAATTTCTAAAAGGAATCCTAATTTTAAAAAAGGTCTACTTATTTTTACTTATTTGGAAAGAAAATTTTCTAAGTAATAAAAATTTTTAGAAAAATTTTAAAATACTTAAATGTAATTTTCCATGAAGTATGCAATTACCATAGTTGACATGCTTAAGTATAAAAACGATATCTAAACTATGAAAAAATGCTTAATTATAAAAGAGAAGCCGAAATTATAGAAAAAAAAGCATAAATCATAGTAAAGATGTCTGAATTATAGAAAATATGCCTAAAAGTTCAAGATTGTAGATTGGTGTTTTATTTTGTAAAATTCAACAAGAAGCCTTAAATCTGAAAAGGGTTTATTTATTTTATTGGAAAAAGGATTTTTCGAAGTGATAAAATTTTTTTGTTTTTATTTTTATTATTTATTTTTATGATTTTTTCTTATTATTATTTTTGTTGTTTTATGTTTTGACTAAAAAGAAAAAGAAAATAAATAAACTATGCCTCTCTATCCTTTTTCTCTTTCTTTCTTTTTCTCTTTCTTTCTTTTTCATTTTTTTTTTAGTTACATTACATTAGAACTTACACTAAATAAGATAAAAAAAAAAAAAAATTTACACAAAAACAATACACAAAATAAAGTGTAAGAGGGCTGAAGCAAGATGCAGTATGTAGGTCAAACTCAAGTCAAGAGTAGTGCATTGCAAAGTAGGTAAATGGATTTAGGTTGAGTTAGCATATGATTTGCACATGTGCTAAAGAGAAGGATAGAAGGGTGATCTGTGGTGGTTGCTTAATCGCAATCTTGCTACCATTTTGAGTAGGTAAAGACACATTCTTTACGTTTTTAAAGATGATAAGATGATTTACAGTAGTGCTACAGCTTGAAATGGCCTTTTGAATGGTGGTGCATGGAAGATGAAGTTGGTTAAAGAGAGAAAGTAGTGATTAGGCTCAAATGGATCTTGCTTAAAGTGATGTGAAGGTAATTTTTTAAGTTTTTAGATATGGGAAATTCAGTGGAGTGGGTGGTTTTGCTTGAAAATGATAAAGTTAGAAGCTTTTTAAAGAGAGAAACTCGTTGCTCTTTGAGTAAAGAGAGAAGGTTGATGTGAGAAATGATAGAGAGTGCGCGGATGAGAGCTTGATGCCAGAATGAGTTCTTAGGCTCCTTTTTATAATGTAAGGTTGCTGGAAAACAAGGGATTTACCTAAAGAAGACAATAAACAGTGTACGCGTACATTCCTTAGGATTTGAACTTGTATCTCTCCACCAAATCAAACCCCTTATTAACCAGGTCCTAACTAATTGAAATCATCAAAATTAAGACCAAAAAGCCTATTATGCATATATTGGAAAATATTTTTAAAACGAGCATGATCTGATAGATTTTCAAGTCTTGGTTTTTATTTTATGTAGTTAATTCAAAATTAATTCCTTTATGAAATAATCAATTTAAATCCAATTAAGGCCTAGTTTAAAACCATAATTAGCTTAAATGAACTATATTTTCATGATAAGAATATAGTTAACTCGAACCTTCGGTCAAAATACTTGGATTTTAAAAAAATCCAATATAGCTCGAAAATTGAACACAATCGACTTTTAAATACACTTAGATCCTTGATAACTTTGATTTTAAACATATTTCATATGGTGATTTTATAGTATTTTCCTTACATTTTTTGTTTTCTTTAAAAAAATTGATACTTAATTGAGTAAAATTTTGATTTCAAGGTTTGAACGTGTTCTAGGTTCGAAAACGAAGAAAAGGAATCAAGTTTCACTCAATTCGGAGTTCAAACGAAAAAGTTATGAAGTTATGCAAAAAAATTTGCCTAGGTGCAGAAAGTTACACGACTTGGGGACACGGTCATGTCCCAGGCCATGTTTGGTGACGAAAACAGAATCCTTATAATACATATATAAAAGGATATCTTAGGGTTTCAAAAGAGGAGAGACATTAGAGAAGACATATGAAACACAAGAGAAGAGAAGAGAAGAGACTTGAGGAGAAAGAGAAGAAAAAGAAAGCAATATCAACTTCAAGATTAGAGAGATTGTTCATCAATTAAAGGGGTTTTTCATGTTTTATTTTATGTTTTTGATGGAACTCGTTTTTAGATTCATTATGATAGCTTAAAATTCGAGTATTTAGGATTATGGAACTTAGGGTTTCATGTGACTTTTGGGTTGAATTATAATTTTCAATAAAGTTTCTATTTTTTCTTGATTCAATTATGTTGTTTAATTGTTGATTGATAATTCTAGAGTATCAATATATGATATTATGCATGATGATTGAGAAATTACGTGTGTAATTAGATCTTAGCATAATTGAAGAGAATTACATGTATACTTAGAGATAAGATACGTGTTTTTTTCGGAAAGTTGATTGTTTGTGTGGGAATTCATTATACATTAATGCAATTCTAAGTTATATTACTAAGTGAAGAGATTCCGGTAAATAATTTAGGATTAGGGTTAATATACTTGAGAAAGGTATTAGCTTTAATCGTGAATCCCTCTGGTCAAGAATAATAGAAACTAAATTGAATATATTTTAAAAGATCACATGTTAAACACTAGGGGAAATAATTCCTAAATACGTTATTAATTTCTTGAAGTCGTTTGTAGTTTTATTGCTTTATAATTTACTTAATTAAGTCTCATAATTAGTTTAGATGGTTAATTTCAGTATTTTTAATTCATTCAACTTGACACAATTTTTCGGTTAGATAATAGAGCTAAGGTTAATATTAGTACTCGAAATCTCTGAGGGATCGATTCGGACTCACATCTGCTATATTAAAATTGATAGGTGCACTTGCTTCATATCAATCCTCATGCCTTAAATGACTTACTAAATAGGGACCAATGACCCTTATTTTTTAAATACTATTTCTTTTTTTTTTCCTTTAAGATTTTTTCAAAATTTTTTAATTTTTTTTAGTATTTTCTAAAATTACGCTGGAGAGCGAGGTGGGTGCAAAAATGGAGTGTCTATACATACGAGTAACACATGTTTAGTGTCTTTTTATTATTATTTTTATTATTCAAATAATATTATAAATATTGGTATCTTTAGTAGTTTTTATTATTCAAAAAAATTTGGTGATACAATACATATTCACCCTTAATTTCTATTATCATTACAGATTGGTTACTTTCTCTCTCTTTACATATAAAACAAAGTAAACTTAGATTTAAGTGGAAGATAAAAAATGTTTACCTTTTTATTTTATTTTATTTTTTTAGGTGAAAACATAAAACTTTATAAACTGCTTAAACTAAGCATCGATAAGACATCCTCACAATAGTTAAGCTATTAACAATCGACTCACTTTGGTGGTTATAATCGAAATAATGTAAAACATAGTCCAACAAGAAACTAGGAAC
Source organism: Lumnitzera littorea (assembly GCA_024138015.1). Classification (NCBI taxonomy): domain Eukaryota; kingdom Viridiplantae; phylum Streptophyta; class Magnoliopsida; order Myrtales; family Combretaceae; genus Lumnitzera; species Lumnitzera littorea. The sequence continues at coordinate 51,023,711 of JAMXBB010000011.1, forward strand.
AACATAACCAAAAGAACAACAGTCTGCTACTTGAAGTCTTCTCTTTGCTAGCAAATTAGCAGTGCCGTTTTGATCACAGTCATCCTTGCATAAAAGACAAGTTGGAAATAACAAAAGAAGATTAATACATTTTGCTAAAGTTGGATGGCAAACAGTTAGTTCTAAATTTCTCTTTTGGATCCAGCCTACTGTATGAGAAGAGTTAGTCTCGAGAATAAGGTTTTGTACTTTGTACTCCCAAGCCCATTTTAGTCCCTTAAGGTTTACCTACAATTCAACTTCTAAATATTCTTAAGGTGATTAGAAAATCCCCCTATGACTCTACCACGATTTTTTTTAGCAATCACACCTAAACCTCCTACTTTTCTCGCCACATCAATTGCCCTGTCACAGTGAACTTTTATTTACCTTGATCTAGGTTTTTCCCAAGTTTTCGACAAAAATTTCCCAACTCATTGCATATGTTGAGCTCTATTAGAGTCCATTAAGCATTAGCATCAGTTCAATACCCAAAAAATATCTTGGGATGAAGATTTAAAGATTTTTTTATTTCTCTCCATCTAGATTGCCCATAAGATAAAAGGCATCACGACTGGAATGGGTGTACAAATATTTTTCTACCTATCTTTCCTCCTTCTCATCATTTTTCTTAACCTACCATATATCTTGTCCTCATTATCAACTTCAATGATATTATCAAGCCCTAACATCATCCAATAATCTCTACTTTTTGGACAAAGGAACAATAAATGCAAAGTAGTTTCCCTTATCTCCTCACATAAAGGACATAGGTTGTTCATGGGGATTCATCTCTACTTAAGCTTGTCCCTTGTAAGGAGACCCTGGTTTAAAATTCTTCATAAAAATAGCTGATTAAGTGAAAGGTTGGAGGTCTTCCAAACCTAATCCTAGTGCATGTCTATATCTCCATCCTACTCTTTACGATACAACTCCCCATATGTCGATTTAGCAGTCACTTCCTCATTCATCTCCCCTAACCATGCCAAAACATCTTTATCTGTTAGGTCATCAACTAACACTATATGCCCAATCTTCTTTAGAATTTCTTGTCCAAGAGGGTATCCAATAATCTCCTCCTTCCATTGATTTATCCCATTGCAAACTTGCTTAATAGTTAGAATGTTGTCAAACTTGTTTAGGGGCCTATATAACCAATTTGATACCCTTCCAACATCAGCCCAGTTATCTAACCAAAATAGTACGTTTGTCCCATTTCAAACTTTGAATTTCCCCTTTACCTTTATCCAGTCCATTGTTGTACAAAGGGCATGGTATAATTTTGAGCCTTTCCTGGAACTATGATGACCTTCTTTGAGATGATCTTTTGCTCATAGAAGGTTTACCCAAAGCACATTCTTTTTACTTGAATCCTAAGCAAGCTTAATAAGGTTTGGTTCCATTTCTTTACACCAACCATGCCTAAACCCTTACAAGTCTTTGGCATATTTACCTTTCTCTAATTTACCCAATGTTGTTTACGATGCTGAGTTGTAGAACTCGAAAGGAAATCCTTGTGTAACTGTTTAAGACATTTAGTAGTAATCTTGGGAAGCACCATTGCTTGAGAGTAAAAGTTGGAGACGCTTTCCAATACGGTAGAGGTTAAGACCTTCCTTCCCGCCATACTTAGCATCCTTGCTTTCCAACTTGCTAACTTTCCCCTTGATTTTTCTAAAATGAAATCAAAATCCTACTTCTTGAGTTTACCACCCTCCTTTACTGGGATGCCTAAATATTTTCCTAAACTCGCATTCCCCGTGATACCAAGGAGGTTGCAAATCTTCTTTTTCTCTTCCGTTTTTGTATTTCTCGAGAATATAATACTGCATTTCTCAAAATTTACCTTCTATCCAAAGAGAGAACCAAAAAGGTCAATTGTATTCAACATGCACCGGGCTTTATTTTTTTCTTATACTTCTTCGATGAGAACAATGTCATCTATAAAAAACAAATGAAAGTCCAAACCCTTGAAAGATATAGAGGTCCATTTTAATGACTAAACATATCCATGACAAGGATAAATAAGTAAGGTGATAAAGGATCACCTTGTCTTAGACCTCTAGAAGAATTAAAACTCTCTATCTTTGATCTATTGACTAAAATGTGGCAAGAAGCTGTGGCAAAACATGACGATATAAGCTTGATCCGGATCTCTAGAATATTCATGGAAAATAAAGTGCTTCAAATGAAATCCTCTTTGATATGATCATAAGCCTTTTCCAAATCTAACTTTACCACAGTCCAACACCTTTACCCTTCTTCTGGTTTAAGAGATGGAGGACCTCTTGAAAAATTATGATATTATTCCTGGCTTGTCTCCCAGGAATGTAGCTTACCTACTCTAGACTGATTAAATCATTCACTAAGCTTCTAAGTCCATTAACTAATAGCTTGCTCACAACTTTATACATAGCTGTACATAAACTAAAAGGGTGGAAATCCTTTGATTTATTTTCCCCTATAATCTTTGAGATAAGGACCATAAGGGTCTTATTAATTTCTTCCAGCATCCTTCCAGATTAAAAAATTTGGCAAATTGTATGGTATACCATATTCCCAACAATGTCCTAACATTTCTTGAAAAATTTTATACTTAAATGTTTACTCCTAGGGATTTGTTGTTCCCGATACTCCAAAGTACTTGTCTAATCTCCTCACTCTGGACCTCTTTCCCCAACATCGCAGATGCTTCATTGGATAAGGTATTGTGCCTTAACTCCTACCTTGGCGTATGGGGCTGGCAAAACTTTTTCTTGATGGAGAATAACTCAAAGAAATGTTTGTTTATAAGAGCCTAAACACCTTCTATGTCATGAATCTAGTTTCCTACTGAATCAAATAGCCTAAAGATGCAAACTTTGGATCTCCTTACCAGAGTGCTGGCTTAGAAAAACCTAATATTTCTCTCTCCTTCCACCAACCAACATAAATAGAGTTTAGTTGCCCATAGTTTTTCTTCAAAAGATAAGACCGAATCTAGTTCTTGTTCGAGAAGTCACTCTCGGTCAAGTAGCAATTGAAAAGGATTTTGCCGCAATGCTCTCGTACCTCCTTAATATTTTTCAAAATTGATTTTTTTCTTTCTCCAATCAAACCAAAAACCTCAACACTCTAATGTCTCAACTTACTAATGAAAGGCTTTAGGTTGTCAAGATATTTAAAAATATTATGTATCTAGTGTGCAGCAAGGAAATTCCTAAAATCTGATTATTCTAGCCACATAGGTTGGAATCTAAAGGGCTTATCCTTTTTTAGTCCTCCTCTAATATCTGAGTAAGTATTCAACAGGATTGGAAGATGATCAAAGTGTCTTGAAACCAAATACTAAAGTTTAGATTCAGGAAAATGTACCTTCCGAGACTCATTTGCCTAATCCCTATCTAACCTAGTTTAAACTAAGTCACTCAAGTTTCTTGATCTTTTTGACCAAGTATATCTTGGCCCAATAAACCTCAAGTCCAACATAATACATGCATTCATGCAATGCCGATATCTATTAGCACGTGTTTGGCAGGCAGGATGCCCACCTCACTTTTTATCATTAATTTGCACTTCATTAAAATGCTTAATAACAAGCTAGGGTCTAAAACAAACAGTGGCCCAGTGCTTTAACTCTTCCCAAAGTAGACATTGCTCTTCAAATTGAGGAGATGCATAAATAGTAGATAAGAACCAAGCAGAAGAAGAATTGCATACCTAAACTTCTAAAGTAATCTATTGTCGGGATCTATGCCTTTCAACTATAGCCCGATCTTCCGAATTCCACAGCACAACAATTCTATCCTTTTATCTATTTGCTTCTACACATAACATATTATTTGTTCCTACATACTATCAGAGTTGTTCCATACCTTCAGACCCATACGAGTTTCAATAACTATGATAATATGTGAATCATATTGCATCCACAGATCTCTAATGGGCCTTCAATGATGCTCTAAACTCGCTCCCTTAGCATTCTAAGCCATATTCTTAAAGGGTGGAGGATGCATATTAGATGACAAGGTGTCAATCAACTCAGGATTTCGAAGACTACAAAATATTCTGACCAAACTGATTTGAGGGGCATCATCATGTAACTCCTCTAATTCCACCCTTCATTTGCATTGTCGAAAGGTGGTTTGAACCATCATCATCTGGAAGTCTCGTACCATCCACGTGAATTGCTTGTGTTGGCCTTCCAATAGGGGCTCTACAAACGGAGCTCTCTATGTGTCCACTAAATGAGTGGGACCGTGCATTATCACTTCCACCACTAATTTGCATATCATCTCCATGAGGTCCAAGATGTCCAACCCCATCAGTCTCTCGGAACATTGGCATTCTCATTTCTAACACTGCTTCTACCTTTACGGTAACCATACTTTGTCTTATCCTTAGATTCTTCCCCGCCACATGAACTAGTCGGAAGAGAATTTCTGGGAGTTGGTGTTTTATTCCATTGGTTCATATCCGCTACAATGTCCATTATCACTACTTGGAGGATCTTCGTTGTCAAGGGAGTGCATACTTCCCAAAGTTTCACATCTAATTGTTCCTTTGGTAAAGGAGACTCCTCTTAGAGCACCACCAAGGATAGGGTCGTTTCCACTATTACCACCATTTTGTCGCACTAACTTCTTAAGAGAAAGTGAGTTATTTCATTTTTGGTGAGTCTCAACACAGTAGGATGAATGACACTTTGAAGACCCTTGAAGACTAATATCTCTTTGACTCTTCAACTTATTTGTTTCACTAAAAGGTATGTCTTTTGGGTTTTCAATCGGTCTCTTTTGATTTCTGTTAACCTCCTGTAAAGTTTTTTTGAAAATTCTTGGTCTGTGACCCTTTGTTGTGAAAATAAAATATTTTTGGGAATCTTGTATATTTTCTCTTGTTGTTTCAGTCGGTTTCTTATCTTTCTTCTTGATGAGTCTCTTAAATTGGACCCGTTCTCAAACTCTGCTATCATGCTCTGTATATGATTTCTTTTCGTGCCTTAGCTAAATCTTCAGTCTCTACACTTCCAATCTTTTGGTCTTTAGTCCGCATTGCAATCACAGTGTGGAAAATCCTCGTTATTCTCTTTCTTATTAAGTGAGCTCTCCATTTCTGAGGAAGGTATATCTTCACTACATACGCCTTTACTAAGTGTGGTAAGAGGCATTGTATTCTATATAGTCCCCTCAACTTTATCCTTAAATTGGCACCGCGGTACATATGATTCACATACCTTTGGTAAACCCTCATATAAAATCTTATAAGGCACACCATTGATAATAATATTGTGCTTCAAGGGTACATTAATATTCAGTTGCACACAAATACGAGCAAATCTCCCTCTCTCTAAGCTAATAGTATACGAATCATAACGTAATATTGGGTCAATCTTCTCCCCTATAGACTTATAGTTAAAGGTGAATAATATTCCCTTAGGAGACCAAAAATTCAAATCCATGCAACCAAAGAATCAAATTTAGTTATATTTAGTCTGAAGCCTAGAACCCATTTCTTTAGAGCCAAATAGCAATCATTCACAAACCAAAACCATTTTTTATTACCCATTGGTAATCCATAGGGTTATCTAGGGATATTAAATAATATCCTGGACCCATATGAATCAACTTAAATGTATTAAACTTTCTCCACATCTTATTTAGTTTGTCCCATAACAATTTGTAGCCTGGATTTAGTCTCGTAACCTTGGCGATGAATGCATTTTTCTAAGGTGCACTCGACATCTGGATTTCTATATGAGAAAAATTCACATAGCATAGTCCCAAGACTACATTTTTATCAAGTGAATCCTCTTCTTCATGATTTGTCTCCTCATCTTAATCCATCACATTTGGCATAGGAGAGTCTTGGAAATAAAACTGCTCGTATGCACCTGAGATATTCATGACCAACAAGTTTCCTTCTTCACTATCGACCTATTTTGAAATCTCGATACCATCCTTTGAAAAATCTTTAGATTCACAAGTAGGTAGGTATTTTTTACTACTATAGAAGAGATTGCCCTCATTCTCTTTATCGATTGGAAAATTTGAATTAGGGTTTTCGCACCTGAGAGAGAAGACATGGTCCTCTAAACCGAATAAATGTTTACCTATTTAACTCACATTATTAATGATTTTGATATTCTTGTAAAATTTTTCCTCTTCACTTATCATGTAGGCAAGAGAAGTTCTGATAGGGCATAATCTTATAAATACTAACAAAACTAATACTTCCCATCCATTTCCCACTTTCCTAATCTATGTAAATTCTCATGTAGTATTGCTTTTATCTGTTTTTTCACTTTCATGCATCATATAATTAATAAACCATATGGAAGGCTTATATGTTTCTTTTTCTATATAAGCATTGTAGACTAATAATTAAATAAAACTCGTATTATCATCTGTATAACTGCAATTTTATACCATTGGTGTTCACCGCTACCATCGATAGTTCAATTAAATAATAAGTAAAAACTGATTTTTAAGTTTAGAAAACTAAGCCCATTGGTTTCAAAACAATTGCTTTAGTCCTCTGCTTAGAGATGAAGACCAAACAACGACTTATTCAACCGGCGGACACTGCTGTTGTGACCTCTCCTCCTTCGCCTTTGTATCTAGGAAGTTTTTAATGCTTATGAAATAGACAACGTACACTACAAAACAGCTTGACATCTTCTTCGAACTTCGACTATAAAACTCGATCAGAAAGCATCTCCATGGCAACGGAACGGAGTATTAGAGACGTCGCATGAACTCTCACCGGATGTAGCTGAAAAAGCACTTTCTGCGTTTTGGCTTCTCGATTAGAGATCGGGAGCACGCCATGTTTAAGATCTCAAGGCCAAGCTATGTGAGTGACATTGACGTTGACTTGCTGTGCAGTTATGGATTCCTTGCCGAAAAAGGAAAATAAATCTTGTCGACAACTTTTGATTCTTTTCCTTGTAGACTCTTCTTCTTCTTCAAACACTGAAATCAACCACTGATGTCGGAATAGGAGTTGAGAGAGAGAGTTTTGATTGGACGGCTATAGAGATCATTCTAATGAAAGACTCTAGATAGTCAGTTTTGATATTGAGTAAGCATAAATTTTGCAAGGTCAAAGCTTGAAGGTGGGTTGTTTGTATTGATTGAGAATTTAAAATGAACTAATAATATTTTATATGTTTTATCATTTAAATAATGTAAGAATCTTTAATCTTTATCAAACACATAATTTTTAATAAATCTTTTAATAAGTTATGGTTTTTATCCATGAATGTGTGTGTATTTTTTTATGTCCCAAATAGATAGAGTCACAACAATCATGCTGTATAAATTATCTTAAAATAGAAACTAGCCTTACATCTGCTATCATAGATCTACTCTATGCAAAGCATACTTGACCTAAACACTTTGAAGTGTCCTACTTAGTACTTTTTAGTTACAAAACCTATAGTATAAACTTTCAAAATAGTTCTTGTCAAAGATACGTAGAATAAGACTTTTGATTTATAAATGTAATTACAAGTAATACATTCACATGAAAATGACACATTTTTAATAGAGTTTTTTAAGACCATAGATTCAAGTGAAATACATTATAAACTAAGAGTTGAAAACTACTGGGCCACTAGGGGATATCTAATTTGTTTTTCCTAAAATGTTACACCGATTTGACAATATAAAACAAAAGTCCAACTATTTCTTCTTGATCCTCACACCTTAGCCCCACTCGCTATTAATTAGAGAAGTAGAGAGACTTGGTTTGTGACTCTAAACTTGCAAAATCATCTATAGGGGAATGAATAACAACTTGCTTAATAAGTGGGATGGAGACAAAAATTATGCATTCGGCACAAAACAATCAAGGTTTTCAATTAAGTTAATTAGATATAATATGTATACAAGCAAATGTCATCAGATGACGTTATCTAGTCCATTATGAGATTAGAAAAATTTTGTTCCCTTTAATTTGAGTTGAGCAGTTTAATGTTATGTACTCATGAATTGAAGCCAAATTGAAGCTTGTGCAATAATAAACACCTTTCGCCCAAGACTACCTTTAAACCATTGTCCCCAACCTTACTGTGACCTCCATTCCTATCACTTAGTTCGATTAAGAGTGAAGAAATAACCATTTTAGTTATCCTCATTGAAGGGTTTGTGTTTAGCTTAATAATCTAAGTCGTTTCCCTTAGTTCCCTTAGTGGGTTGTGATGCATATCAGGTTAGAAATTAAGCTGAGTTTAAGTTAGTTCGTTTTTGCAGTGATCAACTACTTTTAAGTAGTTTAAACTAAAGCAGTATACATAGAACAAATACAATATGGACCTCAATTCCCATAGTAACAAGGAAAAATTCAAGTACATGCGGTATGCGCTTACAAACAACTGAACTATAACCACAAACAATAACACACTAAAGTCTCTAAATATTTTGAAATAATACTTTGAAATGCTATAAGGCATTAATCCTACTTACCTTAGTGTTGATACTCGTTATCTTTGTGCATCACTTCGGTCTTCTTCAATTATCCGTAAATATTTAACATAAAATATTCAGTTTTTGTCCAATATATAGAATAAGAGTTCTTTTTTTTAACATTTAGGCATGCTTCTCATTTGAGTTAAATAAGTTTCGTAAGCCTATTAAGCATTAGTTAAGTAATATAAGTTATGACCAAGATTTTGACTTGGTATTTTAGCTTAGGTTTCTGCTTAAGAAGTTTTTGATTAAGGTTCTGATTTTAGTAAATCCTTAGAGTTTATATGCAGACCACTTTCTTGCTCTCTAACTCCAGGTGTGATCAAGTATTCAATTCCATTCTACCTTTTGACCAACTTTCTGATTATTATTACTATAATTACATGTCAAGCTCTTTTCATTAAACAACATTTTGATCGAGTTTCCGACTCTATTTTTACTTTTATATTTCATTAATCCACCTGTAAATTTGACTTAACTTAAGTTATAGAATCATGATAAACACATTTTTACAGCATCATAGAGTCTCAAATCTACAATCATTGATATTACTCTTCTTCAAACTTTATTTATTGTGAGCCCTTAAAATCGTATTTAGGGCAACCATACCTAGATTTAGGGCTTTCGAGAAAATTTATTCTATTGAGTCCAAACTTTATAATTAAGTTAGAAAAGTTAATTGAAGTAACTTAGTAAAGTTAGATTTTAAAAATAATATTATAAAACCCCAATTTTAGCTTTAGTAGTGTAATTATTCAATATAGTATAAAACTCATTAGAATCCTTAAAACTGAGCTCGAAATACAACTATGCCTTATAGATAAATTATTTAAGCTATAAAAGTGAATAATATTACATAAAATACTATATAAATATATATGTATTTTTGAATATACCCGATATATATAATAAATATACCCGTAATTAACCCAAAATTCTATAAATATATAAACTAAGCAATAAATTCACAAAATTGAAAAGAAAATATGTCTTAAATATTAATAGCATAAGTAAAACATCATTACATGAATATGGTTAGCTACTACGTGTATTAACTATATAGGATATATAATCATATATTAACAAAACTTCTAAATATTAATATATTTATAACTTAAATATTTCAAAATCAAATTAAAAATTACCGAAACTTATCTACACACTTAAGAAAATTTTGGATTAAGCTTAGAATCACCATGGCAACTATTGCATCCCTAAGTTGATGAATCAAAACTAGAAATTACCAAAAATTGCCACCTATAACTTAACCTTTTTCACACGGTAATTAATATGTGCTAAATACAATAATATGTATGATGTTATTTTATTAAACATATATACTTAGATTATATATATTATATAATTTTGAAATGCTTTGGCAACACATATCAAGTTATTGAAATCATACAAATATATATGTATATATATTATATGCAATCTATTTATAAATGTATCGTGACATATAATCCTTTGAAAACACTATACCACCATACGTTTATAAATTATATGAAAGAAATATACCAATACTACATATATATTAATACAAAATCTTTTGTAAACACTTTACCAATTATAAATTATACACTTATATTTGCTATGTGGTTGATTACAATCATTATCAATATATATGTTTGTATACTATAATTATATAACTATGGAATGTTTCTCATTTATTGATTTGAGATCCTTTTTTTATTTTTTTTTTCCCACAAGAAAGATAATAGCATAATTTCACCATAAACCATCAGCTGCCTTGAAAAGCCTCAAGGGGCTCAAAAGAAAAGTCCTTAGCTAATAGAGATGATAGAAAAGAAGGGGGATTACAAATCATAAAGCAAAAGTTCAAACCTAATCTTCCTTGGGACATAGCCCAATTGGCACAAGAATTTGCTAATCTATTAACAAGAGAAAGAGAAAAATCGTCAAAAACAGAAAGCAATGAAGCATAGTCATCAACGATGTGAGAAATCATCCAATATGACGAGGAGCTTCTAAGAGCTGAGATTAAAACAGCAAAGTCTACTTCTAAAACAATATTCTTCAAACCTTTATGCATTGCAAGCTCCAAACCTTCCAATGTTACATAAGCTTTTGTACCTTCAATGCCAAAAGTAGTCACTTCCATATAATATCCAGCCAACAAAGTGCCTAAATGATCATGAGCAACAACATAAATACCCATTGTTTGATTAGAAGATAGCTAAGCCCTATCTATATTTATTTTCACTATTCCCATATCAGGAACAACCCATTTCTTACAAGAGGACAAACATTGCAATTGTTGAGCTTGAAGATCAAGTAGTAGTTAAAACAAACTTAGAAAGGTGTGCTTTGATAGCATTTTTAGTTAATACAAGATTTAGAGCTTTATCATTAAAAACATTTGAACATTGGCCCTTCCATTTATATGAAGCACAAACTGCGCTTCAATAATTAATTTTTCTGGTTCCAAAGCTTGTGCAACAGCATACTCCCCCAATTTCAACAGCCATGAACTCCATATCCAACCTTAATTCTCTTCTACCCTTACTCCCATCACTTTAGACGACATTGGCTGAGTCCATTCACAAGAAAAAAGGAGATGTTCTAGAGTTTCCTCATTATTATAAAAACAACTCAAGGGGTTATTTCTTACATTTCTTTTAAAGAGATTGACATTTGTGCTAATGGCGTTACAACAAGTACACCAAAGAAAGTGTTTCGCTTTTGGTATAGTATTTAAAGACCATATAACCTTCTAAGGAAAAGAATTTGGATAACTTAAGTTTGACAAACTTATAACCATTGATTCTAACCCGCTTTGCATGATTTTCCCGTAACCACTGTTCACCTAATACACCCATTCTTCTCTAATGGCCAGATAAGGATATCATCCAAATCAACGCTACCCAAGGGTATTTTCATCATATTAGCAGTTACTTCATCTCCAAAAACAGCATTAAATAATGGAAAATTCTATCATTATGTACTTTTGTCAATGAAGAATTTTACCTTACAATTTTCATCATACACATAATATAAATTAGGCATGGTGGTCTTCCTCTCACACCATATCATCCACGGATCCTAAAAGTATCTGATCTTCTTACCATTCCCAATCGGCCACACTAAATTTTCTTTTATGATTTCTCTTCCTTTCAAGATACTTTTTCCAAATCCAACTCGTGCAATTTCCTTTACATGCATCTAGAAAATTACATTTAGGATAATAAATACTTTTCAATACTTCTACACAAAGAGAGTTAGGATTTGATGCTAATGTCTATGCAAGTTTCCTTAGCATAGCATCATTGAAACTCTTAAGGTCCTTAAAACCAATACCTCCTTTACCTTTGGGCATTTGCAAATTGCTCCACTTCTTCTAATGAATTTTCCTCATGTCTTTATCCTCTCACCACCAAAATCGACTAATCATCGACGATACTTCATTACACCATTTTTTTTTTAAATATAAAGATAGCTACGGAATAGGTTAGTATAGTATATGCAACCACCTTGATCATCACTTCTTTCCCTCCATATGAAAGTAAAGAGCCCTTCCAACCACATAGTCTTCTTTCAATCTTTTCCTTTACTATAGCTAAAGCAGAAGATTTTGATCAAACCCAAGTAGTGGGTAAACCTAGGTACTTCCTCGAGTTACTTGTTATGCTGATTCCTAACCTTTCACAAACATTGGTCTTCGAATCTTCTAAAGCATTCCTACAAAAGAAGATGTTGGACTTTTGCAAATTAATGGATTGCCCTAAAGTACAGTAGTAAGAATTTAACACTTTCTTTAATTTGTTTAGATTCACTTGAGTTGCTTCCATAAATAGTAAAGAGTCATTTGCAAACAATAAATGGGTTAAATCTGTGCATCTTCTTCTCAGTTTAATCCCTTTTAACACATTAGAGCTCACAACATCCATTATTAAAGGCGATAAAACATTTGAGACTAACAAAAAAAGAAAAGGAGAAAGAGGATCCCCTTGCTGAATATCTCCTAATGGATGGATTTTACCAATTCTTTCACCATTCAAAACCAAATTATGGGAAGTCAGTTTAACATAAGTCATAATCCAATGAATCCCTTTTTTATGGAAGCCTAGTTTAGATAGAGTACCATTAAGAAAACTCTAATCGGCTCTATCATACGCCTTAAACATATCCAATTTAATAGCATAGTAGGATATTTTATGTTTTCTGTTCAATTTTAGAAAGTGGAACACTTCATGAGCAATCACCACATTATCACAGATTAATTGATTGATTATTGTCATGCCCCAAACTAAGGAATCGTATTAGCCCCGCCGTGTAAACTAACTTAAGCTAGAAACTAGCTACTTTAGCCGTTAAATTAGGTATAGCTTATACAAGACATTTATCACTATAAAAAAAGGAAAAAAAAAAAATACAAAAATGCTGTTCTTAGGAAAATATTCCTAAGAATACAACATAAAAAATCGCCTCTTGAAGAGGCGATTTTGTATTAAACTAGATTTTGGTGTTTACACATAAAAAAAGGATGATTATTATGTTACATTACACCTCCTTATTCTTAGCTGAACACAAATTCATTTTTAAATCAAGTAGTATAGCTCAAATTGAATTCTATCTGGTTACATGTTAATGAAATGTTCGGTTTTCTCCCCTTTCTCTATCCTACAGGTATGCCCTTTGAATTAATAGAGAACCTTTTGTTCATATCTATAAGAATCAATATTAAGATATCAATTACTACTCTAAATTTGAATCAATCCAAAATCACCAATTTCAACCCAAATTTGCTTCCCTAAGATGTGTTTTTAAGCATGAAAATACTTCGTAATTTTAACACAGTTGATATACCCGAATTTAGGATGACATATTCAATTATAAAGGCATGAAAGTGTTATGAAAGTTGTAATTCCATTTTCAAATGTCTACATAGTGTTTGGAAACTAAGGATAAAATACAAACTTGAATGCAAAAAAAGTAAAGCTAATATTGTTGGCACCATCATCACATAAGTGAACGAACATCCCGAGGATTTGCATTATCTTGGGGTTGAACCATTAGGTTTGTATCCAACTGGGTGATCTATGCCCCATCTTGACTGTAACCACTCGAATATGATGCATGCATAGGGATCGGAGTAGGCTACATTTGTGTGACTCCTTCGCTCGTGTCATCATAAGGATCTGTAACACCTCCTCAATAGTGTCGGGGAGTACAGACTTGATTACCAAATGTCTCTCTCATGATGGGGGTATGGCACATATGACTGCTAGAGCTCTCCCTGTCAAATGGTTTGTAAAACTTAAATCCTGGCGATCTAAGAGATGTTGGTGGCAAGTAGTGTAGGGGAGACACATCTTCTTGAATCTGTACACCAACTTATCTACGTCCCCAGCCTCCCCCTTGGTGACGATTACGTCCCTGACGGCCATTTTTAACTTGCACTACAATGTCATCATTGTACCTTACAACATCATACTTAACTGTAGTTTGAGGGGGAGGGCGTTATCAGTAGTGGGTTCACTTCATGAATTTCAATATACAACTTCGCTGAACCGTTAACTCCACTACATCTTATTAAGAAAGCCAATAGTTGTTGGACATCATAATTATTGCTAATAGAGACGGCATAGATCATGTCCCTAGTCCTACCTACAAGGGGGCATCTGTGAATCAACTCAGCTCGGTGGGTCGTCATGTCAACCTGAAGCTAATTACATATCAATCTAATTAACTGGTCATACGTAGCTCCAAATGGGGGTAAAATGCAACTACTGTTCTCAGGCGCCTATCATACTACACTCCATCCTCTCTTTCCACAATATTTCTACCAACATAACAAACCAATCTCATATTATCCATTTTACACCTGTTTACCACATCAACTTCATATATTTCAGCATTCAAAAATAAAAATATTACCTTATATTAATAGATATACTCTATTGGATTTCACAGACACATCACTTAATTAGACTTCATTATCATATTCCTTTAACGACACTAGATTCATTACTTAGTCCAATTGAAAAAAAAATAAAGAACTAACACCACCTCATTTACATCCCTTAATGAAAATTATTTGTATACATATCACCTAATACATATGTGTACATAAAATATAGTAACGAAGACAAACTTATTATAAAAAAACTATATACACATACATATAAAATATACTAACTAACGAACACAACTTTATAAAAAAAATATAGATATGTATATATAAAATATACTAATAAACATAAATTTATACAAAAAAAAAATTTAAACTTACTAACAATGGAGTATAAAAAAAAATTCAATGCACATGTATATTAGAGAAAACATGAACGATTCATCTCATCTAAAAAATGCCAATAGACAACAATGTACCATAATGTATCAAGCAAAAACACTAATTCTTCAAATTAAATGTGCTTAAAATAGATTAAAACAAGAAAAAACGATACCTTTTCAATAAGATTGTTTAGAGAGAGAAAGTGATAAGATTGCGTAGATTGTCTTTTGATTTTAGAAAATCTTCTCACAATTGCAATCTATATTGTGCTACTACTCCAAATCTACGATTGAATCGCAAAAAAAAAAAAAAAAAAGGGATCAAAATGACGAATTTGGTGAAAGAAGTGACAAAACAGTTTAGAGAGAGGAAATGAAAAGTTAGAAAGACAAAGCACGGAATGAGGGCGTGGGCTGAGGAAGAAGATATAATGCTCATGGAAATTGCCTCTTGAAGAGACACAATTTCAATTTAAGTTGAAATTGCCTCTTCAAGAGGCAACGTCAAATGTCATATTCTTGGGATTCCCAAGAACGACATTTTCGAATTTTTTTTTTTACTTTTTTTTTCCCTTTTCCCTTACCACTCAACCACTTTGAGCCATCCAATTTTGAATATAATATATATCAACCTGTGGTGTATCTTTTAAAAATAGCTTTTGAAAAACAATTTTATATCTCACATGTTCGAGAAAAACAAACTTTATAAATCTTATGGAGTACAAAATCTAAATTTTTAACAAAAAATTTCAAGAATAAAATTGATTTAGGAAACTAAAGTGATTAGTAAAGGATTTATAAAAGTTTATAGGTTTAGAAAATATAGTAGCAACATCTATAGTTCAAAACTAGAGGGTCACTAGTAGATACCTTATTATTTCCCTATAAGTTAGTGAAACCAACGGATAAATAACTATTCGGTTCCATAGTCTTGAATCTCACTCTCTGACTCCGTTCTCTAATCTTCTAGAACCTCTAATCTTCTAGAACTTAGAGTAGTACTCGTGTATTTATTGAGAAACTTGCAAAACAACTATAGGTGAATGAGCAATAACTTGTTCAGTAAGTAGGATGGAGACAATAGCATATATCCGATACAGAACAATTAGGGTTATTGAGCAAGTTTAGTTAGATGCTATGCATGTACCAACAAGTGCCATTGCATAATGTTATCCAATCCATTGTAAGACTAGAGAAATTGTACCCGTTTTAATTCGGGCTGAGGAGTTTGATGCCATGTACTTCCTTGTTCAGAACCAAACCAAAGCTTGAGTAATGAAGAAATACGCTCCAACCAAGACATCACTTCGAATTGCGATCCCAAACTTATTGTGAACCCTTTCCTATCACTAAGTTGGATTAAGGGTGGAGAGATGATCATTTCAGCTATCCTCATTAACGGTCCGTGTTTAACCCAAGAATCTTAGTCGTTTCCTTTAGTGGGTTGCGATGCACGTCCGATTAATAGTTAAGTTGAGTTTGTGTTAGATTATTTTTAGGGTGGTTAAACAATTACAGATAGTACAAAGTAAGTAATATCGTGAAGTAATCAATACACGAGTTCAATACTCAAAATAACATAACCATATTCAAGCATACGTATTGCATACACATAGACAACTAACTAACAATCACAAACAAGACATATACTAAAGTTTCCAAGTATTCTCAAGCAATACTTTAAAATACAATGAAGCAATGATCCCATTTACCCAAAACTCAGATGCTCACTAACTAAGCTCATTAACTTGTCCTTATTAGTGATCACTCGATATTTATCTTGATATAATACTTTATTGTACATATAAATTATGAAATATTGTTAATTTACTTGTCTATATAAGAATTAAGTTGGTTAGTTTATTATCTTATGCCCTTAGTATTAGAAGTTGAGAATAATGATATAATTTTATTTTACCTTCGTTACCTTCTGAGCTATTTCTTGAGTTGAGATACCTTTGAAGTACTTAATTGGAGAAGCTTCTGAGCTATTCTCTAAACCATGTAGGTGTTGAAACTCACAATAGGTTCAACCTTTTAAGTCAACTTTTGAGTTTGATAAGTATCCCAGATTCTTCAAAGACCACCTTCTGATATAGCTGTTAAGTGTTCATATATTTATAATTACCCTAAATATTACTCTAAGTTACCTTCTGACTAAATTATTACTTCTACTAGAATTTAAATTTCTTAATAGAAAACCCTTTGAGCTAAGTTTTGAGTGAAGTCCTCTATAAAGCTTTTATGTAGGGAAGCCTTTAAGTCATCTTTTGAGCTAACCATGCAATTTACTAAATTTTAGACCTTTTGGCCAGACACCCTCTAAGTTAACCTCTCAGCCTAATCAATTTCAAGTTTCTTAAGAATTTGCCTTATGACTTAACCACTGAGCATCTCTTGACTATTCTTCTCTTCGAATTATGCTTCTCACTTAACTTCTAAGTCAATATCTAGTAGATTACTTGTCTTCCATTCCTTTGTGTTGTCCTTTAGCTTTATTCAATACCTTTACAGTCAATTCATTTGTCCCTTTTCTTTTAACTCCAGTTAAGAATAACTAAAACAAAATTTCCACAAATACTTCTCAGCTTCATCACATCCCAAATTCCTTAAGTAACACATTGTCATTCATAATTCCTCAAGTCTACACTATACTAGACTATACATTTTAAGGAAACCTTATTGATTTTCTATATTCCTTCTTACAAAACCCAATTCAATAGCTTTAGTGTATTATAAATACTCTAATAATTAGCTAAACTCATAATCGAATTAGGGTCCTTAGGAAAAATACACTAGTTTTTAGTAAAAACACCATTTTAATCATAATTTAGGACTCAAAAATTCATAAAAATTATAAAAAATAATTTTCTAAAAACTCTCTTCATAGCATTTTAAAATAAATATAGGAAAGTTAATAGAAAAATTTTAAAGTTAAAACTACGTCATTAGACCTATTTATTTCAATATTGAAAATTATTTTATTTTGTCAATTTCTTAAGGATGTATACTATAGTTATCGAATATGCACAAAATATTATTTTTCCTAGATTCTACAAGTGAAAATATGTAGGAATATTTTTTTTTCATAATTTTTTTAACACTATTTATATTTTTACTATTTTTTGAAAAATTGGCTGATAAAGTATACCTACCGTAATCTTGAGTTGTGGCTACCAATGGTGGCTGCACCCTTGTCGAGATGGCTAAGCGGTGGTTGCTACTTCCATTGGTGGTGATGGTTTCTTCTTAGTAATCCTTTAGACCCATAAACTCTTTAACACCTAGATTAAGCACCTAATTTGTATGATTTCTTAAATTTATTTCTTCACTTTTTCCAAATTGGATCTTATTTTTCCAAAATTTTACTTTGCATGTGGATTATGATTGAGAGCTTCTTGGGATTTTTCTAAATTTTTTAGGTTGGTTTGAGATTTTGTTTTCTCTATCTTCTTGATATTAAGGTTATATACTATATCTAGTTGCATGTTTTGGTTAGCTAAATTACTCACACCTGACTACTTATTCCACATGCCCATTCTGATCTTAATCTAGTTGGTGTATAGTTTTTTCTAATTGTTTTAAAAATTTCTTTGACTTAATCTAACTTAAAATATAATTCTTTGGGTATTTTAATTAATTATGGGTAAATATTATTACATAAAAATGACATACAGTGTATACTTATATTCTATATGCTATTTTACGTTACATAATATTTTTATTATATATATAATTTATCTCTAAATACTTACTAACTATTGGAGTCTATTTTATGCAATTATGACAAATATTATGTAATATAGATAAATTAGACTAACTTAGCTATATTGTTACTATTTATCATATTTTTAATATTCAAATCAATGGGGTTTTCCCAACTAATGTCTTGAGCCCACTCGTAAATGTTGAAATTGATCGGGTTAGTTTCAACAATGCCTTAAATTCTTCACTTGAGGTAATTAAGTGAAAATTTAGGTTTCACAATTATAAAAGCACTATGATAAAGACTAATGATACGGTTAAGAAGAGGTTTGACATGGTTGGCTAAGACCTATGACAGAATTGTTTAAGAAAGATTACATAAATTAATAGGTTTAAACTGACTCAGTTAATAATGATTACTGACTTTAGGAATTTAAATAAGGTCAGTCTCGTTGAACTTTGGAAGGAACAGTAACCACGAAAATAGAAATGGCTTCATATATAGATAGATTTACCCACCAGAGTCTAAAAGGCTTGGTAAAATGCTCCTGTAAAGCCATTCGGTCCTGGGGCTTTAATGGTGCCCAATTGAAATGCCGCTATCCTCACCTCTTCCTCTGTCATCCATTTAATTAGATTGCTATTCATTTCATCATCAATCAGATTTGGGATCCTTGCCTGAACCTCATCAACTATCTGAACTCCCTTCTAAATAAAAATATTTTGATAATGATTTAAAAAAGCTTATTTCACTTCCTGATCCTCACTTATCCAGCATCTTTCTTACGTTTTGATCCTTCTTATTTTATTCCTTGCCCTTCTATTAATAGTTGACTGGTGAATAAATTTTGTATTTTTATCCCCCAGTTTCAACCAATAACCCTAGATTTTTGTTTCCAATATGATTCTTCATTGTCCATTGCTTTTTCCAGTTTTGACAACAGTCTTTCTTCCTCTCCAAAGTCTGAATTTTGCACTCTCATGTTCTAAATAGTAGCTAGTGAATCCATCAGGGTGTCACTGTCTTGCCAAAATTTAGGACACGCTCTCTACTCCGCTCGATCAAACTAATCCCACCCTTCTTCATAATATGCATCAGCCCTTGAAAATCCACTCTCGATCTCCTTACTTCCTAGGCTTTTTCTACTTTGTTATACCCTTCAATCCTTAGCCATACTTGGTTAAATCGAAAAGGTTTGGGGCTTTTCTTTTCTTCTTTCTCCAGGTCAATCAAAATCGGGGAATGATCCAAACCTTTGGTTGTTAATGTCAACACATGAGCATTTGACTTAGAAAATAACCACCAACTATTTCCAAAGGCTCTGTCAAGCTTCTCTTTAACACGATACTGCCCCTCTCCTGTTACTCCATGTAAAAAAAGGCCTACTGCTACCGAGTTCAACTAGATTTGTCTCGAACAAAAGCTGATTAAATGCACTAATGTTTCCCCAATCTTTCGGTTTCCCTCTAGATTTTTTTTCTTGGCTTAAAATATCATTCCAATCACTAGCGCAGAGCCACGGATCCTCAATATCATTTGCCCAAATAAGTGATTCCAAAACAAAACCCTTTCTTTAAAAATTGGAGGAGCATAAACCCAGGAAATTCTCATCACTGTCCTAAAAAATCACCCTTGTATCAATAATGTTTCTATTTGCTTTAACAATCCGTATTTTCATATCGTTATGCCACGAAAGGGCTAGTCCACCTGAGATGCCTTTAGGTTCAACATAGAATTTGCTATTGAATCGTAGTTATCTTCTCAAAAAGTCAAAATTGTTGCTCTTGTTCTTCGTCTCTATTAAGAAGACAATGGATCGTCGAAACTTTTTAATCGCTTTTCTTAGAGCCTTGACTATTGGGGTTTGACCAATACCCCAACAGTTCCAACATAGGAACTTCATGGCCCCTCCGTGGCTGATTTGGGCTAGCTACCACAACCCTCAAACTCACTAGATTGATGTGAGATTTCCATTGATACAGACTTCTTTTCAAAAGCAAGTTTCCTTCTTGAAAATTTTTTCATAGCACCGACCTTCTCCTTTCTTCTTTTCGCTGACGCTTTCTTCAATTTTTTTAATCACCTCTTCTATTATCATCACTCTTCTTTTCTTTATTTCACCATCATCCAAAGAATTCATCGGAAGCCAGATCCCTATCTCTTTTAATATTACGACTGCTAAGGGCTTTGGCAAGAGGCGATGGCCTGGGGGATATATGGCTAACTTTGTATGCAGAAATATTAGCCGAAGGAGAGTCTTTACCTGTTGGGGAAGACAATACGGTGTCTCCACTCTCTTTATCAATAATCTCCTCAATACTCGTTGTCTCTTTCGGAAGCCCATGCAAAGACAACTAACTAGGGTTTGCGAACCTCTGAATGGAAGAGTGATATAGTTGTATATCATGAAATTGTAGCTCCTCCATACCCTTTAAAACCCAAACCATTGAAGCTTCCACAGTAGATACTCTCGTAGCCCCATAGCTAGAGCATGAAATTTCCGATCTTTCCAGAGAAAGCAAATTAGACGTTTGGGCAACAAAACAATTTGGGGCTTTGGGGAAGCTGACATCACATCGGATGGGTTTACTAACACATCAGATATACTCTTGTGCTCCAAGCTGATATTTGGTATGTAGGCTTGAGATAAAGAGAAGCCCGAACCAAATCCAAAGAAGGCGAGTGAAAATAAAACGTCTTGACCCTAGCATCCACGGAAATGACTTTACCACGTCACCAACCGAAACTTTATGCAACGTTGAAGAATTGCTTTTGCAATTTTGATTGTTTTGGTCAACTATGACCAATTCCATGTTTCTGTCATCATGCAACAAATGCTCACCATTTTGCTTTTATCAATTTTGTTAATTTTAATAGATACATCCCGTGGTAGTGTTATCTCAAGACCATGTTATACAATTTATTTCCCTCTTGAGTTTATATACGAATAACATTTCTTGTTTTATCACCTTCTTTTTTTTTTTTATCACGAAATTCTCATAATAGATTAACATCCACGAAAATATCATTAAGTAATGTACGTTTCGTATCGATAAAATCTTATGTCGTCAAGTTTATAGTTGTTGATATCATCGATTATAGTTATTATATTATTTGTTATGGTTATTATTGTTGTTACTAGTATTACTAAAATAACACAAATTTGATTTTAAGTGGTATACTGCATTTAAAATAGCATCTAATAGGCATAGTGATTTAGAAAATTGAAATGCCTTAGAAAATTCCAAAGAAATTCGTTTTCAAAATAAGGGAAAAAGTGACTTTTACCCACTTAAACCTTCATCATATTTTATTCCCTTAAATCTTACCAATTGAGCAAAAAAACCCTCTCTAAGCATACCTTCCTTTCCACTACAGTTGCACTTTACCCTCATTTATGCTAAAACAAGAGGAAATTACTCATTTTCATGAGAATAAGATAAAGGATAGAAAGAGCAACTCTTTCCTAATTTGTTTTTGGAGAATTTCTTTGTTTTAGTTGAGATTTCTCTTAGGTTTTGGGGAAAACTATCCTAAAACTTGCTTCTTAAGACTTCTTTTCCTTGGGTTTTGATTCAAATTCAAATTTCAAGAGCTTATTTATCCAAGTAAGTAAGTAAACTTTCCTTTCCTCTTGTTGAGGTTAGTTTTTGCATTAAGTTTTGACGTAAAAGTGTGTTCTGGATGGATTTAAGCTAAGGTGTGTAGTTTGGGTTGAGTAAGAATTGTGTATTATATAAAGTTAGGTCAAAGAAAAATTAGGTTTGAGTTTGATTAGGAAGTGAATTCAAAGCTTTGCCTATTATTCTTTTTGAACTAGCTGGTTGATTTAGGTGGAACCAAGGGGCTAGTTGAAACTTATTTTGACCATAGAATACTAGTAAGAACAAGCAGGTTGGTCCTTCACGAACCATGCAGCTGGTCCCTTTTAGTAGGTTAAGCTAAGCTTTCTTCCATTCTTTTTTTCTTGAATTAAATTCCTTATATCCGAACCTACTTTCTGAAGTATATTTCATACTATAAAACCATTTTAAGTATCCAAAGTATTATAATTTATTTACAAACATGTTTTGCGAAGATTCAAATTCTATCTTGAAACTTCCTTTCTTAAGTCTTCAAGTCCTTATTCAAGTGTTTTAATCATTCCCCTCCTAAGACAAGGCTTGATCTTTACCCCTTATTAAGTTATAACTATTCTTAGTATCCTAGAATAGAACAAGTGATATGGATCAATTAGTGAACACATAGATGCTAGCAATCACACAAGGGAATGAGTCTAAACCTCAAGATGGTTTGAAAGCTAGATGATGGTCAAAAGGGGTTAGAGTAAGGGCTGGTGCACAATTTAGGTGGATATGATGTACTACTCAAGCTCAAATAAACTTAGGGACTAACTTAATATGACGCATAAACTAATACCTACGGTTACTCGCTGCTATTCCTTTGCTTAAGGGAGTAAATAAGAGTTTTGTGTGTGTATTGGGTTTTTAGGGGGAAGGGGAGGGGAGGGGGCTCAAACTTGTGAAGCTATGCAAGAATAATGAAGAAAAGGAAAAGATCTAAATAATCAGCAACTAATCATGTGATTTGTTACAAATGGATATATACATCCCATTTTAGGGCAACTTATAGGTTAAAGCACATTTACCAAAAAAGATTCTAGGCTAAATTAGTGTACAATGTAAGTATAAGGACAAAAATGACAATTAATAGGAGAATATGTGTTTGACAATTTATACAACAAAGACATTTGGTAGAGATGTGTATCGTTCTACAGATGGATAGTTCTATATAGAGGATAAGTTTCTAGGTGTGAAAGTTGCAAGTTGGCTCGAGAAATCAGGTCAATAGCTAATTTAACAACATTATGGCTAAGCTAATGGTGTAGTTGGTTGAGCTATTTTGAGGTTGGCATGGTAGTGGATCTCCTTTACCCAAGAGACAGTATAGTTCTAGTAGGAGCTTAGGTTCTCCAATAAGTTTATCTTCTGGAGGAACTCAGGTTCTCTAGTAGGTTCATCCATTAGAGGAGCTTGGCTTCTTCTTTAATAGGTTGCTTCGTAAAAACTTAGTGGGCCAATGTGGCTATGCCTTAAGCTTAAGAACAAGTAAGAGAGGCCTTGATTCCTATTAATAAGAGTCTAAGAAGCCTTTGGAGAGGGTTATCTAAGACGAGATGGAGTTATTTAGATGCTTGAATTAAATTGATTTGAATGAAATATTGAGATAAGTTTATTATCACAACTGTCAAGTTATTGGATTTAGGTTTCATAGTTGGTTTAGGCTTTGTAATTGGTTTAGATTTAACTTTCTAGGTATGTGATACGTATTTGAAGGATGTGCTTGTTTGGATAGAAAATAATTGGATTAACTCATATTTAACCAAAAAATTTGACTTGTTGATTGCGTTAAGCTTATCTTATGGACTAAGGGGCATATGTTGATTTTCATGTTATGATGTCCTTAGAGGAGTTGCATGTTGAGATGATGTAGTTAAGCTAAGGTAGATCATGGATCATATGTTCTTGGGTGTTAGGATTAGTCGACCAACAACATAATATATGTGTAGTTAAAGACTTGTATATTTATATTTATATATGTATGTATAAGATCAAAAGGTATAGCACCCCATTTGTTAACTGTTGGTCTAAAATTAAGTTAATTTACTAACTATTTACTATTACTCATGTCATTACTTGCTTTAAATGTATGTGTATTAACAGTTTGACATTTATATGTATTTGTGTATTACATACTGAGTTTTAGCTCATTCTTTATTTATTTATTTTTTTACAACTGCAATGCAAGTGGTTAAGATGAAGTTTGCTACTTGTAGAGTTAAGGCTATTAATATTAAGTTAGGAAGAGTGGTGTTTAGTAATTCTGCATCAAGAATGTTGTTGATGATCTATGGAGACGAAAATAATGATGTTTATTGAATTTGTTACTAAGATTTGTTGTTGTAGAAATTAGAAATCATGTACTTAGATATGGTTGTGGTTAAATGTCTCACTTATGAGTCATTTAGTTAGGTATTTAGAGTCTTAATGTGTCATTAGATACTATGAACTTGTGGTAAGTAGTGGCGCTCCTTAGGTTCTAGGACATTGTGAAAATCTTATAGGAAATGATATGGTTAAACCTTTTTCACATTTTTAAGTGAACTCCTTTTGCAAATTTTATAATAAGAGAAATCAAGGTATTCCATTATATATGTATATGTATATATATACACACACACATACATTTATATGCACAATACATATAAGTTACTTATTTTAATCAAGGTATCATTAATATCAAGGTATTCCATTTTACATATATACATATATATGCACAACACATATAGGTTACTTATTTTATAGCAAATTTGCACTTACTAGTTTGATAGGGGTATCTAAATGATGCATAATAATTATGCTTAAAATATTTATCTTGAAATGTATTATGGTCTCATTGAATTGTGACAAACATATTTTAGATGTACAGAAACTAGTAAAGAGCCTACGAAATGCATGAATAAAAGTTTAAATAATGATTATGATTTTTTAAGTAAAAATTGTAGATATAATCTAATTTTTTATGCATCATCAAAAAAGAAAAAAGAAAAACATATAAAAAATGTTTAAGCAATATAAGGTTCTGAAAATGAATAATTTGTTATATTGATTTATTGAATATTCAAATGGGAAGAAGAAAAACACATAATCTCTCTCTCTAAAATGTTCTTATTACCAAAAAATATGCAATATTTATTCTTTTCATATAAAAGGCAAGTGCTTTCAAAATTATATTAAATATAATAAAAAAATTATGAAAACACATCAATGATATCACAAAATTAAAAAAAAGAGATATAAAAAAGGAAAGAGCTTTTAAGACTATATGTTATGATATAATATGATAAAAAATTATGGAAACACATTAATGATACCATAAAAAGATAAGATATAAAGAGGGAATAACTTTCAAAACTATATATTATAATATGATATGGTATAATATGATATCAAAAGACAAATATAGTAGATGAATATTAATGACAAATACAATTGAAAATATAAATGATTATATTTTTGATAAGTATTGGTGTTATTTACCATATCATAACAATTATATTATAGCATACCATGCTATTTGTCATAAAATGCAATGTAATATGTTTATGTATATTATATTATATCATGCAACATACATATTATAATAGAGATATTATAATGCAATGGTTATACACATTTGTACAATAAAGCCTCATATCATTGCATGTAATTGTGTTTTAAAGTATATTAAAAAAATGGATTTATTCAAATAATCGTCACAATTAACCTTTTCATTCACAATGTATACTCATAAATTATTAATAATTAATATTTTAATCAACAATAAATATTTTTAAATTGTTAAAGATGTGGTGTAATCACTAATCATTGCTGTATAATTATATAGACATAAATAATTTTTTTATTATATATGAAAGTCATAAATTATGTCATACATACATACATATATATATAAAATAAAAGAGGTATACTATTATCTAATTGTATAGAGATATATTATATGTTGATCATGATTGTCCATTGATAATTTATTTCATATTTATGTATACATTATATAAAATGAAGGGATGTACTATTTCACATTAACCAATACAAAATTTGCACCTCATTTCAATTTTCATATTTTCATCTGCTACATTTTTCCAATAATATATCTTCATTTCCATAATTTTATACTAATAAATATGTTATACATCTTCATTTTCATAAATTTATACCAATATATGTGTCACTAATATTCATAAAGCAATTACAATAAATTTCTATCTTAATAATGTAATAAAAACATTGAATCACAATTAACTATTGACTTTTAAATTTTGTTCTTTCCTTTTGGTTTGTGTGTTGTATAATGATATTGCCATAAATCATTAGTATCCATAACAATACGGAGATAAACATAAAATGATTTTTAATTATCTCATGAAACATATTGTTTCTAACATCATTCATTCGCGATTCCATTTATTATTTTTATTTTCAATGATCCATTGTTCTCAATTCCAATTTGTATGCTTATATTTCTCATTTAATATTGAGAAATTATTACTCCTTAAGTTCCCTTAAAGACAATAGACTCATAAGTGTTTTCCTTTTCTAATTTTCATAGTAATAAAATGTTAATTCTTACTCTATTCATCAACTATTGGTTATTACTAGTTCCCATTTTTATGCTTTATATTTCTTCAATTTTGAGAAATCATTGCCCCTCTAATTTCCATTAAAAGCATAGAAATGTTAACATTATTAGATTTTCATAATGATGAAAGATTAATTCTTATTTCCATCGATCATCTTTTAATTGTTCTTAATTCTTATTTTTGTTCTTTTATAACTTCTTTAATTTCGGAATTTTTTTCCAACTAATCTGAGATGTACATAAACATTCATATTTTAAATTTCCATAATGAGTTGGTAATTTCTATCTTTATTAATCATCTATTTATGAATATTGTATTGATTAATTCTATAAACTAAACTTTTCATGAAATAGACAACCATTTAAATTCCATACTTTCTTATCTATTTATCTTTACATAATTTTTGTTTATTAATGATTCACATTATATTATTTTTATTTTTACTAGGGAAATGTTCTAAATTTTGATTTTAAAATTTTATTACTTTTAGTAATGTGTCTTACTCAAAAAAAGAAAAAAAAAAAGGGAAAGAAAGAAAGAAATGTTAATTTTTATACCTCTTAGTTATTTCTTTACAAATTATGATGTTATAGCTAAATAGTTTCTATAAATGATGAGCCATGACACATCTAACCTAAAATGAGCAAACACTGGGATTATAGATTTGGTAGGACTAACTTACATTCCATATATAGCACAATATGATAGAAATGGAAAATAAAATAAAGTGAGTTATGCTTTGGAATCAAATATATAATGTAATGAGAATGAGATACTTGAAATATGAAATACATAAAAAAAAAAAGAGTGAATGAGAAATACTTTATTGAATGCAAAATACACAAAATTAGTAAGAGGGGTTAAAAATTCATTAAGTATAATATATAATATAATGAGATACTGCATAAAAAAAAGAATGAGAAATATTTTATTGAATGCAAAGTACACAAAATTAGTAAGAGGGGTTAAAAAGTCATTAAGTATCCCTAAATTATAATAATTATTATCTCTATATATCATCTTTTAAAAAGAATTGTTAATGGACTCTTGTTGCCCTTTTCATATTACTTTGAGTACAAATTTACCATTTCATAACTGAATTAGGCGAAAAAAAAAAAAACTTATTATTCACACCATTAATATGACATGAATAAAACCTAAGTTATTGAAAATCTAATATTAAAATTTTGTAACCTACTTAAAAACAAAAAGTCGTGCTAAGACTAAGTTATTGTGATATTTTGCAAAAAAAAAAAAAAAAAAAATGTTTTTAATTTTTCCGATGGACTAACAACATTAAAACAAATAAACAAAACCAAGCGTACATCATCCAGTAGGCTCACTAGCATCAGCTTGCCTCCAAACTAGACAAACATTCCGATCACAGCCGGAATCCAAAATAACATGTTCTAAAATGACAGTCGGAAAATTAGCATGGAAAGAGAAATTTGCTTCAGCATTGAGGCCCTTATTCGCAAGGCAATCCGCTACCATGTTCGCATCACGGCCGGTTCTGCATAGATCAACATCAGAGAAAAAGTTGTGTATCCAAACTGCTCCTTGTTGACTATTGACTAGATCATCCTCCTGTGGAGATGGGTCAAACATTCCCAATTTAGCCATGACGATCTGATCAAGTGGGAAGCCATTTTTATTCTCGTCCCAGCCTGCTATCCCAAAAAATGTTCCTCTAAATGAATATCATAAAGAATTATTTTAATGATTATGACACGTTATACTAAAATTAATTTTTTCCAATCCGTCAAAATCTCATTACACTAAATAGAATAAATAAATTCATTATTACATTAATGTAAAATCATGACTATTATTTTCTCTATAAAATGGAATTATCCTTTCCTCTTATTTCTTCATTTTGTGCTTTCATCTTAAAAATTTTACCCTAACCTTATGTACAACATTATGGATTTCTTTATTAGCTCCATGGACAAATGCGAAGACTTTATTAATATTGAGTTATGTATTTGATAATCTAGAGATCATTTGGAAATTTCTTACAAAGATCTAGGTCTTTACTTGTTCAATATCCACTTGGCTGTAAAGCTACATGATTGCAACTCATAATCCCACAAATATAAGGGATGAAGAAAGGTAAAGAAGATACAAAATGAAGGATAAGAATTAGCAAAGGGCTCAAAAATATTGGATGGTTGTATATAAAGAACAAATGTCAAGGTAACTATCATTGTAGTGTATACTTACCCATAAATATTCATCAAATCCTCTCGTTTTGTTTAATTTGACAATTGACTTAGCCCTAATTTTAATAAAAAGAATTGTTTGTTAAAATATCATGGAGACAATTCGAATAAAAAAAACCTACTCTCTTAATACATGTAGATATGGATGTAGAAGATATTATATTGGCCTCCTAGGAGACATCCCATAAAAAAAAAAAAAGATATTACATCGGCAACATACAAAAGAATGGCTATTTTACTACAATATACCTGTCAACCCTATAAAAGCATATAAAAGAATTGTTATATTATGAAATATTTATTTTTCTAGCAAAATTAAGCAACTTCATCGGTACTAAAGATAATGTGTTCATAAAAGCCCTCATTATGTTGAATGCATCATCTTCAACATAAAATATTAGTCTCTTTTACTTACAAACCGAAGATTTAAGAGGGCAAATATCAAACCTGAAATGGTGGTTGTAGTGTATTATGATGCATTTGTGCTTGTTGTGGATTATATATAAAGAAGTAGGTAGATATATATTTCAAGGTTATTAAACTCGTGATTTTACTTAGAATCGTTAGAAGATCTGTAAAATCGGAGCATAAAATCAAAATGTAGAAACGTAAATTTCTACAACTTATATAAAATAGCTTTAAAAAATTACTGATATACTTATAATAGTTATTCAAAACTTGAAATACATTATGGAAATAAAAAAAATGAAGAAATTAATTTTTTGTTTTCATAAAAATTCTTAATATATAATCTAACGTATATGGAAGAAGGATAAACAGAGTTGAAAGTAAACTTTTGCCCAATTTTTTTTTAAAAGCTGTAAACTAAAAAGAACCAAACATTTCAACTCATTTAAGTTATTGACATTATAAAATAAAGTATATAATTTTCTTTGTAAACTTTATTATTAGAGTTAAAACTTGGATAAAAATTATGAATATAAAATAAGAGATTGAAAGAGAAAGGAAGAGGTAAAAAATTGGAATAGGATAGGATAGACATTGTAATGGCTTAATAGTTAATGACTTGTAAAAAATTAGTTGTATTTTTTTATTTTATTTTTTAGTCCATTCAACTCAGATATATAGAATCGGTATACTTGGTCAAAAACGTAAGTTTCTACTGAGTTTATATGTAAACTCGGTTAAAAAAAGAAGATTCTACACTCGAGTTAACTTAGAAGAGTCACCTAAAATCATAAATTCATAGAATAGTATGGGTAAAATTATGATTTTGACAACTATGTATATATGGAATATTAAAATAAATTGAAGAATAATTTAAATTACATATGAATATCTTATGCTAATTACTAAATTAATGACACTAACAAAAATGAAAGAAAAAAATAATTTTTAAAAATTAAATTATATTTCTAAATTCAAGAAACCTAATTATGAAGGGCATTATGATTACAGAACTATATATGAAAAAAACTTCTAAAGCTATATATTATAATATGATAATACAATTATCTAATATATAATTTGATGAATATGGTTTTTACTATTATTTATTTACACCTATTGTTATTATTATTTAATCATTTGTCATCATTTTTAAAGATTTCTTTAGTGTAATTACAAGTGACCCATCATATTATTATGGCCCATAAACTGAAAATGTGCGATTACCTTATTAGAACATAGTAATATTTTAGAATTTGTTAAATATTTCTAGGGTTTCACATTGCGAACTAGGTATCTTATTCAATAAAAAAAAATAAAAAAGCTATAAAAATAAAAACCACACCAACATTTTGCCTCTCTCTTTGTTTGTCTTTTTTAATTTCTTTTATTTTTAGACTTCTACCTTTTCTTCTTTTCTCTATTTTTTTTTTCATCATACTTCTAATTCTTTTTATTTTTACCTTTTTAGGTACTTTTTGGAGAAGTAATCAAACAAGCTCAATTAAATTCAAAGTTCATTAACATCTTCATTTCGTTTAATAAAATTGGGAGAGAATGGACTTTTAATTTATTGGGAATGGAATAAGGTTGTAAAGCCTAATAAATTGTTTATTTTAACAAAACAACAAGTAAGGGAATAAACCCATAATAAACTTAAAGAACCATTTTACCCTTTTTCTTTCGTCTTCTTCCATCTTTTACCTAGCCATCTTGTAAGATGTACTTAATCCAACATTAATTTGAGTTTATTGCTCGAGTTATGTACTTTTATAGTATAGATTGTGAAAAAATGTATAAAAATAGTGTATCTAAAAAAAATTTTACGAAAGTAGTATAGTTAAGGCTCACGCTTTGCGTGTGCCTTCACTATTCATTGATTTTTTTTAACTGAAGGCCTATTCTCTAAGCGCGCCTTTTTTTATTCAGTAAGAAGGTATGCTTCTTATGTGCGCCTTTAGTGTTGATAAATTTTTTTTTTAAGTTACTTTATGTAATTAATTAAGCTATTAAATAAATGCGCATTCCTTTCACGTGTTTCACGTGCCTTCAATATCACTACCATGCACATTTAGGTGAGGCTTCATACTCTCCCTAGTTAAGTACTTTCAATATAGTAAGTTAGTTACTTATTCCACTCATAAGTTAAATTCATGCTTCACATTCACTTTTGCGAGGTGTACTACTTATGAAAATTATTAATGAAGCAGGTCGATTTAAATGATTCACTAAAATATCAACTAAACCTGTTAAAAGCAGTTATAGCATAAAGAAAGTATATATATATATATATACAGTAAACTATTAGTATTAAGAGAATAGCAATATAATAAAAAAAATCATTTAAAAAAACCATTTACATAGTGAGTAATAGATGTCGATAATACATAACAATCAAACTAAGTAATACAAATATAGTTATTTACAACTACTTCTTTCTAGATCTAGTTAATTGTTTTCTGAAACGAGCTAATGAAGATGGCCTACATGTGGATAGACCCTTAGATGGCTTACATGTGGATAGACCCTTAGATGGCTGTAGAGGAGTATCAATGAAATCTACATAAGTAACTAAAGTAGGTAGTGATGGTGGTAGCTAGGTTTAGGCCTCCTTTATGTGTACTGTCTAAGGCCATCCTGTATGACGTTTATGAGGAGCTGGCGGTGTTGGTTGCGGATACATTGACATGAAAGCATTAAGAGTGTCAAATAAGGTGTAGCTCGAACTAGATGTATAAGCGTGTGGTGCACTGCTACCAATCTCGCCTAGGTCGATGGAATAGCGAGATCCCGATAGCATAGAATCATTACCATATCCTGGACTACATGCCTGCACTGGTCAATGTTCTTTCATGTGAACTCTAGGACCTATACGCGGTCGAAGGGTAGATAGAGGGACTGGCTCAGCTGGCTGGTTGGGAAATAATATTAAACCACTATACTCTTTGAGATACTGAAGGCCACCATTGATGATATGATGAGCAGCATGAATATCATCTACTAATCTTGTTCGACGTAGAGTGTTCGCCTATAGTTAATGAAACAGTTAATGTTATCTTTATATAGATTGCTTTAGGAAAAACCATAAGATAAATGGAAGGAAAGCTTACTGAGTATCCCATTACAGCTCCACGATGGGTAATGTATCAGTGTGTATGATCCCAATACTAGTCATAATAAGTTGGATCGATACTCTTTGGTACCTGAATATCAACAACCCTCATTTAGCAGATTACCTAGGTTGATATGTATCCCCGATAGGCGATCGACTAGTTAATATTTGTTCTACCTCTAAGGTTGATATGATGTAGTTCATCACCTGTGTGAACATTGATCGGTATCGACTGGAAGCCTCTAAACTATCGTATAATACGGTCAGGGAAATAAAACTCTACAATGTGGAAACATATCAGTGGAACCCTGGCTATGCAAATAGCTCGACCAACACTGCAAAACGGGGGTAGAAGATCAATAAGATCATCTAGGTACGGCTCCTATACAACCTATAATGCATTTAGAAAGAAAGTGCATTAATAATCCATAAATTTTTAATGAAGATCAACAAAAAAAAAACAAAATTCAAGAAATGCATACCTATTTACTCGTTTGCAGATCAAATGCAGTTTGGTACGCATCCACAACATACGTAGCATGGTGCACAGCGTCTCATGATATGGCCTACCTAACAACTAGTGGTAGGCCCTCCTGTATGGTAAAGCCAGACCTGGTCCATGGTGCAATGTGGGAGAAATGATCCCATGCCCATATTTGTAGTAGTATGGCGGTGCCTCCAATCTCCTGCGTTCCTTATTGTGTAGTCTCACAAAGCTGACGATACAACTAAGCCAAACAAGTTGATCCCCAATTGAACGTCGCAGCATATGGGAAATACTCTAGCATTGATAGGAACATCATGTGAACAAGGGCTGAAGACTTATCTATAAATAAAAATCCACCAAACAACTATAAGATGCATGTACGGGTGTACCGACGAATGGTCTCATCATCTGCACTTGCAGGAAGTATGCTAAATCTATCTCATAACCAATGCAAGTTAATACGTCCCCTTCTACTAGTACTGTCGATGGGGTAGTCTCTTAATAATCTCTTAGCTACCTAAGGCCATACTAACTGCATATGCCTAGTCACTGTAGCCCCATTGATATGGAGATCGAATAGGACCTTTATGTCTTGTAATGTGATCGTCATCTCCCCATAAGCTATATGGAACGTGTGAGTCTCGGGTCTCTACCTCTTAACTAATGCCGTGATGAGGTGATGATCAATCTGTATGAATGACAGCCATACGACCCCTAAGAAACTAGTATCGGTAAGGTGGGTGATGAAGTGATCATCTATTGGTATTTGTTACGTACCCTTCCGTAGGCTCGACTCTACTCGACAAACTGTAATGTGTTCCCCTCCCTATAATATTAGATTCATTTTCATTATAATAGTGGAAAACTATTGAATTGTACAAATTAAAAGATAAATTAGCATCAAAACATAACCAAAAATCCCATACATCTTACGACCGATGTCGTCCCTATCCATGCAGTATTGACGGGTCACTCGATCCTGAATCCATCTAACTTACTAAACAATAAAAAAATATGTTTTATCATTGACTTATAGAAGCATAACATGATATGATATGTAATGTAATGTAAGAAAACAATAGGTGTATGTTTGTTTATACCATTTCTATTAAGTTGAGGATACCTTCTCCTATTGTGTCCCTCCATTCTACAAACGTTATACCTGCTCTTATTGGCAGGCTCCCTTAAGTCCATTTTTATATGGAATCTCTTCTTTCTTGGTTTATCTAAACTATGTTTCAAGTTTTCGTTGGGTATGAGGAATGGGTAATCAAGTTAGAGCCAATTCAACTCATCACCTAGTGGCATGAAGTGTCTGGCGTAGACATCCAATTGATGGGACCATGTATACCATACACTAATGTACCGACTAGTAGTAACTCGAATAGGATTAAGTGCCCTTATTGCATGTGAGCACAGGATTCTATAGATTTGCCATTTCCTACATGAATACGTCATTCTATTCATGTCTACAGTATGTATTCGACCGCCTCCTTCATCATTCCATTTGGTTCATGTCTCCAACCTGTCTTCACCTCCCATATCCCGTTTTTATAGTTATATTGCTTGATGGAATGAGCTGGAGCTCGCTTGGCTTACGTTTTCAGCTTCTTTGCAACATACTTTGTATTCACTTGCTTTACATCCATTCCTTTCCTCGCTTGTTCGACTCTTCTCTCTCAATAATCAATACAATTGTAGAAAATTTTCTTGACCAGTACAGTAAGAGGCAATCCTCTACATCCTTTCAAAATAGCATTGTAACTCTCAGCGATGTTGGATGTCATATATTTAAACTGATAAAAATCATCATAAGACAACATCCATTTGCTATTGTTAAATGGTGCAAACCAGATGGCTCGTCTTCCTTAACTTGCACCATTTAATCCATTAAGTACTTAAATTTCCTAAACTGTACCTACATGGTAGCTGCAGTAGCAACAGTAATAGCAAGCTTCTTGTATAGTTGGTTCTTATGTGCCATGTTGAAATTACTTGCAACATGTCGTATGCACCATCTCCAAACTACAAATGGTTCCTTCCAACCAACTTCTTCTTTATTGAGTGCATTGTTGATACCTAAGTGCTTATCCATAATTAGGTAAATCGTTTTCTCTTGACCATTTACAACAAATTGTTTTAATCTTTTGAGAAACCAACTCTATGTCTTTACAGACTCCGTGTCAACAAGCGCAAATGCCAAAGGGATAATATAGTTATTTCCATCCATAGAACAAGCAATTAACAATGCGTGACTGTACTTTCTATATAGAAATGTACCATCAATACAAACCATTGGTCGACAATACCTGAATGCATGTACATACGGACCAAATGTCCAGAAGACTTACTTCATTATCGAAACACCAGGCTTAAGGGATCCCCTCCATCCCCACACCACCTTAGATCTAGGATTTGAAATCTTAATTGCATTCAACAAAATTGGAAGCTCGTTGTACGCTTTCTTCCAATTGCCATATACCATCTCCATAGCCTTTCTCTTTGTATCCCAAACTCTCTTTCAAGTCACATTGTAGCTAAACATATTTAAAATATTTGCTTGTAAGTCTGCAATCTTTATATCAAGATTCTCTTTAACATTATTAATAAAGCAATTAGCCATAAGTCTACTATCGATTTGTCTGCAGTCTTGCATTACATTGGGGTTGACACATGTATGTGGGCCCTCAAGAATTGTTATGACAAATACCCTCATTAAACTTTTATATGATGCCTGTAGCCTCAACTTGCATCCATTATCCTTCTTCCTACAATAAACCACCCATAGGTTTGGTTTTGATTGATTAATATGGTAGTCACAATAGTTATTGATGTGATATCTTTTTGCGATGTCAATAAGCTTATCTTTCGTACTGAAGCGTTGTTCGACAAATAAATCTATGTCGTCAACCTGATTACTACTCTCCACCTCCATATCCTCCTCGAATTCTATGTAACCACTGATACCACCAATATTCATATATGGAATTAAATCTCTAACTTAGAATGTCGGCATCCCACTTTGATTATACTGGGGAGCTATCCCAATCCCCTAGCTAGTAGTGAACTGAGGTGCAAATGGAACGCTGCTCAATATATACTCTAACATGGCCGCATAATCTACAGCGTTTTCAATTTCTATAATTTCTTCATATTCAACCCCCACGTGCTCTCCCTCAACCTCAATTGCAAGTCCCATTGGAATCTTATCTTTATCAGGGTCGTAGCCTAAGTCATCTTGTAATATTGACCTTATTTTTATATCAATTGCCTATTCATTTACACCGCCTTCAACAAAGGTAAAGTCTTCCACTGGATAAGTTTCTAGTCTGTCATACATAGGGCTGTCTTCACCAGTTTGATACACCTAAGGTTGAGGAAAACTGGAAGACTCAACCCGTAAAGTTCTATCGACAATAGTCTTGCTAGGCTGATCGGAAGCTCTAACATATATCTCCTGTATCCGGTTTTCTCTAAATGTGTTGGCCATTTTTATAAAGTTTTCTATATCATCATTATTCGTAATGGCCATCAAAGTATACAAAACAGCTCCTTCATAGTAACAAGGATGTTGCTAAATAAGCTTAACCTTACAAGGATTAACTCTGATGCTTATACAGATCCGTTGGAGAAAATGGTTATAATTAGAATCCTTCCTCATCTTCAATTTTTTCACCAGGTCCCCGTCATATTGTGGAACATTACTTCCATTTAAAATATTCCCACCTATATACACAATTATCTTCATGTAATAAGCCATTAACAACCTATTGAATCATGAATGATAAAATCAGTAAAGTTTATACGATTTTCCATAGTTCATAGCACCTACACAATTTTAATTCTCGATGGGGTATCTTATCACACACTATAAGCTCCCATGTGAGTGGGGCGTGTTGTCGTACCCATATAATTTCACTTCTCAATGGGGTATCTTACCACTTCACATTATAACAGTAAACTCTCATACGACTTCATTTCTCGATGGGGCGCCTTATTGTACCCATACAATTTCAATTCTCGGTAAGGCATCTTATAATATATTATAATGGTAATCTTCCACACGACTTCGTTTTTCGGTAGGGCGTCTCATCGTACCCATACAATTACACTTTTAGGTAGGCCAATTTATCACATATTATAACTTCATACTATAACTATAAGCTTCTACACGATTTTATTTCTCGATGGGGTGTAACTAATACATCAATAAAATCACATATAATGTACGAGTTGTATATATATTTTTTTACATAACCACAATTACTTATATAACCACAAAAATTATAAACACCATAAAATTATTAATAATAAACAAAATTCAACATGTAGATTAAGAAAATATGAACACTACAAAATTTACCAAGTAACTACATTTTACATGGACAATATAAATATAATTATAAATACATCATCATTTGTATTTAAAAAAATATATAATAAACAAAGATTGCCGAGAGTTACTTACAAATGGGTTGAGAAGAAGAAGGTACCGCTGTTGCTTGGAGAGAGAAAATAGGGCCAAGCTATTGCTCTGAGGGAGAATATCAAAGGTTTTGAGGATTTTATGAAATTGGAAGAGGTGAGAATGAAGTTGAAATGTTGAAGTTGGGGTATATATAGGTGAATGGAAGGCATATGTTAGGAGTATGCCTTCCTTGGCATGTTCTTGGCATGCACCTTCTTAATTATAAGGAAGGCGCGCCTAAATAATGCACCTTCCATATAAATATAGAAGGCATGCATATACAGTGCGCCTTTAGTTAAAAAAATCAATTATTACTTTCGTAATGTTTTTTCAGGATACACAATTTTTGTACATTTTCCCCACAATTTATACTATAGAAGTACAAAACACTTTATGCTCCATATAGAAATAAACAAATAGACAAACATGTTCCTCAATAGATTCAAAAGATTACATCTTGATTTTTCTTTTACTCTCAATCTCTTTTCAAATCACATAAGCTAGAAAACCCCACATCATCCACCCAACACTTCATCATCGATTTCATTTGCCACTGCTTCATCCACTTTGTCTCTGATGCCGATGTCATTCACACCTTCATCTTTGACCCTACCCTCCCTATTAACACCTCCATTGGTGGCATCGTTCTTAAGTTGCTACTACAACCATCTCCTCATCGTCCTTTACTCCTTCCATCCCCTCCCCTTATTAATGACCTTATTGCCTATGACATACACACACCGTTGCCTTTTCCTCTCCACTTCCCCTTAACTTGTGCAATGATGGTGTATCGAGATTTGGTTTTTGTTCCATTTTCTAGGTTTGTTGGTCCAAGTAGTTGTGGGTCCATACAAGACCGAGTGTGCATGGTGTGGAGGTTGTGAGGGTTTGGTGGTGGTGAGTAGATTACATGTGGTGGTATGGGTGCTAGAGAGTGTGGTGGCATGTGGTTGCATATGGTGGTGGGTAGTAGTAGAGAGTGTATAGTGAAGATGTGCTAGTGGTGGTGGTGGTGGTAGTGATGGGTTGATGGTTGCGTGTGGTCATGTTTGGTGGTAAAGGTATGGTGGTGTGTTGAGGATGTGTGGTTGGTGAAGAGAAGATAGTTATTTGTTGCTGAATCAAGATTCCTAGGTCCAAATTAAGAATCCCAATTCAGCAAGATGAGGAATTGGAATTCCTTATGGAAGTCTTATTAGGAGTTAAAAAATAAAGTGAACACTATAATAGGAATTCATAAAAATAAAGGAGAAATAGCTATTTCATTCTTGGTCCTTCCTATTATATTTGAGATTCTACGATGTGGACGTAATGCAGTAAGTCATCCAGAAGTTAAAAGAGCTTTAGAGCATTAATTGCATTCAAGAAGGGCTTAATAGCATTAAAAGAAAAACCGACACAGTGATCGGTATATGCTTTTTCTTCCTCTTTCTTTATTTATATTTTGATTGACGAAGTATTAAAGTGCTCGAAAAAATATTTTTGAAGTTTGAATTTTGTATAAAAGGAAACGTAACTAAGGGGATGAGTTTTTCACTTGTACTTCTTCAGTTAGGCGCCTGGTAGAGTGATGTAACGGAGCAATTGAGGGTAAATTGGTTATTCTCAAAAAATGGAATTTAGTTTTTAATATGCTGATTTGATTTTCCTGAGGATAAGTTAGACTGTAAGATGTAGTAATAAATTTGTATTTCTACACCTTTATCCCAACTTAAAATCTTTTTCTATATGTGATTTCTAATACTTTGTATGAATAAATATAATATAATATAATAAAATGATAAATCACATATTCTTTGATTAATTACACAAATATAGTGAGAAGAAAATTAAAAAAAAAAAGGCTTTGATTGGTTTATATCGTATTTACATGCCTTTGTTATGATAATATGTCATTTTTTATGTATATATTTTTGTAGTTGTAATAGCAAAAAATTGTAGAACCAGAAAAATATACATACAAATAGTTATAGGTACAAAAATACTTGACAAAGGAAATGCAAAACAAAATAAATATACTGTCTATAAATATAACAAGGGACAAATTCAAAAGTGACAAGATATAGAAAAGATAAACTAAACCTAGCGCGTTCCGAGACCAGCTTGGAATCGTTAGTTCACTAGTTGAATTGTAACTAGCCTGCAAAAGGTTGATTTGGGCATGTAGAATTGGTGGTTCATGAGCAAGTGAATTGGCTTGGATTTATTTTTTTTGAATTTTTAATTCTTTTTCTTGAATTTTTTGGTGATGTCTTTCCTTAGATCGGCTTGGATTTTTTTTATTTGTTTAATTTTTTCTCGAAGTTTTTTTCATTTTACTTTCCTTTCAAAAATAATTTTCTAACACATTTTATTTCTAACTTAGTATAGTTATAAACATAAATTATGCATACTAAATTTAACCATATGCAGCTGCACAACATCACTTCACATCTCTCATTTAATAGGTGTTGGAAATACATAAAAGGTGAAGTACATAAGTTATTGAACAAACACAAACTTGACACAAATACATTTAATAAAAATCAATACGGATAACAAAATTATTGAAACCAACACACATATTATGAAACAAAATTTTCCTTCGAGCTTAAAAGGAAGAGAATGCATGGGCATGGAGACATGAAATGTAAGAGCCTTACCTATGAATACAATATCTTTTTATTTTATTTTTTTTGTGCTAACTAGGAAAAAAATGTAGTCAAGTAGTAGTACTTGTGGTGTTTTGATTTCACATGGTTGAAAGTTCCCCATTGAGGAATGATCTCCTCTTATATACTAGTGGAGATGGTCGTAGGGTATGTAGTGTGCTAAGTAAAAGCTATGGTCTTCTTTGTCTTGAACAAAATGTAAATGTTTATCTATCTCTTTTTTCATGAGTACATGCAAATATATACCAAAGAGAGAAAAAAGATTTAGTAGGTATTACACACCATATGTTATGTACATGTGGTGTATAAATATCAATAAAATGTTGATATGAATTATAATAAAATGGATAATTGCTAAATTAATTATCGCGAGTGATTTACATACATTATACATAACAATATCTTATTGATATTTACACACCACAGGTGCATAACATGTAGCATGTATTGCCTATTGAATTTCTTCCTAAGAGACTAAGAGTAAGTTGTGTGAATGGGAGGAAGGCATAAGGGTTGAATTTATAGAAATTCGTGAAAATCTTATCATAATGTTTTCTGCTTACCTCTTCATATAAGCAAACATTGCAACTATCTTTATCTCTTTCCTTCTCTCTCTCTCTCATTTACAAGCGACATTAAATTGTCACTTTCACTATCAGCCTTCTTTTCTTTCCATCCTTTTATCCTTCCTTCATTATTAATGGTATTGAGTCTCTTCTTATTGTTCCCTTCCCCCCTCCTTCTTTTCCCTTCTCTCTTCTATGCACTCAAATAATAATTATGTGTGCTCATATTTTGTTATTTTGGGACAATTCATATAAAATAAAAGTGTGTTAAGTTTTTTTGTTAATTTTCTTTGAAATGTCACTTATATACTCTCTTTGACAAAATGTTGCAAGTACATGTAAAAAAAACTTGAAAAATTTGCACGTTTCATTAATTTGATGTATGTTATAAAACACTTACAAATAACAAAAATTTGCACTTTGGTTCTTTGTATCAAATTTACATCTTACAATGATCTTGCATACATTGCTAAAAATATACCATTTACAAAAAAAATTTACATCAAACTATTCAGAGTAAAAATATAAGTTATAATGTTCAAGTATGTAGCTGGGAAAAAATAGTTTTTGCCAATTTTTAGGTTGCTCAAAAGGTGCATATGTATCTACTAGCCAAAACCAGATTATTGTAATTTTCTATAATTAAAAAAAAAAACTTTAATGTATTGGTCAATTTTATTTTTGAAAACAATGCTTGCATTACATGATTGGCTAGTGAAATATGTTTATGGAAAAACTCCTAATTTTTTGTTTTCTTGACTTTTGAAAAATCTAACCGAAATATGGAAGGCTTAGTTTTGAAAATAACTGATTAGGGCTTTTTTTCTTTTCTTTTTTTTTTTTTTTTTTGAAAACCATTTACTAAATGACAAAATGCTTTTAAATAAATAGAAAAATTTAGGTTACTTGCTATCATCTTGTGTGGCATTGTGATTTGGTGTTGAGCCTTAGATTGCCTTAAGCGAGTTAAAGTTGTTGAAGAAGTCATTTTCCTCAGTAAACACCCTATAGGCTCTAGGTCTCTAATGGTTTCTTTCCATCAATCTTCGTTGTAGGCCATATCTTCCATATTAACGGAGGTTAAGGAGGCTTAACGACCATCAATAATGAGGCCTGCGGTGCTAAATACCTGTACAACTGCAACCTTTGATGCCAGAGTGGCAAGATTGTCAAGCTATGTGGGAGAGGATTGGCTTTGTCTTTTTATGCAACTTCCACCATTCAAGAATTTTGCAATCATGAATGCTAATGTTATTATCGAACTCGAAGTTGGTATTAAGATAGTGTTAGAGCTTTGTTTGTGGTCTCCAGAATCTATGTCTCTTTAATTTCTAACCTAACAAATTTTCTCCCACAAATGAGTAGCTGTAGGATATTGGGGGTAATGAGCGAGAAATTGCAACTTGACTACCGTACACATACGTTAAATGTTGAAACAACTTGTTCATTTTGTCGTTGCTTGTCTAAGTTCATTATTGCACTTGTAGTACATATCTTTGGTATTGGAAAAGTTATCAATTATTTCTTACTATATGTTAAGGTAGTCTTGAAGAACATTTGTTTTATATCATGGGTCTAAAATACTGACAATAAGGTAGATAGAAGGAATATTCCTATAATATTGTAGCTACTTTACCACCATTTCAACAATACAACTTTGGAGGACAGTCCTTGCATGCATCAAATAGAATGGCAACTATATTAATGACTTCCATTATAAAATAGTGCAAGCTGGGCTTGTAAGCTTGAGGAAAAGTGTTAGTAGCATTATTGAAAACTTTCAGTGCTTACAACAACTTATTGTATACTCTTGAATCACTTATTTAGATTTGAATTTTTGGTATGTAAACAAAAGTTATATAAAAGTTCTTTATAATTTACCATGCTTTGTAACATTTCATATCTTGAATTCCATCAGTGTTTAATATCCTTTTTAAATATTTTATACCTTTTACCATTTTGCATACAGTAATCCCTCGCATTTTATGCAGAATAGATCTCTTAATTGAGGTTTTCATTGCTAATCTTATTGGTGACACTTTATATTATAGACCTTCTCCATTCCCTCCATTCCCTTTTTAAAGTAAAAATTTAAAATATGACATACACATTTGATGTAGAAAAATGTTCCACCTAATGTGATTTGGCACAAGTTTTTAAGCTCCTCTATTAATGTGATGTTTGCGCTAGCATTATCAAACCAATCGAAAAAATTTTCTTGGCAAGTGATACTCATCTATCCAATAATAGGTTATTCTTATGTAAGAATTCTTTTGCCATCTATTGGTCCATATATTTGGATATTTCAAAACCTGTGTATCTAAGGAATTAAACATAGCTGTTGGCTCTTATTTGCCTTTGTGGTACAAATGTTGGTTGGCTTTGTGTATAGTTTTGGAATCGAAAGTACGTGAATTGGGATTCAATGTTTTTTATTTATACCATAGTTAAGACTTACACTTACCTATGCTCCAAGAGAGGTGCATGTTTACAATGAGTTGTGCAAGGGCTAATTTTTTACTTTTTCACATTATATTAGAATAATGCGGATGATTACGAATTGCTAGCACATGCGATTTGTTGTAGTGGTTTCTCAATACTATACTCTATGTGATGTTTCCTATGCAAGTGCCTTGTTAAGGTACTATACTTATCCCCTCTTTTCCATGCGTAGTTTGAAGAGTATAGTTGCAGTGTGCATAGGAATTCTCCTCTTCATTTACAATTTTATTGAAATGTTTAATAAACATGTCAAACTTTGCGAGTTTAGAGAGGTTACCTAGATTGCCATATTGAAGCTCTTTTATGTCGTCCTCGGCAATATCTATAGTCTCTTCATCCTTTGTAGCTTAGTTTGTGGCATTAAGTTCTCAAACCTAGGAGAAGCAACAAAATTATGGAATGCATTTTCTATTTAGTCACTAGTGAAGTTGCGGTAGGATTGTAATCCTCTACATCTATGAATTGCTTAGTTTGAACTTCTTTCACTTTTCCTTTACTAGCCTTCTTACTAGAGGAAGAATTACTAAAAAAGAAATCCATTTGTTTTTCGTAGTTAGTAATGAAAAAATTTATCATCAAGTGCAATATAAAAATGTGTTGGATAGGACAATGGCTTATATTTTTACACAAAGTGAGTTTCTATCTCTTGATTTTTAAACAGACTTGCCACAAAAAAAAAAAAAAAAAAGCACGCAATTGGAACATAAAAGTTCTTGCAAGCTTAATATGGTTTTTTTAAGCAAGTACAATGTATAGAATAGTATGTGCTATGAAATTTTTTGTAG
This sequence comes from Lumnitzera littorea, assembly GCA_024138015.1. NCBI lineage: Eukaryota > Viridiplantae > Streptophyta > Magnoliopsida > Myrtales > Combretaceae > Lumnitzera > Lumnitzera littorea. The sequence goes on from JAMXBB010000011.1 coordinate 51,067,544, forward strand.
AATAATGGAATAGAGTATTGAGATTGTAGAGCATGCGAGAAGGTGAGGAAGTAGGGGAGAAAAGGCACTGAATTTATATGATATTGCCTTCGTTCAAATTTCAAGTTTTGGTGTGTTAACGGCTTTTGAAAAGTTTCAAAACGTTCAATCTCTTCGCTGTGTCCAACTTTCAATTTCACCAATTGCACATGCTTGCAATTGCATGCTCTGTATTCCCACTTGTCCTATCAATCTTTCACTATTTTCAAATTTCAAATCTCTTGCTCTCTCTCTTTATAACTCTTTCTCTCTCACCATCCCTCAACTTTAATGTGTTGTTTATGGTGTGTAATGTGTTGTCATCTCATAGCTACTAACACACACAATGAATATTACCAAGCAAAGACCATTGGATTGGCCTAGCAGAATTGACACTTCAAGTGACCATAAATAAAAGGCTTTACAAGAAACCAAAGCATTTCACATGTTTTATTTTACTATTTTTTATAGCGTACAAGCAGGTTGCACTACTAGTCTTAGCACATAGTTTCCAACCCATCGATTCATAGACAAATGAATTGTTACAACCTGCCAAGCTCGATGGGTTGTCCAGTGGTTTAGGTATGGCTCACTCGAGCCCGTGTTGGTTTACAGGTTGGAAGTGGCCCTTCCCCAAGTCTAGATGGGCCCTAGACCATTTATTTTATAGAAGGAATGGGATTTTATTTTGTTGTTCTTATATCTAGAGGAATAGAGTTCGGAATCACAATCCTACTTTGGTTTATTCTCATGTACCAAATATGATACATAAGTTAGTACAAATTCTTGGAGACAACGTTATGCTTATTAATTTTTGATGGATAAGTGAGGGGATGAGAGCTTCAATTTAACTAATAGCCATGTGCTTTAGTAAGTAGTAGGTAAATATCAATAATATTCTAATACGTGAAAATATGAATACACTATTGTTAATATATGTTTAAATACTATTGATGCATGTTTACTACTCATTAAAATACATAGCATATTACTAATAATGAATTTTTTTTAGGGACAACATGTCAGATGCCTTTTTCTTTGGTAACAGATAATTTATTTATTATATAGCAATGCAAGAGTTTCATACACGTCTTACGGAGGCATACCCCCATTGTGGTCATCAACACATACAAATTCCATATTTACATTAACATTACACATTGTTTTTTTAGTTACAAAAGGCATGGCATCTCTTTGGAGGAACTCCAAAAGGCCATGCGGTGGCACAAAAAAGAATCCTTCATTTCCTTCCAAAAGTCTTGCTTCCCTGGCCATGAAATCTGCTACTGAATTTGCATCTCTACGCTCAAAAACCAACTCCATCTGTTGGAATTCATTCAGTCTTTCCCTACAAGAAACTAAAACTTATAAGTTCGGAGCACCATCAGAATATTTCCCTTGTAGTACTTCAATAATTATCTTTGAATCCATTTGCACAATAAGCTTCATGAATCCAATATTTTTACACAGACTTAATCCCTACAAAAGAACCCATAACTCCACGTCTAAGATATCCATTGAACCAAGTTTATATGTGAAGCCAACGATCCACTAACCCCTGTCATTTCTAATAACACCTCCAGCAGTTGCATCATGTGTATTTGGCAAATATGATGCGTCCGTATTTAGTTTGCACCATCCTTTTAGTGGTGGTTCCCAAGTGACATCTAACAATGAATTTACGTTTTTTTATATACAATTATTGCCTAATATTACTTTGCTAGATGTCTTGCTTGCTGCCAGCAATTTGTTAAAACAATATTATGATCCGTTTCAGAGCAGACAGAGTACACTTTTCGGCAACGTTGTTTCTAACTTATCCAAAGAAAGTATAAAAGATGACTGCTTTTGATGCTTATAAGGACACGGAATGTTTATTTTTGCTAGCACATTGATTTTGAATCCATTCATGTAGGGACTTCAATGGGTCAAGATTAGGCTTTGTTAGACCCATGAGAAATTAAAGAAAATTTGAAGCTGAGGTTTGGGTCGTGGTTTATGTGTGAATCAGAGTTGCAAGGAAGCGTATATAGTTAGTGAGTGTATGGATTGATACTATCGGTAGCCGTCGTAGTGACTATTGTGCGTCGTGGTTCTCCGTACTTTCAAGCAGTGGTTGGATCCTATAGTTGTAGTGGGTATGTGAAGATTTTCGTTTGTTTCTCGAATTTCGCAGTGGGTAATGTTTGTAACTTGTGTATCTGTTAACTTCTCGTGAGTAGCGATTGAGTGAAGTGATGTGGCTATGAGTAGAGTGTTCAATTGTGCACGTAGGGTCGTGGGTCTGCTAGTGGTGGTTGCCGAAGTTGGGTTGGTGGTTGCTGCTGTACATGTGGTAGGGTGCTTGTAGAGGGTTTGATGTGCAACTCGAGGCGCTGAGTTTCTGGACGTACAGATGGCTAGAACTTGTATGTGGTTGAGGAGGTGCAGGTACTACCGCGTTTCACAACTTGCAGTGGAGCGGCTGCTGCTATGCATGAAGGTTCAACAGTGCCGAGTTAATCGTGCGTGCCTTGTTTGAAGTTAGCTGAAAGTGGCTAGTGAAAGTTGTGTGTGAGTGTGCGTGCCTTGTCCGAAGTGCTGTGCTTTCGTGCCGAGCTAAATTGGTTGGTGGAGTTGTGTTCGTGTACCGAGCTATATTTATTCATTTTCGAGTTCCAAGCTGACATCCAAAGTTGTCGTTCCTTAGGTGCTATTAGTGGACCTAATAACTTTGGCGAGCTGCTTCGTGAAGGATAACTCACGTCTGTACCAAGTTGCTGTGACTTTAGACAGAGTAGTGTTGCTTTATCCCTAAGTTCCGAGCTGTCAGTAATTCTCTATTAGTGTTGTTGTGTGCAAAACGAAGTGAAAAGCTGTTGTGTACGTGGACTGAGGATTTTTCCACCTCATTCGAGCAGCGAGTTATTTAAATCAGAGTTGACGTGTCCAGCTTATGCCGCTCAACCTCTTTTCTGAGCTGAATAGGTTACGCCTTGTGTATGTCGAGCTATTACAAGTGTACAGTGCTATCCTATTTGATAGTCGCCGAGCTACTCTCCCATCCAAGAAAATTACCGAGATTCCGAGCTGCTGTTTTTCCTTATTTTGCCAGAGTTGAGTTGAAGTGACTGTTTAAGTTGTGCTTGTTCCGCGTCAAATTAGTCGAAGTCACATTGTCGTGCCGAGTTACAAACAATTGCTGTACGAATTGGTGAGCCCGAGCCGAAGTGTTATCTTACCGCGCTAAAAATCTGTTGGAGCGTTACTGTGTTGTTGTTGCCGAGCTCGAGTCCCAAGCTGTGTCCAAGCTTTAGTTTTAAAGTTTCCAAACAGTTACAATCCCAAAACTATCGAGCTGAACTGAGTTGCAAAGCTCTTTTCAAATTAGCTGAGCTATAATTACTGTACCGACCTGTCTTTTGTCCAAATTGCCTAGCTGCTGTGAAGTATGCGTGTCCAAGCTATTAGTTGAAGTGCTGAAGTGAAGTGAATCTGAGCTTCTTGTGAGTGTGTTTACCGAAGTGCAGAGGCAGCATGTGCTTTGAATCATTGATTACCGACCTGATCTGCTAAGTTGTGTGACGTGCCGAGCTGTGGAATTGAATGTCGTGCACCGATGATGAACTGTGTTTCTGAGCTAACGTATTTCACAAATTGCCGAGTTGAAGTACTAGTGTCCCAACCGAGCTAACAAAGTGCGCATCCGAACTACTATTGGTTGTGTCTGAGTTTTGTCTGAAGTGTGAGCCAAGAAGTGTTGGACTGTTGTAAGCATGTTAAAGAGTGATCGAGCAGTTTGTGTTGTCCAAGCTACTATCAATTGAGCCGGGCTGCGGTTGAGCTTGTCGAGGTGAAGTCAAGGTGCAGAACAGTGGACTATTGTGTGCCAAAAGGACCGAGCTGTGCTGTTGCATGGTTGTCGAGCTGAAATAAGCGAAGTGCAGTGCTGAACAAATTGCTGATTACGTAAGTAAGTGATCAAACTGAAGTGCTATACTGCTGAGCTGTTTTATGCCTAGTTGTACAGGTGTGCAAGGTCAGATTTGACAAGGGTTGCTGAACTGTTGTGCTGTAACGTGCAATAAGCTTTGCGCAAAAAGGTCCAGCAAGTGTGGTCAGCGTGTGAGGAGCTTATGACCGTGTTGACTTTAACTTGACCCCAAATGCGTATGCCGAACAAAATTTTTGAGTGGTGTCATAAATCGAAGAATCTGAGCAAGTGCTATATATATATAGAAGGGGGGAAACGAAAACGGCTTCTTCAGCAAAGCATATGATACTAGATATGGTTGGCCTAAACTCATATAAAAAGCTGGTTAAATAAATTAGTTTGTGAGTCAAAGCCCATTTACATACTTCTAGTTGGAAGACTTGCTCTGCTTTGCTTAGTTAGGTTTGCTATGCTTTGCTTAGTTTGCTTCGCTCTGCTTTATAGCTCTACTCTACTGGTCTGCTCTTTAAGTCAACTAGAATTTTAGTTCCGTCCAGATTAGATTTTCACGGTCTCCAACAGTTTATCAACTCGGCTCATCTATTCCTCATCCGAATAGCTCATTTGATTATTTATTTTTACTTGTGTTATTTGGACTTCCTATTTTTTGTATTATTTGTAAATTATTCTCATGTTTATTTTATATTTACGGGAGTATCATTAGGGCATCTTTTTAGTAATTTTATTTATAAATTTACCACTACGTATAAATAGGGCATATGTATAAGGTTTTAAACAGATTTGCAACATTAATAATAAACGGTTGAGACTTTTTTTGGGAAAGCTCTTCTTTACTCATTCTCATCAATCCTTTTAGTAAGGATTGTGGTGAGTAACCTTAAGTTTAGTGTTTGGGCATCATATCGGGTACTAGCTTGAGATGTGTGTGGTTTTACGATGCGTTATATCCATAGAGTTAGTGTACAAGACTGCTAAATCATTGACTTCCATTTACTTTTCGGGCTATCTTATTCAAACTCATCTCCTTAGTTACGTGTAATACCGAGGCCATGTGTTCATCAACAGATCCGTATCACCAATTGATGATTGCTAATTCTTCAGTTTAGGCCAAAATAAAATAAAAAAAAGTAAAGATAATAAACCTCTTGATAAGGATCATTGGCAAAACGGCAGTGGATCTCAAACGAATAGGAATGGGTATTATTTATGGATTTGAGTGGGTACGAAGAACATGAAGGTTTTGATGGTGAATATGAATAGATATAACTCACTAAGACAAAAACACAATCAGGGGGTTTGAGCTCGAAATAGAGTTCGATATAGCTGACAAACACTAAATATCATTCGAGATTCAAATGAAGGTTAGATATAACTCACTAACTGGTTCAAATGAAGGGATTCATCACAATCTTAAGAATAAGATTGATAAGAATACGGAAGAGATTAAAGAGAGTTTAAAGAGAATAATCAATACTCAATAATCCAATAAACATAAGCTCTACTAGCTCAAGTATAGTCTTACTCGAAAGAGGAAAGTTTCACTCTCTGTATATTCTTTTGTATATGTCTATAGATGTATATCTATCTCTGTGTGTTAGTACAAATGTTGTTATTTATAACAAGTCATAAACCCTAATGGCAAAACTGTGAATAACGTATAAGTCCTTAAACCCTAAAGAATCGAGCACATAAATAAAATAAGGAAAAACACATACAAGAATACAAAATTGTACATTTTATAGAAGTTAGCATGTAGTCACTCGACATGTCCTAAGAGTAGTAGTATCTGACCTAGATGGGGTCGGTAATTAGATATGCAGGTTTGAGAAGGAGTCTTTCAAATCATGCGTGGTTTGGTTGAGATACCAGAAAGGTTGGCCCATAATTGTCAAGTTTTAGATTCAGTCAACATGAGTCTATTGGTGCTGTACCGAGTGGTTCTTTGCTCTTGCGTCCTCGGCTTTGTGGTTTCTCGACACCTTGGCTGACGACAGAGTTGATGCCAAGTGTTTATTTTCTTTCCCCTCGTCCTTTTGGCTGTAGCTCGACCTCGATAAGCATTGAATGGCCTCGGCTTGGATATGGTTCGAGGCTAATTCCCATCACCTCTCAATCAACTTATTAACCTATCCATAAGACTGATTAACCACTCCAAAGTCTCAATTGATCCCTAATCTTGCTTAGAAATCTTGATGGCTTTACTATAGAAACCAACATTAATTGCACTATTACCCTCTGTACAGTCAACCTCTATGAAAGTGGTAAAAAAAAAAATGCCTTCTTGTGTCATCAGATTAGGCTTTACGTATGGAATATCGCTTCTTTCAAGCACTATAACCCGATAATACTTAGATAGCATTATTGTCAATGGGTAGCTAATGCCTTATATATAAATATATAACCAGTTTTGCATGAAAAATATAGAAAAAGAATATATCAAAGAGCTATGATTCATCAACCACATGGGATAATCCGAATCTAAAAAAATTAATGGACGATCATAAATACAAAGTCCCAAAGGGCATACCATGGTTCTGAATAAAAAACATTCTAATTAGTCTTATCATGCATAGTAAAAATTTAGATAAAGAAGAAGGACATCTTTGTCACCGAAGAAATAGACTTTTGTTTAGCCAAAAGGCGCTTCAGGGTTGAAATAGATGCATTATTTTCTCATATTTTCATTCATAGGAAAGAATATGTTAATATGATGATAAAAGTTGCCAATGTAGCTTAGTTTTTTTGGATTAAATGGGTCATAACCAACCCAACTCTAGATGTTTTTTTGCTTTCTTTAAAAATAGAATGAAAGTAAAGTGAGAAAGGACTAGAATCTTGATAGCTTTTTGATGTTAAGGAAGTTAACTCTCATGGGAATATACACTACTTTTGTTGTCATGTTTAAGTCCTTTTCAATGAGGTAGAGAATTGGATCTATTTTAGCATTCTAAACCTACCTTCTCTATAAGCATGATTAGAAGTTAGATTAAGGTCATGGTGCAATTAATTGAACAATGGAGTTCAACCTGTAGAGTTAGGTTATCTTTTTCCTATTATTGCAAGCTTCAAAGATTAGTATTGACATGGTTGAAGCTCGTGATTTTTTTAGGAAGGTACTACTAAATCGAGTATCAACTGCTTAATGTTAGTCTCACTTTGAAGTAGCAAAGTTGTAACAATCCCGCCATGCAAAGAATTCTAAGATAGAAGCTGATCATACAATCACTATCTTAGACTATATTTACACAAGATATTCATGACTAACCTGCTTTGAAGTAAATAGTTTATAAATTAAATAAATTATTTACTTAAGAAATTACGAAAATATATATATACACTAAGATTCAAATATTATAAATAATGTTTGCAAGGTTTCATTGTTCTATATTTCTTAAGTACTACATTATTTGAAAATAGAAGATTGTAAAGTAAGAGCTAAAACCTTAAAAATATATTTGTTCTTTAGATGTATTTTCCTACTCCTCAAATCCAACAGTTGCTAGTTTCAAGGTAAATATAGGCTGCTTCCTAACTAGAAGTTGTAACAACATCTATAAGAATGTGAGCAACCAACATCTCAGTAAATAGGGACGGTGACTTAAAATTATATGTTAAACACAAATAGGATTATCAATCACATCAATTAGATGCAATGCATGTATAAGTAAATGGCATCGTATGATGTTGTCCAACCCATTGTGAGATTAGAGAAATTACACTCGCTTTAATCTGGGTTAAAGAGTTTCCATATAATGCAATAACTCATGATTAAACTCAGGTTTATGCAATGAAAATACCGCTTCTCCCGTGACTATCTTTGAACCATTGACTTCACCTTTTTTAAGACTTCTTCACTTGTCATTTAGTTCGACTAAGGATGAAGAAGTGACCAATTATGCCATCCAGCACTATCTCTTTTGAAGGGATCGATATTTGGTCGGAGAATTCTAAGTTTCCTTAATAGGTTGCTATGCAGGTTCGATTTAGAATTACAAGTCATATATTTAGTTAAATTTGGTTTAAGGTGTTCGATTATTTCAACAAATCACATAAAAATAAGCCAAAGCAGTAAACTAGAATCATATCATTAACTCAAAAATAAGCACATGTACACAGTCAACTATTTAACAAATATAATCAAGTACAATTTCAAGTCTCCGAGTACTACGAATTAATACTCTGAAATGTATTAACGTATTAATTCTAACTTACTTAGATTCCCCACTTGCGTACTTAAGGTACGACTCACGTAGGTCATCACCAATCATTCCTATAATATAAATATTGTTTCAGTTTTCATATAACTACCATAGATTGATTTTATTTTATAACGCTTATTGTTATCTTTAGTTTAGGGTTTTAGTATACTTAATTATTCGGGTTTTTAAGTCTCTTAAAGTTATTCTTAATTTAAGCTGAATTCTAATTCAATTTTAGAGTCGGTTTCTAAATTAGGTTTTTAACTCAATTTTCAATAGGGATTTTATAGGTAAACCTTAAGAAATCATTTTGACCCATAATATGAAATTAATCACATTATTTTCAGATATCGTAAATATTGTTTTTGGTTCATAACCAATATTCTAATCCTTATAGTACATTCTAATCCTAATTTAACTACTGAATTTACTCCCGATGTGAAAAAATTTTACGTTTTTCATATAATTACCCTAATTTAAGTTTCCTATCAGATTTATTACATAATTATATTATTATTATATTATCAATTTTATTCGAATATTTTCTATTTATTATATTTCTAATTCCATGTATTATATATTATTACATATTATTCACTTATTTTACCTATTTAACACTTCTAACACTATATATATTACCCTTCATCATCCAATAACATATCAATTGTCTAATTATATTCTAAATCAAAATCATACCTAACTAACCCTAATTACAAAATTAGCTTAATTGTACCAATTTATCCCATTTTCATCACATAATACACATAATATATACTTCTAATATTCCAAATACTACCAATATCATACTATCAACAATTTACATCTTAAAACACCTAATTACATACTAAAATAGTAATTATTCAATTAACCATTAATTAATCCCAAAATCACTAATTATATATATATTTTTTAAATGCTTAAAAATTACTTAGAATTTTCAAAAATTCATTTTAGAAAAATGGCTTTATAGCACTATTCTATATTCTTTAAGTAGTCTACACAAAAATTTTGAGCTTAAAACCACACTTATAAAGTCATTTATTTTTGAATTGAAAATTAGTTCAAGTTTAGTAATTTCTTAAGCATTATATATCACGAGACATAATTTTATCAAAATAAATTTTTTCTAAAAACTATATAAAAAAATATTTTAGAATAACAAATTTCATAATTTTCCCTAACTATTTTTTATTTTTAATAAATTAACAAAAATTGGGAAGGAGATTAAAACTTACCAATATCGCTAGCTTTAGTCACCATTGGCCACTATGGCCTTATTGGCTAGTCTGGGTGCTGTCACTACTGTCTGGTGGAGGTGACCATCAACTCTTAGGTGCTTGTTAGGTATGGACTTACCTTATAGCCTTTATTTGCACATGAATTTTGTAATTTTTTGTAAAAATACTATCCCACTTTTTTTTATTTCTCTCAAATTTTCTAACACTCCAAACTAACCAAATGAGCTTTTGATTAAGTTTGGGTATTTATAAAGTTGCCTAAGATTTTTTTTTTCTCATTAATTTGAGTTGACATTTATCTTATCTTTTTCCATTTTTACTTTTTATTTGGCTAAATTTTATTGATTGATTTTATTCTTTAATTTTCAGCTTGTCACGCCCCAATTTTAGACATTTCCACACTTTTTCTGATTTTTTCTTAATTATTTATGAATTTTATTTAATGATTTAATATTAATTTAGTATATTTCAAGTATTTTAAGTAATTTCACATATTTTTACCTACATTAAATACATATATGGTAAAAATAAATATTCCTAAATATTATTTAAGTTATTTTATGATTTTTAGTATACATATAAATTATTTTTATCAATTCGTTAATTATCAAAACTTATTTTATGCGTTTCCGATAAATAATAAGAAATTTACATATAATTCAATATTATAATAATTAATTATTTTATTAGTTATTTTCCTAAATCGAAACTCACGGGATTATTTTTACTAGTATTCCTAATTTCATCATAAAATTTGGACTAAATTGGGTAATTTGCTCAATTGCCTTAAATTCTATGAATCGAATCCCGAGTATTAGATTGCGGAATTTACAATGTCCTCTTTATTGAAGTGTATGGAGTGCTCTACTCCAGGTCTAAGTTTTAATTCTCTTGGCTTTTCTCTTTATTATCAATTTTATACCTTAATAAAATTTTTTATTAAAAATAAAAAAATTTAAGGGTGCAATAATGTATAAATTCTACGAGTAGTGATTGAACTGAATAAAAAAAAGTGCATCCAAAAGGAATCAAACCTATGAATTTGCTCCTTTATTAGGTTTGGCACTTTAACTATTCAACCATTGATGAGTTGAATTCATTAGGTTATTTGATTTGTTCGGAAAAGAAACGAGAGATAAGAAAACATCTTTGATTACGTTTAAAAGAAACAAGTTTAAATATACTAAGACAAATTTTAGGTCATTTCTTGGTGGAAATAATTTGCCATAATCTCTTTAATCCCTTTATTTATATGCCAGAATAAAAAGAGATTAGATAGGGAAGTGGAAGAGTTGTTTTTGTTTATAATAATTAAAGAGAGAGGAAAGTTACTGCAATTCTTTGGAAAAGCTTGGCTCTCTTTGTCTTTGAGCTTTCATTCCTTAATCCATTGATTCATTCCTTTATATGCCTCCTTAACAATAGATAGATACAAAAAGGAATAACTAGACCACATCTACAAAATGCAAGTATCATTCAACCACTTTAAAGCCAATGTGATGCTCCTTAGTTAGATGACCAAGTGTAGATACTTTATTTTTGTCACTCTTATTTTAATTTTAGTTTTGTTTTACTTTTGAGCCAAGTTAAAAAAAAATTTAAAAATAAATAAATAAATAAAAATTGAAAGAAAATAAAAAATACAAAGTGTCATAAGTGTTGAGTCAAGTTAGTCATTTGTTTATGGTTAGGTCAAATAATAGTTGAAAGTATATATGCGATTCAATAAATTTAGAGTCTTTAATTTTTATTTGGTTTTACTAGAAATATATTCCAATAAAATATTTGAAAGAGTTTTTTGTCCAATTTAAAAGATATTTTAGTGAGATTAATTAAAATAAGACTTTATATTTATTAAAAGCACTATTAAATATATTGGGCTATATAAAAAGGACTAGGACCATTTTTAAATTGGTTTGGGTCAATTTGAGCTTAATGATAAAAGTCCAATGTAAAGTTAGGTTAAGATTTAGAGTTTTAAGTATAACTAAGTTGCATCATAAGCTCGAGTATAAGCACTTGTAAGAGTGTAAATTTTTTTACTCCAAGTTAGATTATGTGTAGGGCACGTGATTTCCTCTTTCAATGGATTGAACCTAATCTTAACGAGGAAGAAACACTGGTGAGCTTAAATCTTATTCGAATTTTGTCAAATCTTTGTCATTTTTTGGATTGGGCTAAATCTTGAGCAAATCATTAACAAATGGCATGAATCTTGTGAAGACTTGGGTGAATATTTATTAGATGGGGATTTTGTTGATTAAAAAATTTTAAGTTTATCTATGGCAAATTTTTAGATTCGAGTAAGATTTCGATTGGGAAAGTTATAAAAGGAAGGGGAACTAAGAGCAGCAAACAACACCAGTCCATCCACTGTCCGAGCACACGGGCATTCATAGTTCACTCCACTACACTCTGTCCAATATACGTTACGCTCAAACATACATACAGTTCTTCACACCAGTCTTCGTAACCCACGCACAGAACACACATCACCGACCAGTTCACATTATTGCTCACTTCCACACACAGCTGCGACTCATTGCAGTTGCATCTCAACACCAAGCCTACACTTAAACTCTACACCCAACCGCATACTCTAACCATCGCTCCCTCTCACTCGCGCGACAGCACATACCCTCGACCACCACCCTTTCTCTTGCGACTGTAGCCAGCCAGTGTCTACATTATTACAGTGAAGCACAGTGACACCACATGACCACAGCATCTTCAACCCCAAATCAACAATCCAATGCCTGAACCAACATCCACAGCGACACACACAAAGCAGATTCACCATCACGAACCGAAGCCACAATTCCACTGTCGCATATACTCTACGATTGCAACACATGGCTAGCACTTACACGACCATCATACGCACTTTGACCCAATACTGTGCTTAAATGTAACTCAAGCTCCGATCCCAACCGCTAACCACCAGGGAAATCGCCCAGATCATCACCATAAGCCCAGGCGAGGACACCAAACAAAGTTTTGCTAATAATTTTGTCACAAAATTTGACTTACCCGCTCAATTTGACCTCTACAAGTTGTTGCGTAAAGTTAGATTAGCTGTTGGTGAACGATCCGATCTGAACTAAAATTTGTTCAGATTCGACTTTGACAACCCGACTCGCATACTTGCCTCAATTGCCTATATCCGACCTATATCTGATTGTGAAGGTATTTAGTTTTAGTGTTTTTAGTCATTGTTGGTTTCATTAGTTTTTAGTTAATAATTTTATTTTACTAACTTTTTCTTACAGTAGGTTATTTTGATAAGTTTTACTGTAAAGTAAAATTTGCCAACTTTTAGATAAATTTTTTAGAGAAATTTTATTTTTTTTAGTTATATTGCATTTTTTTTATCAAAATTGCATTTTTAGAAAAAGTTATATATCCTTTTTTTCGAGATCCGTATCTTTTGGAAAAATCAATTTTTGACACGTAGTAATAGTAGTAATTTTTTTTAAATAAATAAAAATCTTAACTAAAGTTTTTAAAAAGATTTAGTTAGCTATGGTTTTTTTTAAAAGATTCATGAGGTTAGATTTTTTTAGTTTTTTTTTTAAATAATAATAATTTAACAACTAATGTAAATTTGACTCAATTTCTTTTAAAAAAAATCCATCTACTAAATTTTTCTTTAGAAAAGAACTACATTATCTAGTAGAATAAACAAATTTTGTTTTAGCTAAATTACTTACTTAATTTAACAGCATAGAAATGTAGCCATTTTCTCTACATCAACCCGATTTATAATACTATGAAAGATAAAGAAGAGCCGAGGCTAGACTCTATTAGTAACAAGTAAATTCTTTGTATGTAAAAAGTTTCAAGATATTGAGGGATAAAGTTCAATTGCCAGGGTTGAGACGGTCCAAAAAGCACTTAATTATGAAGAACTTTGGGTGAGCATTTACTTATAAGAAGAAAATTCCTTAAAATGGGTAGTTGCAATTGCAAAAAATGGAACTCGCCCATTTTTTCTTACATAGAATTAGTCATATATGTGTAGATATTCTATAGAGAGATTTGATATTTATAACATATGGATTTGGATCCATTTTGTTCGTTTAATTCTTGCTAAGTTAGATGATGAAAAATTATCATGTCCGGTTCTTTCGGGGGATGGATCTATAAGAATTCACAATGATCTTGTATTAAGAGCTAAATTGGTTAAAGGGATGGGTCATAATTATTACGGAGAACCTGCATAGCCCAATGATCCAGTAATAATTTTAGGTACTATTGCGTGTAACGTAAGCTTAGCGGTTCTAGAACGATTGGTGAACCCGTGGATCAATTTGCAACTCCTTTAGAAATATTACCTCGTATTTCAAATACTTTGTCCAATGCTAAATAAGTTATTGGGTGTTCCTTTAATGGTTTCAGTACCCGCGGGATTATTAATGGTGCCTTTTTTGGAGAATGTTAATAAATTTCAAAATCCATTTCGTCTTCCAGTAGCGACAAGGTATTGTAGTGGCTCTTTAGTTGATTATTGGAGCAACATTACCTATTGATAAATCCCTAATTTTAAGTCTTTTTTAAATTGATTCAATTGTAAAATAAAATAGCATGACTTGTGTTGTGTATCTAAGGAATACTCACTTCAAAGTCAATTTTCCCTAGATACATCTATACTATTTTTGGATTTCTTTCTAATCGAAATATATTCTATATATTATGTCAAAGATTAATATATATTTCATCTTTTTTAGTTCATAAAAAAAATGAACTAAATGTAATGTATTTCAAATTGATTCTTCGGTAAATTGGTTTTGAAATGCTTTTTCTATTTTTAGAATATCCAATATTTGTTTTATATCTTCTATGCGAAAATGTTCAATTTTCATAAGGTCTTCTTGACTCTTATTCAAAAGGTTCAATAATAGTTAGTAAACACCTTCAAGACAACTGTAATAAAAAAAAAACTTTTTTTTTAAATTTTCTTAAAAATTAGTAATAAAAATTATTAAAAATTCATTTTAATAGCATTTTTATATATCTATATATATCTTAGTACTTTTAAAAAAAATTATAAAAATAAATAAAAGCCCATTAGTCTTTTTATTTTTACGTGGTGACTTAGTTTTAATAAATTAGTCCTCGAACTTAGTTTTTCTAATTTAATTTTCTAAAAATATTTTAAAATATTCGTAGACTAGTAGCTAAATTAGAATTTTTTTACTTGAAATCCTTAATTTCACTTATTACTGGTGTAACTAGTCAGCAATTCCAATTATTCGAAATATTTTTTTAAACATTTTTTAAAGAAAAATATTTTCTTAATTTAATATCGAGTATTTTATATTAAATGAATTGGACTTAATATAAAATAAATTAAAAAAAAAAACAAAATAAATCTCAACACTAGATATTGGCGCATACCACACCAGATCAAGAAAAGAGTACCTATAATCACATGAAAACCATGAAAGCCATTTGCTAAGAAAAAGGTAGAATCACAAATACTATTTGAAATGGTGAAGGTTGCTTGATAATATTAATTCCTTGAAAGCCAGGGAATACTAGAGCCAGGGAAACAGTAATATATGTAACAAAGATAAATGAATTATCAGAAGGACGTAGAGGTTGATGGAAGCCCTATCCCAACACGGAGAGATAAAATTGAGCCACAGCTCGTTGAAGCTCGTTCACAAATAGATAGTCCAAAGAGAATAAGATGTTTACCATAATAAGTCCTTAAGCAAAGTGAATCGGGGTGTGCTCGTAGATATATGAACCAAAGTGAATCAGGGCTATAGGGAGTGCTCCTAGATATATTCTCCAAACAAAAAGCTGAAGCTTCTAGGGAGCTTGTAATTTCCAGATCCACTGCAGCTTTATACGAGTATTCTGAGTTTTAGATTTTATCACGTCAAGATATATTATTGCCTAGTGCTAGAATTCTCTGTGTTCAAAGCCCCAGTGATCATCCATCAATTTTTGCCGAAGTAAACAGGGGCCATGCTTTTTAAGCAAAATTTGAGAGAGTTCAAGTCCTGTTAGGTCCTCGTTCCACGTAACAGTAGGTGACATCCAAACCCTGCCGACGTTGGGGACCTTCAACATTTCATTTGTAGGACAAAAGGGGACCTCATAGTTTTCCCGCATGGGGAAAAGCAAAATAGCAACATTATTAATTTTTTTTTCCGATTCCTTTGGGAGAAGACAGGGGGCGAAGGAGCCAATCTTCTTCATTTTGCATTATAGAGCGTCTTCATTTTTCATTACTCATCCGACATTTTTTATTTTCAGTGAGAATTCGTCCCAATCCATTTTAGAAGAAGATCGGACAAATTAATGGCCACATTTTTTCTCTCTTCTAACTCATTCTTATAAACATTATATATGTATATATATATATATATATATATATATTAAAAATTCGTGTTACGTAATTGAAAATCTATTTTGGTCGTAAACCACGCAACCATGGACAGTGGAGGTGTTGTAATTGTCTGTCTGAGCAAATGTCTTCATCATTCATTCATTTATTTTATTTTTCTTTTGAAGTTTAACTTTTCATAGGTTGACATGACAGCCACATGTTTGCTCCTTTGGTACGGAAGATATTTAAAAAGTGTCATATCCTTATCAACAGTTAGTCCACGGACGAATTAGCCACGCGCATCAATTTGAAAAGGTTTAGGATCTAATAATTTGCGTTAACAAAAGAAAAATATTTATGAATTAAACATAAAAAAATATTAGGACTTCCTCTAAATCTTTTCCCTTTTCTAAGTTGATAATTGCCATATATATATATATATACACACACTTTTTTCTTGCCAAATATAATTTCAATTTACTGGTATTGGAAAAAAGATTTTTACCCTACAAAAATAAGAAAAAAGTGAAATAATTGTTTTTGGTGTACACATTTATATGTTTAACAGCGGTAGATATATCGAATAATTATTATGAAATTTTAGTAGAATTAATTTCTTTTATTTTTTAAAAATATATATATATATTATTAACGCTTCAATATGCTTAAATAATAATTACCCATTTACCTCTATCTAATAATATATAATAACAAAACCAGCTTTTATATAAACTATTTATTAATTTAATAAATATATATTTATTAACTTATTGGATTTCTTTTTTTTACTAACTTCTCTCTTTTGTTTTATTAAATTTTCCCAATTTCCACACTTACGGTTAAGTAGAAGTCACATGATTTGGAGTTTACTCCGTCTTTCTTTCTCCATGTTCACGTAGGATTTGATCACAATTATAATTCCATCATTTTATTATTCAATAAAATTATTAAATTTTACATAATTTATATTTTGAGAAAATAAATATAAAAAACTTTGAATTTCATAAGTATATAATTTTTATAAATATATGTTATAAATATATTATATTTTAATCGTTTCTAATAATTAATTTTAAATATAACAATCGATATACCCACGTATGAAAAACTTCGTTTCACAATTAATTCCGTTTAAGGGTTTCATATAAGGACCTGCGACCCTGACTGTGACTTGTGAGGTACCGCTTTTGCCCTTGTTCTTCTTTCCTCCACAAGTTCAATTCTAAAATCTTAGCCTTGCAACTGTAAGTCAGGTAAATTATTTCAGTTTCTCTTCCCCACCAACCCAATCCACATGTCTAGCTTCAATTCCTACTTAACAGTTAATACCACTACACCACTACACCACAGTCCAATATATAGCACATGCCATAAAAAATAAACTGCAGAATACGAATTCATAGTTTATACACCATGAAGAAGAAAGTGGTGTATACACTCTTGTCTTTGAAGTTTTCATTCCTGATGAGCTTTTTGCTCATCATGAGTGAGGCTCGAGCTGGAGATATTCACTATTATGACTTCATCGTGAGTGCAAAGTGAAAACCATTGTCTTACTTTCAGTTTTTTATTTCATATTGGCCCTCGTTTTTAGTCTAAAAGTAGTATTATTTTTTCTATTCCATGTGCCATTTCATTTATTGTTTTTGTTTTGTCTTGGATTAAGGTAAAGGAGACAAATATAACAAGGTTGTGCAGCTCCAAGAGCATGATGACCGTAAACGACAGCTTTCCAGGGCCAGTCATTCGTGTTCACAAAGGAGATACGGTTTTTGTCAATGTTCACAACCATGGCAACTATGGTATTACCATTCATTGGTATGTCCTCCATTTTTCCATCCCATGTAGGTCACTATATATCTCTCCATTCATTATATAAGAATTTTCAGCCATTTTATATAAAAAAGAAAATTTATGTAAAAGAATTTTGTGTTAAATTTTTATTTGAGGTGCTCTCCATTATTTAAAAGCATTTTTATAGTTATTGTAATAGTTTTACGGATTAAACTAGATTTTATAGAGATGTTTTGATTTTATAAATCTTTTTAGTGCAGGTGTATATTTTGTGCAAATTTATGAAATTATGCAATTTTACCGTTTTTAAAAATAGTTATAATTTTCTAGGACATTTATTCTATTATTTTTAAAATTTTAGAAAACAAATAAAAATGTGCATACGAAATTAATTTTTTTTTAAAGTAAAGTAAATAAACTTTTCTATAAAAAGGACAAGCCTTTACAATCTCTACCATTTGTCGTTCTAAAGTCGTTGTCACATCACAACTTTTCCCGTTATTTGTCTTTTCTTATTGACATGAAAAAAAAAAAAAAAGAAATAGCGAGCTGAATAGTGAATTTTAAAAATCCCCCAAACCAAACAATCTTTTCAGCCTAGATCTCCCTGAAAGGTGAGATTTACTAGTGTTCGGCCACGTACTAGTGCAAAATTATAGTATACATATATATATATATATATTTTGGTATAATAGGTAAATTTTGATATATATTCCAATTATTAAAATATGTATAAACATATAGATTTTGTAATTTTGGTAAATTATCAATAACCTTAACCAAAATTTACTTTTCATAAAAGAAATATATATAAATATATATATATATATTCAGTTGGTACTCGAGTTAAAGTATGAATTTCCTTAAGAGAAGGTAATGATGTAGACATCATTTCTACATTTATCTAGAGTGTGATCTCGATAATTAAAGGACGATAATTAGCACGATGATTTATCTTATGTTATGCTCTCTTAGGAAATATTAGTGTGCTTGATTTAGTATTTAGACTACTATATTTATGTGGAAATAACATTTGTTGTATAAGATGCCACGCCCTAAACAGAAGTGCGATGACTACTGCATATGTTTTTAGCATTTATAGAAATATACTAAAACTTAGATACCTATTTAAATCCAGGAATACGTATATGTAATCTCCATAATAATCTCTCAAAGAAAATCATCCATTACGTGGTTCTATAATCATCATTTTCTTCATTAGTTTATTTTTTGCTAACATGTTTATCTTAAACAGAAAGGGGAAATGTAGATAAGTCGTCTTACTACTGCTATTCATAGTCGCAATCACATTCATTTACAAACCCATTGCCATTTGATAGCTTATAGCCCAACTCACTGTATGAATTAGATAAATCATCTGCAGATGAAATACAAAATCCTAGAGGCTTGAGTCATGAAACCTGATACATAACCATTACACATCATATATGCATGGCATAATCCCACGCAAGCCTGAATATTTCTAAGCGCGGTAAGCAAGTCAATATACATATAATTTATATCAAACACGCAACAGAATTCTCGTAATTAGAGTTTGAAACAAAACAATTTCCACCTTTCAGGCATGATAGAACCGCAAACTACTACCTATGATACCAAATAAGGTAGGCCTTGCAAACCCACCATTTGTGATAGTAATCTATAAGGAATGACTCTATTCCCCCTACCACGATAATCATATAGTCTCATCTTATGTTCATTGCTTATATCAAGACATTAAGAACATATTTTATCTATAATATTCTAACTAACATTCTATTCCACTAACTAGCTCCATTAAAACTTCATTCTAGATTACTAATCATAAAAGCCATAGCTCCCTCATATCAACTATCGGGTAGCTCACTACAACTATGTCATCTATAGGTTTTAGCCAGTAGATAATTGGATCATTGAGCCTCTAAGAGAGTGCAATGGGTCTACGAAATAAAAAGCCCAAAGAACCTTGAGGGCCAAGCTGGAATAACCTACAAAACATATAAGGATTAATAGAACAATCGAAGGGTTGTTTAGTGGGGTTATTTTAATGTTTAAGTTAGTTTTAAGAAGCAGGAAGGCTAAGAGAGTTAGAGATGATTATGACAGAGAGCGTATTAGACTATCTTAACTTGTTTTACCTTTAAGAAAGGGAGGTTTGGAATATAGAGTTTAGAGTTTTAGTCACCTCATAACTCGTAACATAGGATATCTTATCCTAGGTCTTAAGGGCTTGAGGTTGGTAAGATCTCGTGATGTAGCTAGGGCATGATTGTTTCGATTGTGTCTATATTTTCACATTTAATACTTTGTGGTAACCATACACTTAGACCATGTGGGCCTTTTCTAAGGATGATTTTATCCATCATATCACATTTAATGCATCGTTGAAGGTTTCCTTCATAGGTTGTGTGGGTGTTACCAAGCTATGCCTAAGGGTTTGCTGCTTATGGAACATGGTGGAATTATTCTACAGGAAGTAGCTAGGTCAAGGGACGTTGGCTTAGGCAAAGTGTTATGCCTAAGAAGGGGAAGGTTGACCTAAGAGTTGAGGAGCTCAATCCGAGTCAAGGTGGTTGAAATGAGTTTGGAGGTCCATGTCTAAAATTGACCATCAATAGGTGACATTTGCGCCTAACCTAGCCATATGACCCAAGGAGTATGGGAACCCCATACCTTTGTCATTGGTTGTTATTTACAAGTTGGAATACTATTTATTAGTCATATTTTCATTATCCTCATATGGATATGTAGTACATAACAACACTAGCATACTTGAAATTTGTTCACAACTAGATATACCAAGTACCCATATCAACACTTACTTGAATACCTCAATTAGATTAATATTTAACATATACACATACCATGATACTTATTCAAAACTCATTTCCCTTATACTAATTAGCATATTTATACTTCTGCCATTATTTTTTAGTTGTTTATAAGGAGTATATTATAAGACATATAATAAATAAACTGGTATCAAACAAAGTCATATATCCTTTGATTAAGGATTTGTATGTTATTTATTTATATACTTATTTTTCCTTTCTGATGATTAATGTGAAGAGAATGTAAACTTTACCTATAACTCTGGTTGTAAACATAAAATATATTTATAACAGCAATTTTATTGAAGAGAACACATCAAATGCCTTTTTGCTTTTCGGTGCAGCCATATTCATGCCCCCCCTCCCCCCCTTTATTTATCTTTTTAATGTAATCATCATTATATATTCAATGGTACATTCTATCTGCAATTCTAATTGATTGAATATGTATGGGTAGATTACAAATCAAATAGAGAAGTGGAAAAATAAATAACACTAGTTAATATTAGAGAACGAAAAGGATTAGTTCCACTAAGAAAACATGAAGGTTAACCATCATAAATTTTGCAATATACCAGGGGATAATGACGACTTGAAATTCTAATATGTTTTGGAGCCATTTTATGCAAAAAGATTGAATAGTACTGATATGCTATATGTTTTGATGAATGACATGCAACAACTAATGATAGTGCCTACTATATTTAGTTTCTCTCATAAATATTACCTATCAAAGCGGGTTTGATATCAATTATTAAGTTTTAAATGATTAAATAATATGATAAATTGTTGATTGCAGGCATGGAGTTAGGCAACCAAGGAATCCATGGTCAGATGGTCCAGAGTTTGTCACGCAATGTCCAATTGAATCAGGTTCAAATTTCACTTATGAGGTTATATTTTCTAAAGAAGAAGGAACACTTTGGTGGCATGCACATAGTGATTGGACTAGAGCATCAGTACATGGTGCTATTGCTATTTTACCAAAAGAGGGCACTACTTATCCATTTGAAAAACCAGATGGTGAAGAAGTTTTAATACTCGGTATGAAACTCTCTATCTCTTGACATTTTCAACTTCTAATGAATAACTTCTTGTCAACAATTATTTAGATCTAGTTTTTCCTAATTGTTCATTGACTTCATCCTCAAAATAATATTCCTAGCACTTCTTAGTGGCTAGCAGAGGAGAGCCACATAACCTCAATTATAATGCAAATTAGGGTTGGCCATGCTACACTAATTATTGGCAAACCTGGCCAACTTATTGAATCTAGAACAATCAAAATTTGATAAAGCTATTTTGAAGTTACTTATCAAAATGTAACAAATGCAGAGATGTAGAGTATAGGGATGAAAGAAGGTAGTCGAGGAATTGTTTGTGAATCAATCTGTTATTGTTAATTAACTCAATTGTACAAAGAGTTTATATTATATATGTAAGGCTTAAGTCACATGTAATTCTATAGGTATAGCATAAATAAAATTAGTTCTCTATACATTTAACACCCCCCTCAAGTTGGCCATGCTAAAGGCTCAACTTGGACAAGAAATACAGCTAAGATTTACTAATAACTTTTGTCATAAGATCGGCTAAATGTTGTGAAACGCTCTTAGGTTAAGGGACACATAGAGGATATCGAATCAAACAAAAATGAAAGTAAAGACAAATGGGGTTTAGCGAAATTGGTAGGCTACTTGATGGATATAACTCACAATCGCATGTTATTTGGCTTAACACTCACTTGATGTACGCACAAGTAAGTACAAGGATGACTTGTCGCTAACTCTTGCTAAAGAGTTGGATAAGAATTAACACCTAAGAGGAAATTCTCTTAAGAAGGAAAGTTTAACGTGTTCAATTTGCAAGAATGATTCTAACCGACCTTATGTACTCTAATCGATTAAGGTTATTACATTATGGGAATTTACCAAAAGGGTAAATGTATAAGACAAATGAAAATGGAAACCTAGTACATATGATAAAAGAGTAAAAATGAAAAAGAACAAAGAGAATATTTGCATCATAAGATCATCATTTTAATCTATATAATGGGATGTATGTGGGATCTTGGTAAGATGCTCTAACAAAAGTGTAAAGGTGAATATCCGAACGACCTTTGGACAAAATGGGTATTATGCTTTTCAAACAGCTTGGCAACCTAAATAGATAGCTTAGAAATGGGAAGAATAACGCGAAAATTGGATTGGTAGACCTGGATCAAGTCGTAAAGGGAGATTAGGATATTTCAACTTAGGCTTCAAATGGCTTGGACTTGATGTAGAGGGGTCAAGGGTTGTGCTTACTTGGATGGATGTCTAGTATTCAACTTGGAGGAAGTAATTACGGTTGTGGACTTGATAAGAATACTTATCCCTCGTTGGTTGATGAGCTAGCATAAGTTGGTTGCCTTATAAGTCTCTTACTTGGCTCTAGGTAATGGGTTTGGGGACTTGATTCCAATCATTTTCCACTTAGATAAAAAATATTTGACCTTAAATCTTTAGGGTCCTCTTTAATCTCTTCTTCTCCTTCAACTTAATAGGGTATTAAATTAAATACGTTGAAAGTGTAGGAGACATCATAGTCTTTGGGCAGCTTGATTTGTAAGCATTATTATTAACCTTCTTTAGGACCTTGAAGGAGCCATCAGCTTTTTCTTTAGATAACTTGTTCTTCCTAAGTTGTGGGAATCTCTCCTTGTTGAGGTGAACTAATACCAAGTCCCTTGGCTTGAAGTATACGACTCAATTACCTTGGTTACCAATCCCTTTCTACCTTCTATTAAACTTGGTAATCTGTTCTGTGATCTTTTGATGTAGCTTATACAACTTTTGAGATTGGTGAACTCTAAATATGCTCTCATGAATTACTGTTGGGGTCCTTATTAAGTCTAGGGGAATGGTTAGGTTAAAACTATGAACAAATTCAAGGGAGGTCTCCCTGGTAGTGTTATGAATAGTTTTGTTGTATGCAAACTCCATAATACCCAAACATAAGTCCCAATTCCCTAAGTCCTCCCCATTAATAGCTTAAAATGGGGTACCAAAGGCTAGTTCACCACCACATTTTGGCCGTTCATTTATGGGTGATTGCTTGAGCTAAACATGAGCTTTGTGCCAACTATATTCCATAGCGTCCTCAAAAACTAAAAAATGCTTGAGAAATTTTTATCCTGTTCTGGTACAATGGACTTTGGTATTCCATCTAGTGAGACTACTTCCTATAAGAAAAAATTAGCGACATATAAAACATCATTAGCTTTGTGGCACGTATAAAGTATATTATCTTGTTGAAGTAGTTCATAGCTACTAATATGGAATCCTTTCCCCGGGATGCCTTATTTAACCCTAAGACAAGCTCATACTAAAATCTTCTTAAGGACGAGTACAAACGAGTAGGGGCATGTATCCTTCATGAGGCTCTTTCCTTCCTTTAGCCTTCCTATGGGTTTCAATAACTTCTAACCACCTAGTGGATGTCTTTGGCCATTCTTAACCAATAGAAGTTCTCTTTTAATAGCTTGGAGGTCTTTGTCTCTCTAAAATAGCCAACAATCCTCCATGATGAGCTTCCTTTGCCAATAATTCTTTGACAAAAAAGCTTAGGATGTAGAGTTGTTGTCCCTTGAATAAGTAGTCGTTACTAAAATATAGTACCCTCTAACAACAATCCCACCCTTGTACGATTTAGCAATTGGACATAACTAAGGGTCTTGAGCATAATGTTTGATAATCAGAGAGAAAACTATCAACTTTGTTTGTAATGTTGTGAGTAAAGCATGACGTTAGGAAAGGGCATCGATCACTACCAAATTTACCTTACCTTCTTATGTTGGATGACATAACAGAAATTTTCCGTGAATTCCAACCACTTTACTTACCTTTTTAAGACTTTGCTTTGACCTTTGAGATGCTCTAAAGACTCATGCTCCATATAGATTATGAACTTCCTAAGCAATAAGTAGTGTTGCTATAGTATAAGAGCTTTAAGTAAGGAATAGAGCTCATTCTTTGTACATAGGGTGTGATAAGCCATATGTTGTCTTTCCTACATTAAGATGGCTCTGATTCCTACACTTAAGGCATCACATTTGAGTTCGAAGGGCTTCTCAAAATTTAGTAATACTAATATAAGGATTGAGGTCAATTTCTCCTTGATCTCCTTAAAGCTCTTTTTGGCTTGTTCACTCCATTGAAAACTATCACTCTTCTCGATGAGCTTGGTTAAGGGGGTTGCTATGGTGCTAAAGTTTCTAATGAACCTCCTATATAATGAGGTAAATCCATGGAAACTCCTTACTTTAGTTATAGTCTTTAGGGTTAGCTACTCTACAATAGCTTCGATCTTCTCTTAGTTAGCTCATATCCCATCTCTAATCACAATAAAGCCAAGGAAGATAACTTCACTCTAGCAAAAGGTTTACTTCTTTAGATTTTAGAATGGTTTCTCATAATGAAGTATGTTGAAAATAGATTGGAGATGCTCTATGTGGCTAGATATATCAACACTACCACATGTTTCCTATAGTTGTCTCATTACATGGTTCATACAATGCATAATGTGCTTGATGCATTAGGTAGGCCAAGGCATGACTAACCATTCATATAAGTCATGCATCATCCTGAAGGTAGTAATTTACTTATCTCTTAGCCTTGTACGGATTTAATGGTAACCATTCCTTAGGTCAATTTTGGTGAACACTTTAGCACCATGAACTTTTGCTAACATGTCATTGAGCTTCAATATTGGATATCAGCACTTGATAGTAAAGTGGTTGATAGCTTGGTTATCGATGCACTTGCGTTAAGTACCATCTTTCTTCAATACAAGTAGAGTGGATATAGCATATGGACTTATACTCTCCTGAACATAGCCACACTCTATTGGCTTGTTTACTTACTTCTTTAGCTTCGTTGCCTACTTGAGATTCATTTTGTAAGTAGGTTGGTTCGGTAAGGCAGTAGTGGTTTATAGATTAGTGCAATGTTCTATTCCTTGGATTAGTAGTAGTTCTTTAGGTAATTCTTTAGGAAATAGGTTGACAAATAACTCTCTCATTTCCTTAGGAACTGTCTCCAAATCCCTCAATTAGTTTTTGGATTAATAGAAACATAGGGTCATTGACCTTTACAACTTCTTCTAATTCACCTCGGGTTGATATAAAGGCCTTCTACTTTAAAGCTTAGGCAAGTTGATTATGTGTCTCATTGACTTGGCTCAGAGTTGTAGGGTATAGAACAATCTCCTTCCCATCCTTTGTAAAAGAATATGTATTTTTATACCCATCATGGAGAACATATTTGTTGAACAACTATAGTTACCTCAGCAACACATGTGAAGCACTCATGGGGATGACATCACATAACAACTTATCCTTGTATAAGTCCCTAATAGTGAAAGGCACCTTAACTTGCTTAGTTATGTATGGCGCATCCTTATTGTAAAGCTAATGTGGTTTATAGGCCTTAGGATGCTTGGAGGTCCATAAACCTAGCTTTGGCACAAGGGACTGCGTTGCAACATTAATGCAACTTCCTTCGTCTACTATAACTGCACATATTTGCCTTCGAATATTGCACTTAGTGTGGAACAAGTCCTTACACTGCTCTTCCTTAGAGCTTAATGCAATGATCATTACCCTTTGAAGAACTAAACTCAATAGTTCATCCTAGATGGCATATATACCGACCTCTCTCTTAAGGTCTATCTCGAGCTCTTCCTCAACGACTATCCTTTTGACTATCTTATCCTCGTCAACATTATCTACTTCATCTCCCTTCATGATCATGATTTACGACTCACTTATTCAGGTATAAGGGGGCTATATGTCTATAACAGAGACATTTGAAACATTTAATTTCACTAGTTTTCCTTATAAAGGATCATCCTTTCTCATACTTCCTTCTTACAAACTTCTTGGAGGCCTTGTCCTTTTGCTTGGTCCTCGCTTTGATAGGTTGGATATTTTGCTCGTCTCTTCTTTCGAACTCTATCTTAACCATCTTTCTATACTTAGGCTAGCAGTTCAACTAGATGGAACAAGTCAGCTTTGGCTAACTCGGAACATATTGTTCATCTTTTGCTTCTTGACCCATTGAGGATCTTGAAAGCTTTTTCCACTTTCAAAAATCATTGGACTTCAATTAGGTAGTGAATCTCATATCTTAGCTTAGTAATGATGCACAAAATTGTTTGGGGCTCTTTTACTTCACAATGGATCATTAGTATCTTCAATTCTTAAAGATAGTTGTCCATTGTCTGGCTACCTTGTTTAAGCTCTTGAAAATTCTTAAAAGTATCTTAAAGGTAGGAATCAGTAGTGAATCTCCCTTACAGTAATCTTTTCATCTCTTCATATGTTTGTACTCTACATTGGCCATCCCTTCTCTTGGTAACATTTAGGTTATTCCACCATATAGTTGTGTACCCAGAGAATAGAGCAGCAAGTCGGACCTTTATGTCATCGACATATTTGTAAAAATTAATCACCTTCTCTGCTTTCTCCTACCAATTTAGGTATCTACCTTCATCACCATCTCCTAAGAAGATTATAATTTGGACTTTAATATTATCTAGACCTTGGGGAGATTAGGCATTATGTTTTTTAGCCTCGTAATACTCCTAACTATCCTCTTCACCTTATTCTACAGCAATAAGGATGATCCTTTGACAATATTGCCTTTTTACTCCTCCAACTTGAATATTCTGAGCTATGCATTCCTATCTTTCATCTTAGGGCTCATTTCTTCTTTGAGCTACATTAGCTTGATCGTCGACTTAGATGGCTGTATCAAGTTGGACATTACCCATTCGCTTAGCTACCAATGTATTCTCCATTAGATTGGTAAGACTTTTTAATCTATCATCAATAAATCGTGGGGTCTAGTTAACCTGCCTTCTATGGTTTTAGGCATCACTCTTGTTGTCACCTATAATAGCTTGTACACTATAACTAGACATTTTGGTTACTTTAACTCAAACTCATTGAACAAAATAGGGGTATCACCACAACAAAAACTCAAAAACACCAATGTCATCATCACAAAAAAGTAAAATTGCTACTTCACAACTAGCTTCATTGATGCTACTTCCTAATAACTTCAAAACCCATGAAACAACATAAGTACCCCTAAAAACTTAACAACACAAACCATAGTAACTTCAAACTTAGTTGAAGCAACCTTGAATACACTTACTTACAACTTTGACCTACGAGTTCCAACATACGTAGCTACAACAATAGCTATGGACAATATAAAATAGTAACTATAACAACAACTA
Source organism: Lumnitzera littorea (assembly GCA_024138015.1). Classification (NCBI taxonomy): domain Eukaryota; kingdom Viridiplantae; phylum Streptophyta; class Magnoliopsida; order Myrtales; family Combretaceae; genus Lumnitzera; species Lumnitzera littorea. Next base: position 51,095,182 of record JAMXBB010000011.1, read on the forward strand.
CCACTTAAATAAGTAGAAACTCCATCCGTGCCTCACACTTTCCTCTTTAAATTGTGTTTTGATACCAGTAAAGCTGATATGCTATAAGAATCCCATAAGGTATTGATTTAAACACCAGCAAAAGTAAAAACATATAGCGTTTAGCAAAATTTACAAGCTACTGATGGATATTACTCACTATTGGATCTTATATGGCCTAACACTCACTTGATGTCATGCATAAGCAAATGCAAGGGCCACTTTCCACTAACTCTTACTAAAAAAGTTAGTTAAGAGTTAACATTGAAGGAAGTTCTCTTAAGAAGGAAAATTTAGTGTGTTCAACGTGTAAGTTTGATTCCAAATGCGTAGAAGAATGGCCTTATATACTCTGGTCAATTAGGGCTTTAACATCATGAGAATTTATTAAAAGGTAAATGTATAAGAGAAATGAAAATGGAAGCCTAATACATATGCTAAAAGGATAAAAGTGAGAAAGAATAAAAAAAATATGTACGTTAGAGAATTGTCCCTATAATCTTTATAGTAAGACACATGTTAGATCCTAGTAAAACGCTCTAATAAAAGTGTAGAGGCAAATATCCGAGTAGCTTCTAGAAGATATGTAGCCCTTTAAATAGCTTGACAACTTGGATAAACAGTTTGGAAATGGGAAGACTAGTATGAAGGTTAGATTGGTTGATGTGGATCAAGTCGGGAGGGGAGATTAAATAGCTTAGCTTGGACTTTGGATGGCTCAAACTTGATGTAAAGGGTTTAAGGATTGTCCTTACTTGAATGGATGTCTAATATTTAGCTTATAAGAAGTGATTAAGGCCTTAGGCTTGATAAGAATACTTATCCCTTTTAGGTTTATAAGCTAGGATAGTTGGGTCAGACTTGTAAGCCTTTAGCTTAGCTTTAGGTAATAGGTTTGAAGACTTGATTCCTGTCATGTTGTGAGGAGGAAACATACTTAATGGTAAGAAATCTTGAACTAACAGAATCTCGAACAAAAAGGACATCTATATCAATGTATTTTGTTCTTCCATGAAGATAAGGGCTTTTGACAATTAATTTGGTAGATCTACCTTCCAAATATAGTAGAATAGGTAGTGAGAGTGAGATACTAAGATCCTTCAAACTTATGAAGTCCATAAAAGTTCTTTGGTAGCAAAGGCTATGCTATGATACTTAGCTTCATTGAAGAGTAGAAATTGTTGGCTTCCTTTTTGTTTTCCAAGAAATTGAAGATATATGAAGAAATATACAAAATCTTAAAAGTGACTTTCGATAGTGGGGATTTGTACCTTAGTTTGCATCACAATAGCCAAGTAAAGATAAGAGGACTAGAAGAAGAAAGAAATAAGCCCTGATCAATTGATCCTTTAACATATAAAGGACTTGAACTGAAACTTTCAAATGAGTAGTTCACGACTAAAAACAAATTGACTCTGTTGCTTTATAGCAAAGGAGAGGTTTAGATGTGTTAATATCAAGTAAAGAAGGTGGCTTACAATTCTTTGAAGCATATTGGGATCCTTCAACATAATACAAGATTTATCATCAAGATGAACACTTGAAGGAAAATAAGCTTGGCAGGATTTTGCAGCTATAAGCCCCAAATTGGAGAGAATATTAAGTGTAAGTTTAATAGCAAATGCAAATCTAAAGTAACCTTAACTTCATTAATTTTCGAGATAGAATTCTCTTCTACTAAGACGTCATCCACATAAACGAGAATAGCAAGAAACCGGCTACAATTTATCTTACAAATAGTGAATAATTTGACTTAGATTAAAGAAATCCCAACGAGACAACAAATTTGGTATATTCTTGATTCCATTGACATGAGGCCCATTTAAGGCTATAAAGTGATTTGACAAGTTTGTAGACTTTCCCTAGAGTTGCTAGAAAAAAAAAAAAAACACTCTTATGAGGCAACATGTATATATCCTCATCAATAAACCCATGAAGAAAAGCATTGTTAACATATAATTTATGAACATCTCATTTCTTAATCAATGCAATGACTTAGAAAACACGAATAGAAGTAAGCTTAGCTATAGGTGAAAGGTATTAGTAGAATCCACTTCTTCAACTTGATTTACCCTTTAGTAATATGGTATGCTTTATACCTTTCAATTGATCTATCTGGATTATATTTCACTTTACAAACCCATTTAGAGCCTATAGCTTTCTTAGCTTGAGGTAAATGTCACGCCTTAACATAGTGAATTCATAGTAATCTCACCATGTAAACTACCATAAGATGGAGGCTAACCAATAAGTCGCTACCATAGATGGATCTACACAAGGCATTTAAGACTAAAGGATTCTGAAGAATCTAGCTCAGAACGATATCAAACATAAAAGATAGTTTTTGCAGAAATCATTACAATAATTTATATAAAATATTTACCAAAGTTGTTTATAACAAAAGTAACGTGAGTCAAATATTTACAAAAAAGTTGTCTACATCATAGGTGCATACTAATTTATACAGATATTACAACCTAAGTTAAGAATCCAATTAGGTTGCTTGAATGGCTCATCGGATTCACCCCTAACAGACATATACAAAAGACTAAAAAAGATGAGACTTATCTACGTTTCTTTGAACTCTTAGTTGTAAATCATGACTAACCTACGGGTACGAATAGTGTTGTATATCTATGGGATACCTATAAGACAATTTGTAGAGGGTGAGTAACCAATTGCTTAGTAAGACGAGATTAACCAAAAGGGTATATAATACACAAATCACAATTATGGTTTTCAAGCAATTAGTTAATGCAATGCAACAAATCACATGTCATTCACATAACATTGTTCAGTCTGTTGTGAAGTTAGATAAATTGCACCTATTTTAACTTTGAGGAGATTAGACATATAAGCCATGGCGTTATGACTCACAACCAAACCTAAACTTATGTAATAGAACTTAACTCCTCTCATGACTACCTTCAAACCCAATGTCCCAACCTTGCTATAGCCTTTTTTTCTTTTTTTTTTATCAATTAGTTTGACTAAGACTGGAGAAAAGCCAATTATACTATTTTGTTGAAGAGTTCGTTTTTGGTTGGAGAATCATAATTGTTCCCTTAATAGGTTATAATGCATATTAAATTAGGGTTATAATATGAGTTTAGGTTAATCAAATTTTAGGGGTAGCTAGATAGTTTCAAACAATTGAATCAAAAGGCAAAATATAGCAAGACAAACATCACATGTAGCAAAGATACCACTACAACACAACAGTCTCCAAGCATACATGTTTTATGTGTACAAATAACTACTTATAAGCATTGACAGCATATACTTCAGCTTAGGATAAAGCAATTAGAAGTACCTGAAATTTTATATTTTTTTCATTTTTGTAATTAAACTTTAAACTTGTTCTTTTTAGTACTCCAATTTTTCAAATGAGACATATTAGTGATTTTGATATAATGACTATTATAAAGTATTTATTTGATTCATTTTAAAAAGTTAAAAGTATCAAAATGAAATAAAAAATAAAGTTTGAGCATTAAAATTGATATAAAATGAAAGTTAATGTACTTATACTGTTATTCTATCATTTTATAATAACGATTATTATAATTTATAACGGAGACACCAATTTCTTTGAATTAAAAAGTTAGAATGAATAAGTTTAAAGTTTAGATATTAAAGTAAAAAAACATGAAAGTTTAAGTACTCGTACCGATTTTATCTCACTCTAGCCTCTAAGTACTTAGTACTGCAAAATGCGATTATACATCAATACCATTTACTTGGATTTAATGTTGCCCTTTCAACTTTGAAGTGTTAGGTCTTTCTTTTTTAGTAATCCCTATATTATAAATCATATTTCAATTTTTATATAATTCATTGAAGTAATTGTGTTCAGTTGTACTTTTGTTCAAGACTTTACATTCTTTAATATTTAATAGGTCTTTGTTGAAAGTATTAAGTCTTATTACTTTTACATAGGTTATTGAAACCTTCTACTAAGGTATTTAAGGGTTTAGTACATTTTACTCAACCTTCTACAAAGGTAACATAAGGTTTGATTCCTTCTATCCAACCTTTTACAAAAATTTAGGTTGAGGTTCTATGCTTGGAAACCTTCCATTGAAGTTTCTATTACTATGGTTTAAGGTGGCTTAATTATGAAAGCTTCTATAAAACCTTCTATCTCTTATCAATCATGGTGATACACTGGACCACAACATTTGAAACAAAAGCATATTTTATACTAATAAGTGCATTAGGTAGCGTATGTAACATTAAACCGATAAGAACTAAATTGAACTCATGATTAGGCTGGTTGGACTCAAAGGGATTGAGATTAGCTCCTCGCTATATTAGTCTTAATCATATCTAAGGTAATAATAACTTACAAAATAAAAAGGAATACAAACTGAAACTTGTAAAATGTAAATTACTAAATAATAAAATCTAAATCTATTAATTGATCTAAAATATGTGAATACTAACATCTTTGAGGATAAAATCAATGAATTAATAGATTGGAATATTGGATCGGTATTAATGATCATGATATTAAAATATACTATATTTGACTATTGGATTTCTTGATCGATTTAGATTATTTTTTTTTAATATCCTTTCGAGTTATCAAAATAATGAAGTATAATAGTACTTTTTCTTGAAATATAAATTATCCTAATTAATTAACTAATTCTTTTTAATTTTTAGAAAAGATTATTCAATTAGTTAATCGTTTATATTCCAAACCTTAACCCAATTATAATGCATAATTTCTTATATCTTACCTATAATCTGTAGCTAGTTTGCCATGGATTTATATTCTAAACCTTAACCTACTTATAATGCATAATCTCTTACATTTTACTTGTAATCCGTAACTAGTTTGTTATGGAATCAAAGAATTAATTTAATTCTTTCTAGATTTTAATCCAATTTGATATGTATTTCATAAATTATAAAACATATGCTCCATGACAAAAATTAAGAACACTAGTATTCAAATATTTAATAGAATATTCATCCCGCTAATTATTTGCGAACGCTAAGACCAGATCCAGTCTATAAAAACCATGAAAAGAATCGGTTCCTCAGTTGACATGAATTTCTTCCCGTGGCCGTCTCCCGTACCGTCTTCTAATCAATTCTCGTGAATGTCTTATTTTCTTAGAGAACTTAATAAAACCCTTGGCATGTGACTCAGCATTCAATAATTGATTTGAAGCTTCTATCATCAATTATTCCTTTCACGAGTTATTATTATTATTTATTTTGACTAACAGCCTGATAATTGGCTTCAACTCAATTTGAGATGGGATTTGAGAAAAGTTTTATAAAACTCGAATTCATTTTTATAGAATATAATGTTTCTTAAAATCCTTAAAAAATAAAAAACCTCTAGAGTTTAATTTTATATTCTCAAAATTCGATCCTATCTAGTAAGAACACTGTAGGAATGGGTTTTTATAAAGTAAAAATAAGATTAAGAAGAGAATTAAATGAAAAAGAGTAAAGTAGGATTATAATTATATTTATTGATTTGTTTAATAATAAAAATTTAGAGTAAAATATATTGTATGATATGTATAATATATAAGTTAAGAGTAAATATTTTATTAATTTATATATTTTAATGGATTGGATTTTTTATTGGGTTTTTTTTTAATCTTAAAATCCAATCCTAAATTCTATAGGATTTTAAATTATGTCCCAAAATCTTATCCTAAACTTTATTGGGTTTGATGTGTTGGATATCTTTTAAAGATCTGTTCCGATTGCATCTCTAAATTCAACGTGCCATTAACGTTGGGACGTGGGCTAAATAATTTGGGCTGATTTGAAATTCTTCGGCCTAAGCATTAATGAACGTGGCTTGGAACGTGATATCTGAATCACATGGGCTGGACATCAATTCATGTGTTGGGATGTCTTCGCATGATCTCAATCAATGGACATGGAATTCCAATCAATCGTTGGGCTTCATGGGCTTGAATTTTCCCGCCACATGAACATGTTAGCAGGTTTTGTAAAATTTTCTAACCTTTATTTTATATTTTAACCATGTATTTTTTTGGTCATTAAAAATATGTAAATACAACCTTCAATGCAATTCCATCAATTGATTGTGTTGATCTTTAAAAACTTGTAATTTTTTTAATTTAATTTCAAATTAAGTGAAACTTGATTCATTATCTTCCTTTTCTTCTCAATAACTCATAAAGGCTTGAAAGCAAAATATCATCTCATCAAATACCAAATATCCACTAAAACACAATTAAAATTACTGAAAGCTTTGTAAAAATCTACTAATATATCACTTCACGTGGCAATATCAAGATTGGGTCCGATCAAGCTATCAAAAATAGGGTTGAATTCAATGAGGGGGTTTAGCAAAATCATGAATCATTGAGTGGATATTATGCATTAAATGAACATTACATAAACACAATCCACTCCTTTGATTTGATGCACAAAGCAGTGAACTAAGGTTATTCACTACTATCTTTACTAAAGGAGTTGATAAGAGTTGAAAGTTAGACTAAGTAGCTTAAGCTAGCTTAAGAACAACAATAATGGATCACAAAAATGTAGAATATTCACTGTATTAAGGATTCAATGATGATGCGACTTACACAAATGAGGGTATTTATACTCGTCTCTTTAGGCAACCCCTTTACATGTGGCCAATTTACAAGAAGGGACATTTAACCCCAAAAGGAAAATCCTAAGATTTGTGTACGAGGAAAAGGGTAAAAATGAGAAAAAAAAAGGAAGATTTTGACAAATGGTACAATATAGATAAAGTTTATGAACACATGTCACTGTCCATCTGGATTAAATTGGGTTGAGTGTAATGGCTTAGGAATGAGTTGGAAGCACGTTGGCAGTTGGTTAAGTTAGAGGCAAGTTGGTGAATGGACTAATCTAGCGTCTAATTTGTGTAGCTCTGATACAGGTCAATCTAAGGGTAGGGCAGCTCTCTAAACAGGTCGGGTAGTTGGTCTAATAGCTCGAAAACATGAAGACCGAGTTATTGGTCGAGTTTCTTAAGCTGTCCCTAGGCACAATAAATCAGGGGCTCTGAGCTGCAGCATGGTAAAAGGTATGGAGGAGCTTGGAAAGTAGAGCAGCTCAAGTGGGTTTAGTAAGGAAGATTGTTCTAGACTTGAGTGGAGGGAGATAATTAGTCGTGCCATGCTCTCAAGTCCCTTAGCTTGAGCATAGGTGAGGGGACTTTGGGTTTGATTCATATCACAAAATATCTACATAAATTAAGTCAAAAGGATGCAAATGAACTAGATGAGCTAGAATGGAAAGGAAAATGATGAAATTTTGCTAGTAAGCAAGTGTAACAAAAGAAACCAACAAACTCATGTCTTTATGCTATGTTAAATTGTGCAATTTGAAAATAAAAGCATGCCGTAGTCTATGATGAATTTGATATAAGGAAAAAGTTTTATCAAAATTGACTACATGACAACGAGAGGAAAATGAACTTTTTACATCAGGTGAAGAACATGGACTTGACGAACCAATCTCTGACAAAACCTCATCACATAAAGTCTAAAATAAGCTTTAGCAATAGTTACAGCTCTGCTGGAAGACTAAAAAACAATAAGTAAGTGAGTGTCTTCATAGGCAAGTTTACTCACAGGTTGTAACAAAAGTTTGGGACTAGCAAAACATTAGTTAAAGTGATAACTTCATTGATGATAATGTTTCTAATTGTATGAACAATTTTAACATTACTATCTAGTAATTTAATTCGAACAAGCTGTGGAAGGTCTTGTTTTTGTTATAAAATATGTCAATACGGTGACATGTGATCAGAAGCTTTTGTGTTAACAATCCAAGAAAACTCATTATTATCAATATGTACGGATGCAACCAAAATATGGGCATTACCAACAAAAGACATCATTGAGGCATGTTGAACTTCATCAACGTGCTTTTCTTTCAACATCTAAACAACCTCTTGGTTGATTCCTAAAACTAGTTCTGAATCATTAGTAGAATCTTGAACTTTGGTTTCTCCGTCAAATGGTGTATCATTAAAAGTATGTTTAGCATCAACATGTGCAATAACCCTTACATTTCTCTTTTCCCTGTTATTTTTAAACAGCTTTGGAAAACCAATCAATTCGAAACAACTATCTACACTATGCCTACTCTTCTTGCAATGTGCACAAATTTGCCTTGCTGAACTTTTTCCCTTCCTGTCTCTCTTATCTTCATTAACAAGTCTTTTTTGAATCTTGGCTGGAAAAGCAACAAAATTTTCACTCAAATGACTACTAGAAGTTACTTGCTTCTATTTTTTTGTTTGGTAGACTAAATAGTATGCCTTATTAATTGAAGGCAAGGGATCTATTACAAGAATATGATTTCTAGCATTTTCATAAGAGTTATTCAAACCCATAAGCTACTAAACAAGCTTATGTCTATATCCAAATATTTTTCAATTAACCTAAATTCATAGTGTTCAATTGCTCCATAACTACAATATGTACTCTACACAAATTATGTAATTCATCCTTCAAATTTTTTTGCTTTTTGAAGTACTTGAGATTTACAATTCAGAAGGTAATTGATAGAGTGATGACCCATCTGTTAAACCAAAATGCTCGCAAATATCATTTCAATAACTCCTTAGAATAGTTTACACAAATGAATTCCTTGGGCAATTCTTTGAACATGGAGTTTAATATCATTTCAATAACTCAGAATAGTTTGCATAAATGAATTCCTCTAGCGATTCTTTGGATGTGGAGTTTAATATCTTGTATTGCACATCTAGTCCAATGTTGTTCATTAATTGGATTAGAATTTGGTTTAACACACGATTTGTCTGCAAATCCTATTTTTACTTTGGCACCTAGGGCAAGTTTAATACATCTAATCCAAGTCAAGAAATCTATACCATTGAAAACAATATTTGTAATACGTGTTCCTAAATTATCCAATTCAGACAAGTAAAGCAGATCATTGCAAGAAGGTTTTAGACTCACGCTCATAGTGCATATTGCATTATTTCATTAAATTAATAAAAATAATGAAGTGACCTTCCTTAAAACAAATCAAAACAACACATAACCTACTATAATACCATGTTGAATCTAGAACAAATAAAATTTGATGAAGTTGTTTAGAAGTTACCTATTGAAATGTAGCAAATGGAGAGATTAATACATAGCACAATGATGAAAGAAGGTAGTTGAGGAACTGTTTGTGGATCAATCTATTATTATTAGTTAACTCAATAATACAAAGAGTGTATATATACAAGGCCTAGGTTACATGTGTAATTTTACACATATAACATAAATAAAATAAGTTCTCTATATATTTAACAACACCTTATATTCTTAAGGATTTTTAATGTAATTTTATGGTGCTTTAATTTAATCTTATATTTTGTTTCTATATGGAAGTATTCAATAATGAATATCAAATTTGGACATTTTATTTTGCTTTAAGTGGGTCTAATATTGCGATGGCCATACTAAAAGTTTGGGGTTAATGATAATAGAAATGTATCAACTCTCATATTTTCTTTTATATTGATATCCAATGTTTAAATCTTTTTATGTTAATGTCTTTTAACTTTTGTAGGGAGACAAATGAATGTTTATTTTGTAACGATGGTTATCTTAAAATTGCATAATTATAGTTTGAAGTACCTCAATTGTAACCTTTTTGTTTTCATTCAAGTTCTTAAAGTAAGGTGAATAAGTGACTCTTTCCTAACAATTATTTGTTGAAAACTAATGATATAACGATAAAAAATAATAATGAATTGAAAAAGTTGAAAAGTAAAAAATAGGTAGATGCTACAAAATTTTAACCTTGCATGATTTTTGCAGGTGACATACAATTTTTTTAATTAGCTGTATTTCAAAAAAAATGATCATGACTTCAATATGTACTTGTAAATAATATTAGATTTAAGTACACATCTTAAAAGTGGCGACATTACATTTCTTTGTTTGAGTTAAACATAGAAACAAAAATTTCCAACTTTAGGGTGGAAAATATATATTCTCCTTATCGAGTTACGGTGGGTTTAAACTTTAAACATGTGTAACACGATCCAGAGTGCATACCCCCCAATTTGCATAGGGTATCCTAAGAGAGGTAAGGAACTTTGAGATGAGAAAAATAAGCCTTAATCAACGTTACTCTTCAGATACCTAAGTACATGCATGGCTACAGTTAAATGAGTAAATAGAATTTGCATCAAAGTATCCCAAGAGAGGTAAGGAACTTTGAGATGAGAAAAATAAGCCTTAATCAACACTACCCTTCAGATACCTAAGTACATGCATAGCTACAGTCAAGTGAGTAAATAGAATTTGCATCAAAATATCCCAAGAGAGGTAAGGAACTTTGAGATGAGAAAAATAAGCCTCAATCAACACTATCCTTCAGATACCTAAGTACATGCATAGCTATAGTCAAATGAGTAAATATAGGCTATGAAACAAACTAGGACAACTGCTGAAGAACAAAGGACATGCTTGGTCTTGTAATAGTTAGATATAAAAGATGACCCACAATTCTTTTATACATGGGTAGATCAGATAATAGTTCACCAAAAACGTTATCAAGATGTAACTGTGAAGGCAAAGGAATATGGGCTTGCTTACAACCTATTAGACTAGCATCTTGCAACACATCAAGAGAAAAATTTTGTAGATTCAACAAAAATCCCTTGTCCGTGCAACAAATTTCAAACCCTAAAAAGAAATGAACTTCACCTAAATCCTTTATGGTAAAAGCCTTATCAATGTCTTGTCTAACACTTTATATTAAAACAAGATCATCTTTTGCTAACAACACATCATTCACATAGACTAACATAGCTAGAAATCCATAAGAATCATGCTTGGTAAAAAGAGAATAATTGTTTTTGGATTGAGTAAACCCAAAGAGACTAAGAATATAGTAGATTCTCTATTCCATTACCTTGAAGCCTATTTTAAACCATATAATAATCGAGTAAGGCAACAAACTTGCCTTGGTTTACCGGCTAAATACCCATTAGGAGGTTTCATATAAATTTCTTCCTCAAGATACTTATGCAAAAAATCATTGTTCACATCAAGTTAGTAAACATGCCAATTTATGATAGATGTAATAGCTGATAACACTTGGATAGTGGCTAATTTGGCTATGGAAGAAAATGTATGAGTGTAGTCTATATCATCTTCTTGAGTATAACCTTTTGCTACTAACTTTGCTTTGAATCTTTCTATAAACCATTAGGTTTATATTTTACTTTATAAACCCATTTACTACTGATAGTTTTTTTTTTTCTTGATGGTAAATTGGTTAATTCTCAAGTATTATTGGATTCTAAAGCAAGAAGTTCCTTGTCCATTGCTTTTATCCATTTAGGATTATGTTTCTAATGAAACAGTATATTCCTTGGGTAGTTATGAAATGAAGATGGATGAAAAAGGGGATAGATAGAAGATGATTTTTTCGATTCTATTAGCAATCCTTACTACTAGAAGATTTTGGGTTTCATGATGTGTGGAATTTGAACTAATGTTGAGGTTTTGTTTAGGAAGAACATAGTTAGAGGAATCAAGCAATATGGATTTTGTGTGTAGTAGAAATAAGGTGCTATTGTCATTATTTGCGAGGGTGGACTAGTCAGACGCTTTAAAAGGAAAAATGTGTTCGAAAAATTATACATCCGTACTAATAAATATTTGATGTGTTTCAAGATCATGTTGTTTGTAACCTTTTTGGTTACATGGATATCTTAGGATTACGCATCTTTCACTTCTAGAGTTGAAATTTATCTCTTAAATGAGATATAATAGATGCATAACATAAACATCCAATGACATAAAAGATTAAATGACAAGGTTTCTTATAAAACAAAGGCTAATGTGGAGTTTGCCAATTTAAGGATTTAATTGGCATTTGATTTATGAGAAAGGTTGCACTTAGAATGTACTCTCTCCAAAAGCGTTTTGGGGAATTTGCATGAAAGTGAATTGCTTTAGCTACATGTAAAAGATGTCGATATTTTCTTTTCATTACTCTATTTTGTTGAGGAGTATGAATGACACTCCTTTGATGAAAAATGCCAAATTTATTAAATAAACCTTGACATTCATGGCTAAGAAATTCAGAACCATTATTGAAACTCACAAATTTGGGTATATAGAAATATGATTCTTAATATAGGCAAAGAACTTAGTTAAGATGGATGCTACTCGTGACTAGTGTTTCATTAGAAAAGTCTAAGTACAATGTGTCATGCCATCTTCTATGGTAAGAAAAATTTTTTCCTCTACAAATAGAGGGCATGTATAACAAATAAAATGGATGTGGCGAATGAGTTACATCATAATGCAAAGGCAATTTGTGAAACTTAGAAAGCAAACACGCATCATACATGAAGGAATAAGGTAGCTGTTTACATCTAACCAAATGTTTGAGTTTGGACAATGAAATCGGTCCCAATCTATCATGTAACAATCACAAGGACACACTATTATTGTCAAATTTTATAGTATCAGAACAATGAACAGCAGCATTGGATGAAACGAAACTAACTTTACGTGGTTTGGAGTTTAACACATACAATCCACAATATGCATCTGCTTGAGCAACAACTTTGTTAGATTGCTGGTCTTGAAAGTAACAAGTTGGAGAATTAAAATCGGCGACTAAATGATGGGAAGATGTAAGATTGCTTACGGATAGTAAGTTGAAATAAAATGCTGGTAAAAAAAAAAAAAAAATGGCTAAAACAATAGAATCATTAACATTCACATCTCTAACAATGTGAACATTGCTAAAACTACCAACTGGTAATTTTATTTTTATTGGGTGCGTTAGAGGTCTTGTGTTTTTCAAAAATTTGTGGAAAAGGGGATATATGATCAGAAGTTCCTGTTTCAATTATCCACTTACTAGAGATATTATCATCGTTTGATATAAAAGAAACAAATTAAATTGATTAAGTACCTAAAAAGTTTACCACTTGTTCACCTTGCTTTCCTTGAAGAATTTTGATAACCTCCTGACATATTTTTGCTACGAAATCCGGTGATCCATTGACAACTGTTGCATTTGCATGTGAAAGCACATCTAGCAGATCATCAATAACACTCTAATTTGTCTCAACTTTAGCTGCAACTTTCATGTTTCTTCTATCCTTTGGCCCTTTATACCGCTTTGGAAAACCAAGTAGCTCAAAGCATTTATCAACTGTGTGTCCTGGCTTCTTACAATGATTACATATTACTTTCATTGTCATTCTGTACTTCTTATCAAAACTATTATACTTTAGATTTCCTTTCACATTGTAGGCAGCTGACATATCATCATGTATTCCCAACAAATCAGTCATATGTTTCTGTCTTTCAACTTGGCAGACAATATAGTAGGCTCTATTAATAGTTGGTAATGGGTCCATTGACAAAATTTGACTTCTAACATTGTCAAAAATGTCACTTAACCTTATGAGAAACTGTATTAATTTGTTTCTGTTGTCTATATCAACAAGTTTTCCATTTAAGTCACAGGTACAAGCTTCATAAGCTCCACAACTACAGTTTGGAAATTTTATCAGAGTCACAATTTCATCCTATAATCTTTTCATCTTATTACAGTACACCATTACAAAAGAACTTCCTTGCTTGATATTAAGCAACTCATGTTGCAGTTGGTATATTAATGACCTATACGTTTGACCAGGTCTCTCACAAATATCGTCCCAAAGTTCTTTTGAAGATTTTGCATACACGAATGCCTCTCAATATCCTTGGTCATTGAGTTTAACAACCAACGTTGTACCATAAAATCACATTTAGTCCATTGTTGAATCTTATTATCATCATTAGTCAGTCTATCACACTTTCCTTCGATAAACCCTAATTTCACTTTAGATTTTTAAAGCCAACTTCAAAGAACAACTCCATGTAAGAAAGTTTGTGCCATTAAACAAAACACTAGTGATTACTATTCCCAGATTATCAACAGTAGACAAAAACAATTGATCATTATGTAATGGATCTATAGATGTATTCGAATCACAGATCTTATATTCAAAAGACAAGAAACAATCTTTCAATCACTAACCTTTATATGTTGCTTTGATACTATGTTGAAACACAAATATCATTTCTAACAGAAGCTAAAAATTCTAATAGTATTCAGATCTAATTAGACTTACTTGAATTGATGTAGCAGGGAACTTAGAGAAGACGAAGTGTTGAAATATACAGAGGAAAAGAATAGATAAATGATGAATGAATTATCATGTTAGTTATTCTGTTAAGAGTAATATATATATATATGTGTGTGTGTGTGTGTGTGTATAAGTGTAGTGTGTGATAATATCATACCTAATGACATAAATATTCTATCACAGCTAATAGATTTCTCTTTGTTATATTTACAAATCATAGTCAGAACTATGCTAAATGTATAAGGCTATTTGCAAGAAAATCAACCACCAATACTTCAATAACATGATCAAGTCAGAAGTATATATATTGTTTTGACTAATACAGTTTAACAATACACTTCAATAAGTTTTTCTCTCTTGATAGAATTCGTCAATGTTGTGTCCAAAATTTCCTTCCATGAAACCTAGATATGTTAGTAAATCTTGGCTTAATTAATGCAGGGTCTTGGTATAAAGAGGATGTAAATAAGGCAGTTCAAGATGCCTTGGATACTGGTAGCATCACTCCTACATCGGATGCTTACACAATCAATGGTCAACCTGGAGACTTTTGTGAATGCTCTAAAGGTTAAGTTGCTCGTTTGCACCAAGCTAACATAACATCTTTATCTATGAGAAAAGCTTCTATGTTATTTGCATGCCATATGGATGGATTAATGGTGTGCAATACCAATAAAACTCCAACAAGTGAAAATATAAGCTTTAGTTTTCTAAAAACTATATAGGTACTTTACATATTTATCCAAACTCGTGGCGTATCGGTACCATTCGATTGGCTTTCAAATCTTTTTTTTTCTTTATCTATACTATGTAAAAGAATGAATAAAGACCGATTTCAAGTCTTTGCTGTTCTGTTATTATTTTTATGAGATATATTTTCACAACTATCTACTTTATTGCATATTGGCTCACTCTCCAACGTTTCATAAAGTTACTGTATTTTCTATCGAAGGCCAAAAAGAAACAATGAGTCTAATCAAACGCTACAGATGCATCCATTGTGCATGAGTTTTTGAATTCATTGATTCAAATAAAAATCTTTGTCAAGACATTGAGAATATGTGTGTTTTCATTATATATATGTGTGTTTCTGTATATATATATATGATCATGCATTTGATGATTGAAATTTTTATAACATTGCAGGGCATACATACAGATGGATGGTTGACTATGGGAAAACCTATTTGATTCGACTAGTGAACGCTGTAATGAATGTTGAGATGTTCTTTGCAATAGGTCGACACAATCTCACAGTTGTCGCAATTGATGGGTCTTACATAAAACCCATTGTCACTAGTTTCGTCATGATAAGCACTGGACAAACAATGGACATCCTAATCACAACAAACCAATCTCTTGGGCAATACTATATAGCTGCTAGACAATACGATACTGTCAGAGCAGATGTTACTGACTTCAACCATGTAAATGCTACTGCCATTTTGCAGTATGCAGGCAATTCTACTAGTGGATTAACTCCTATTTTCCCTCGTACTCTACCCACTTATGCAGACAATGGTTCTGCGATTCACTTTGTGAATCAAATCAGGAGCTTGGCCAATGATGCCCACCCAATCGACGTCCCAAAAAACATTACCACTCGTATGTACATTACAGCTTCCGTGAACAGTGATGAATTCACGAATGGTACGTCGACACGATCTGGGATAGCATCAAGCTTGAACAATGTGACTTGGGTTAATCCACCGATAGACGTGCTAACGGCTTATTACAGGTATGCCTTACAAGACAAGTGTGTGCACTTGTTTTGTTTATAAATACACAACATTTGTAGTAAGTTTCTGTTAGTCATCGATCATCCATAACTAAATGACCTTTTGATCTTTAGGAACTTGAGTGGTTTCTACACCACAGATTTTCCAGAATGGCCTCCAGAATTCTTTGATTTTGTAGGGGATGATTCATATGATTTAGAATCAACTTTGCTAGGGACAAAGGTGAAGATACTAAATTATAATGAAGAAGTTGAGATAGTTTTCCAGGGAACAAATGTGTTGAATGGAGCAGAGGATCATCCTATGCATCTACATGGATATGCTTTTTACGTGGTTGGATTAGGTTTTGGAAATTTCAACAACAGAACGGATCCAAAAAGCTATAATCTAGTTGATCCACCCGAACTAAACACTGTTTCACTCCCCCGGTTGGGATGGGTTGCCATTAGATTTAGAGCAAGTAATCCAGGTATGTTCTTCTAGAGTTCATGAGGTCCTTAAAAGTTGTAAATGTCTTATACTAATAGTTTCTAACATTTCTTATATTTATATTTTCTTTTAGGAGTTTGGTTATGGCATTGCCACTATGAAAGGCACTACACCTGGGGAATGAACGTGGTGCTAATAGTGAAAGATGGAGGGACTACAGATACTAGCATCAAGAAACCTCCTCCTTATATGCCGCCTTGCAAAGGTTCCGTTCTTCAGTTGTCGAAAGCCAACACATCACCTACAAGAAAGACTATGGTCACATAAGAGGCAAAAGAGTAGGTAAACTATTTACCTACTTTTAGCAACAATCTTCATTGAGAGTGTGACACATAAAAATACTCCATCTATATGGTTCCATTACTCTTTTGTATCACATAGTTAATGGAAAATGTTGCTAAGATGGGTAAACAAATGGTTTACTTATTTATTGCTCGACGTAAGAATTTTGTATTACTTAAAGTCTTGCTAAAGATGCTCACTTGGTTTAACAAGGTGAAAAATGACTATTTCCTTCCTCCTTTTTCTTCTTATAACTTAGTGGGCGTATTAAATTATGCACCTGAATGTTCTACGTTTTATCAATACATAAGATGCTAGATAGAGATCTAGTGTGGAAGTAACTGTCCCTTCTAAGGTCTCAAAAAGTAATTACATAAATAATAGTACAAATCACAAAGCAAATTTTATAATTATTTTCACAAATATCATTATAGTGACAATCCTCAATTGCAAAGAAATTGGTGTAGACATTCATATACAACCATGGAGATATGCGTTTGAGTTTCATTAGTTTGTTGTTTTTTCCTTTATTTATCAAAAAAAAAAAGATTTAATGGTATCAATATGTTATGTGAATCGATGAATAGTGTATAAATATTAATAAAAATTTAACACATGATAATGAACAAATGTATTTCTTAAATTAAGAAGTATAAATTACGTTTTCATGTGTCAAAATTTTATTAATATTTATATATTATTTATCAATTTATATAATGTATTAGTATCATTGAGACATTTTTCTTGCTTACTTTACTGATCATTATCACATATAATTATTTAGAGGTTGATCACAGTGGACCCCTGAAGCATATAGGATGTTCACAGAAACAAGAACCAAATATAATTAAAATATGCTATTCTTTCATCTTATGGTCTGATTTAGAGATAGATCAAATTGTTAGTGGTTCAGTTTATATAGGGAAAGGGGACCGAATAAAACCAAATCACTTAACTCGAATCAAATTCCTTCTTACTTAAAAAAATTTAAATCCACAATTTTTTTTATTTTTGAATTCCAAGCGTTACGGTGGAAAAAAAATAAAAGGGATGAAAGTATTATGTCAATTTTCTAATCACCCATTATTTAACGTTTTATGCTCCCCGTCACTTTTCGAAATGTACTATTAAAATAACAAAGTCATTCTTTTATATGTTCACAAAAATATCGATACTATTTAATTTATATTCTTAGTTTACCAATAAAAAATCTCCAACATTTCACCTAATTTGGTTGTCTAAGTTTAACTTACACAAGAAATCTTAAGTGTAGCCTCTAATTCTTTTTCTGTTTTAGCCTCTAGTTTGACCGGAATATTAGATTTACTTATAATATTTTCACATTTTAACTAAGCCAAGTTAAAACTAGTAAAAAGTACTTTAAATATAACAGTAACTAAGGCTCCCATTGCTACGATGTTAATTATACCATTGACCTTATTTGTCATATTCAACATAATTTACATAAATAGTAGGAAAATATATAATAGTTAGTATCTATACTCTTTTAAATTCTCGAAATATATATTTTTACTTAGAAAATCATAGTGGTTATAATTGGATCATGAAAAATACTAAAATAAAATAACGTATGATATACTCTAACATACTTGTTTTAGCTCAAGTTTATTGACAAGTAGCTAAAAATAGGTAAATAGTTGTGTTCAAAATCATTATTAAAAATGAATTTAAAGGTTAAATATTTAAAAAAAACATAAAAATTCCTATATTTATTTTCTTAAGATTTAAATTAGGAAAGATTTACTACATAGTAGTCTAATGTAATAATGTAGCAATAATTACACACATTAAATGGAATAATTAAAGTAAATATAAGACATGAAAGATTTTGAAAGGCAGATGAAAAAGGCCTTATGTTTTAGTTAAATCATCTATTATATATATATAAATTGAGAAAAGTTTATTTTTGCTTTTATCGAATTTGACTAAAAGCATCATCTAATAAAAAACAACTCCCATTTTTAGATGCGGTTATCAATATTTTAAATGGGTAAAATCGTTATTATCTACTTTTGTCTTCATAATCTCTTTTTCTTCTCTTTTCTTCGTTGTCTCCACCATGTTCTAGTGAGCGGCTATACGTGGTTTTGATTATATTTTCAAAAGCTATACTAAGTAGCCCAATACTCTTAATTGCTACATGTTTGAATAAATTAAATTAATTAGTTGTCATGTCCTTTCCTTCCTACATGTTCCAATAAATTGAATTAATATATATTATTTGCTACACACTTCAATAAATTGAATCAATTTACTATTTATGTCCCTCGCTACACATTTCAATAAATTAAAGTAATGTAATGTCCTTCCATTCTTAATGGTTTTGTACATTTCTTAGTTTTCCTTTTAAGTATTATTATTATTAATCATAAATGTCTTGCCAAATTGATGTATTACACTATCACTATAATTTTAAAGTACACAATTTAATTAGTTTTGCATATTTGTTAGTTTTTCCTTACAAAATAGATGTATTACACTTTTCGTTGGAATTGTAAGCATAGTTGTCAAAATTGTAATTCTCTTTATGCAATTTTATGAGTTTATGATTTTACAATACTCTTCTAATTTAACTTGGGTATAAAATCGTTTTCTTATAGAAAATTATATTTTTAATCGATTTTATATGCAAATTTGGTAGAAATTTATGTTTTTAACCAAATTTACTAATTTTACATATATGAGTTAAATGGGCCAAAAATAAAGATATATATATATATATATATATAACGGGCTTTTATAGCCAATTGATTATTAGGACATTAAATCATTTATTTCTATTCTTTTTTCCCTCTTTTTCTCTCTCGTAGTCTCTCATTTGATATATGTATCTTTTATTTTGGTTCCAATTTTAATAGAAAAGTATATAAGGAAAACTATATATTTAAGTTTATATCATTAATAACTCAAAATAAGTTGAAACATTTAGTTTTCTTTATTTCATTACTTTTATAACACAAAATAATGGGAATAAATTTAATTTTGACTATGTTTGTCATTTTTCATGCATGTTAGATTATAGATTAAGAATTTTTCATAAAAAAGAAATTCAATTTCTTTATTTCTTTTTTGTTTATCATGTATTTCAAGTATTTTATAACTACTATAAGTGTATCTATAATTTTTTTAAAGCTATTTTATATAGATTGTAAAAACTTACATTTCAATTTTACATTCCAATTTTATAAAATCCAATAGTGATTCTAAGTAGATTTGTGAGTTTGACAATCTTGATTGTAAGCATCTGCTTTATCCATGTTATTTTATACCAATCAGATAATAATGTCTGGATTTTTTAAAAATAAATTTCATGTTTCTAAAATGAATTTCCTTAAAAAAGGTCGAGATTGAATGTATCATAAACATAAGTGTATTTGTCTCTAATTCCTTAAATGGTTTTAAGTGGATTTAATTGATTTTATGTATTTGTTAGTATTTTTTTTTCTCTTTACTCCACTATTTTGTTTCCCCTACACCAATGTCCCTGGTTCTAAGCTCCTTCCTTAGTTATATAAAAAAAATTTGTACATCTGGATTGTGCTTTCAATATTGGAATAGATAAAAAAAAGAATAAATTAAAACATATATTAGGAAAAAAATGATAATTAATATATTCGTTTCCAAAGTTAGAAAATAGGCAATAATAAAGAAATGAAATCAACTTAATAACCGGCTAGTAATCTAACTTCACTTAGAAACTATAAATCTTAATTAAAATATTCTAATAAAACACTCATATTATCCTTTGCACCCATAATGTAGGTACATCGTCTGCTCACAAGTTTATAAACAACACAACAACAAAAACACTATGAAGTAACAAAATGTATCATTCAACCTTCAATCCACATAATGGGTTGATCCTATGTTAAATCCAAAACATAATACAATGGAAGACCATTTAGCTATTACTTAAATATGTATTCTTATAGCTGAGAAAATGAAAAGCATTGGCTCATTACGCTTGTGAACAACACTTGTTATCCATTTGAAGTTTGGTTGCACACTACAATGAAAGAATAATGGACTCAAAAGAGTGAGAAATTAATTCATAATGGAAAAAAAGATTAAAAAAGAAAAAAGAAAAATGAATATAATTGGACTCCTTGTAAATTGAGGCTTCCTAAGAGAAAACTATATGGTCCCATTTGATGAAGATTGGAATATTAAAAGGAAAGGGGAAAAAAAAAATACACATAGAAAGGGATGAAGAGATAAACAAAGTGACCATGTAACTTGCTTGTAGCCCTCTTATTTCTACTATAATTAATGTTCAAAAAATTGTAACAATGATATCCCAAGGAGCAAATATCCTAAACTACAGACAAAGCTAAAAATATGAAAATGATATAGATTTAATTGAGGACCTAAGAAATTAGATAAATAAGCTAAATCATGTACATCTTAGGTTGCCATCATTATAAGACTATATCCTTGCATTAGCATCGTACACATTCCCCATCTAAGAAAAAGAAGACAGGTTCTATGAAAGAAATATGCTAATGTGAAAAAGTTCTTAGTGGAAGTGGTAACTTTGTTTATATAAGAGGAAATTAAAATAGTAACCCTCTATCATTGATCTAAAAATAAGGTAATGATAATAACTTTTTATCAACCATAAACAAACTAGAAATAATAAATTCCTTAACTTTGTTAATCATTAATATAGAAAATTTAAATGTAGCAAGATAAAGAAGTTGTGATTTTGTGTTTATGGCCAATTAGGTTTAGAAAATTAAAGGAAAAAGAGAACCTTTACAAATCATAGGGTAAACTTATGTACATTAATCTTTTGACGTGCTAACACTTCTCTTATCTCGGTAATTATAGATCAGGTTAAAGCATCAATCTTTCTTTCCCAAAGATTAAAATCACTTGCAAAGTGAATTAGTGAATAAAGATAAAGCAAATATCTTTTTCAATTTAGGTGCAATGTAGTAAAAATAAAATTACAAAATATCTTTTTTTATTTAAGTGCAATGCAATAAAAATAAAATTATGAAATAGCAGCTACTACATAACAAATTAAGTAGGAGATAAATGATGCAAACCTAGGGTTTCTTGAAGTCTCTGGAAAGAAGGCTAAAGACATGATAAGCAAAAGTAAGGAAGATGAAGTAGTTCCATTGTCTTTGCTAGCCATTTAGTGTAATAAGCTGAAATTACTAAATAAAGATTAGGCCTATATATGGGCCTAAGCCAATATTTAGGCTATTATATTTGGACTATTTTATTGCCACCACATTTGTATAAGAATATAGCTTGCTTACAAATTGTTATTGGAACTTTTTGTAGCAATGACGTCGCTAAGATTAGTTATTCAATTAGTTTGGGGGAATATTTGTTTGTTATCATCATACAGTTGTACACATGGTTTTCCTATATATACAGTATCATTAGGATCCATAAAAAACAAAAAGAAAATACAAAAATATTTCTCCCCTAATTGGATTTGTATTCAGGTCCTTGTCCTATGTATTTGGTGGTTTATTTCCTTTGTTCACTTGTTTTTCCTGAATTCCCTTATGTTGAGTGTTAGCTCCGTTGGAAGTGGTATGAGAGCTTGCATGGGGAGACCATAACCAAAATTGAGGAAGTAATACACACTGCAAGTGGTTTCAGAGCTTATACAGGGAGACTATGACCAAAATCGAGTGGTCAATACAAGCTACATTGAAAGAGCAAGACGAGCATAATGAAGTATTACTCAAGACCCTGTTTAAGGAACAAAGTGAGAAGCATGAGAAACTTACTTGTATGGTGAATGATGCGTTGAAAAAGACAGACCAAGTATTGGATAAGTATGCATACTCCATTACAAAGCTTTAAAGTCAGTTAGGTTTGGGCGAACTACTACTAGCACATTACATTCCACATTGCGCATAGCAAATACACAACTCATGGATGATACCACTTGAAAATTGGTTACTACTTTCCCTGTTCATGTACATGGCAAGGCTATCAAGATGGCTTCCTAGAATTCCATGGTAATGACCTACATGCTTAGGTCTATAAGATTACTACTTTGAGATTGATGAAATGTTGGAGGAGAATAAGGTAAAGTTAGTTGTCATGCACTTTGAAGGTAAAGTGCTTGAGTGGTACCAAAAATTTCTTAAAAACAGAAATAATACTGTTAAACTTAGCTAGGAAGA
Organism: Lumnitzera littorea; assembly: GCA_024138015.1. Taxonomy (NCBI): domain Eukaryota; kingdom Viridiplantae; phylum Streptophyta; class Magnoliopsida; order Myrtales; family Combretaceae; genus Lumnitzera; species Lumnitzera littorea. The sequence goes on from JAMXBB010000011.1 coordinate 51,118,056, forward strand.
GCTAAAAGAAGTGCTTGGTTTGAAAAAGTGAAAAATTAATACAAAAATGAAATATTAAGTGGTTTGACTTAAATGTCTTTGACCACCCAATGGTTGACATTAAGAAGTTGCATTAAGCAGATTCTTTACAGGATTACATCAATGAGTTTAAGCGCCCCAACACCATGGTCCAAGTGCCCGAAACTCACTAAGTTAGCTTGTTCTTAATTAGATTAAAATCTGCATTATAGTATTTAACTAGAATGTTTTAGCCACAAACATTAACCTAAGCCTACACCCTTGCTAACGTCTAAGAAGCCAACCTTACTACTTATCAATATAGCCTAAACCTAAACCCAAAACACCTTAAGCCTTCTTGGACATACAAATCTTCCTCTATCACCTACTAATAACCTAAGCCACTAACTTGGATGCCTTACTCTAGTCCTTCACCACCTATACATAAGAACCAAATCTAAAAACCTACACTTACATGCTCAGCCAAAGCTTACAAGAGACTCAGTCCTGAAGAGATGGAGGAGAAATGCTAGAAAAAACTTTGTTTCTAATGCGATGAAAATCTTAGACTTAGTCATCGATGTAAACAAAAACGACTCAATTTACTTTTGGTTGGGGATAAAGAAGATGAAGGATAAGGTGTTAAGGAGAATGAGGATGAGAAGGAGTTGGAAAAACAACTAGCATAGTTGACTTTGTATGCCATGTGACAAAGCAAGTCTATAGTGCAAGAATGTATGAGGTTCTTTGGTTGCCACAAAAAATGACTGAACATTTTAGTAGACATAGGAAATTCATTGAATTTTATTGATGCAAAGATTGTTAGAGGACTTAGGTAACAAGAAAATGTGGTACAACCCATGTCAATCAAGCTAGCAAATGGTTCTACAATGACCACTCAAGGCATGATTCGTTAGCTCTCTTGGACTATACAAGGTACTAATTGTACTATTGATGTTTATCTACTACCCCTCATTGGATATGATGTTATACTTAAAATGCCTTTATTGTCAGAGTTAAGGGATATTAAATGGAATTTTCATACCATAAGCATGAATTTTAAGTAGAAGAGTAGAGAGTATATGCTGATTGGGGAACGTAAGGTTGTTAAAAGTGTGGAGCTAATACACTTGAATATGCTGCTGACAACTAAAGATGCAAATTATCAATGTTGGGTAGTTCATCTAAGGGCAGTAGAGAAGGATGATAGTGAAGAGATTTTGCCAAATGCCTAACTACTTGTGCTTTTAAAAGAATATCATGATCTTTTTGAAGAACTGACAACATTACCCCCACAAAGGTCTCATGACCACCTTGACAAAAGATGCTAAAGTGATTAATTTAAAGCCATATAGGCATTCTTCAATTCAAAAAAGTGTACTGGAAGATATGCTTAAAGAGATGCTTGAGTAAGGAATCATTCGTCTAAGTCATAGTCCTTACTCTTCACCAATGGTGTTAGTAAAAAATAAAGATGGCCCTTGGAGAACGTGCATTAATTATAAAGCCTTAAATAAGTAGACTATTAAGGGTAATTATACTATACCATTGATTGAGGATCTATTTGATGAGTTACATAGCTTAAGTTACATTGATTGAGGATCTATTTGATGAGTTACACAGCTTAAGTTACATTAGTAAGCTTGATTTGAGAGACAGGTATCATCTAATAAGGATGCACCGAAGAGACATTTACAAAATGGCATTCAAGACATATAATGGACATTATGAGTTCCTCATCATGCCTTTTGGGCTCACTAATGCACCATCTACATTTCAAGGCCTAATGAATGAGTTGTTCAAGCCTTACTTGTGGAAGTTTGTACTTGTTTTTATATTTTATTTTTTTATGATATCCTTATGTATAGTGAGACCATGGAAAAGCACAAGGAGCATCTTCAATTATTATTTCAAGTATTGCGATGTGAGAAACTACACATGAAAAAGAAGAAGTGTGTGTTTCGAGTAAGAAGAATAGACTATTTGGAACACATAATCACTAGGGATAGGGCGATTATAGATCCCTCTAAAATTCAAGCTATCCTTGATTAGTCAGCACCTTATAATATTAAGCAGCTAAAGGGTTTCTAGGGCTTGCTGGATGTTATAGGACATCTGTAAAAAATTTTGGCCTCTTCACCAAACTACTCATTGATCTCTTGCATAAAGACCAGTTTCATTAGGATGAAGTAGCTACACAAGCATTTAATTCACTTAAGGAAGCACTCACCAAGTCATTGGTGCTATGACTATTGGACTGCTCTAAGCCATTTGTGATTGAAATAGATGTGAGTGGGGATAATGTGAAGGCTATCTTAATGTAAGAAAGACACCCAATAGCCTATCTTAGCAAGGTTCTATCACCAAAACAGCATAGCTTGTCCATTTATGAAAAAGACATGTTGGCGTTAGTACATGCGGTCGAAAAATGGTGATACTATTTAGTAGGTTGACACTTCATTATCTGGATCGATCATCAAAGTTTGAAGTACTTGCTAAAATAGTGAGTCCTCACTCTTTGCTAACTAAAATGGTTGACTAAATTTGTTGGCTTGGATTATGAGATATACTACAAGCAAGGACAAGAGAATGTTGTAGCGGATGCCTTATCATGAGTGGAGCAACCTATACTACAGACCCTAATAGTTACTACTACGGTTTCCTTTGAAATTTTTGATGAAATTAAGGCCAGTTGGAGGGATGGTGAGTTTTATAGCCAGCTATTAGACACTTTATAGCAAGGGAAGTAGTGTAGACACTACACTTTTAACAAGGGGATTTTGTGGAAAAAAGGAAAGATTGTAGTTGGTCCCAATAAGGCACTTAAGTAGAAGCTACTCTACTCATATCATGATAGCATATTGGGAGGACACGTTGGGGGTCATGCTACTTATAAAAGAATTTGTAGCATTTTTTATTAGCTTGGATTGGAGAGATCAGTTAGATAATATGTATGAGAGTGCAAGATTTGCCAACAGCACAAAAGCGAGAATGTTGCTTATCTTAGGTTGCTATAGCCACTTCCCATAATAGAGGGACTTTAAACAAACATATCTATGGACTTTATTGAAGGGTTACCCAGTCACAAGGGAAGGAAGTTATTTGTGTGGTGGTTGATCAATTGAGTAAGTATGGACACTTTATGAGTTTGTCCCACCCTCATACTGCTCAGCAAGTAGCTTAAATTTTCTTGGATTGTATTTATAAGTTACATGGCCTGCTTAACACTATTGTGAGTAACCGTGACCTTATCTTTATTAGTACCTTTTGGGAAGAGTTATTTAAGTTGTAAGGAGTGGAGCTATAGATGTCCAGCGTCTACCATCCTTAAATGAATGGACAAATAGAGGTGGTTAATAAGTACCTAAAGACCTATCTAAGGTACTTCACTAGTGACAACCCTAAAAGATGGCACATCCTATTATCACTTGCGAAATATTGGTACAACATGAATTTTCACTTGAGTACTCAAACAACTCCTTATAAGGCGCTTTACGGTTATAAGCCCCTTATTCATCTCCCTTACATTCTTGGTGGTTGCCGCAATGAAGCAATGGATACCCTATTGAAGGATAGGGAGGATATCCTAAGGTAGCTTAAGTTCCACCTATGTTGAATAGGTGATGGAATGGTACAATTAGCTAATAGGAGAAGAAGTGATCGACAATTTCAAATTGGAGACCTAGCGTGGGTCAAATTACAAGTTTATAGACAAACAAGCTTAAAATCACACCACAATAATAAGCTATAACCAAGATATTTTGGGTCTTATCATGTTGTTGATCGGATTGGTAGTTTCACCTACAAGTTAGATCTCCTTGTTGGATTTGGCATCTACCCTACCTTCTATGTCTCTCTCTTTAAGTGTTATGTTGGGCCAACTCTTGTATCAGTACCTGATTTACCAGCTACCTTTTCTACTTCTAATCTCAAGCTAGAGGCTATTCTTGATAGGAAGATGGCTAAGTGTAGGTTAGCGGCCGATACATTGGTCTTAGTGTAGTGGAAAAGGCGAGCTCTAAAGGAAGCTACGTAGGAGCTTTTCTCAGATTTGATTACATGATTTCCGAACATGCCCTTAGGGACAAGGGTTTCAACTAGAGGGGGTATTGATGCAAACCTAAGGTTTTTTGAAGTCTTTAGAAAGAAGGCTAAAGATACGATAGGCAAAAGTAACGAAGATGAAGTGGTTCCACTATCTTTGTCGGACATTTAATATAATAGGCTGAAATTAGTAAATGAAGATTAAGCCTATATATGGGCCTAGGCCAATATTTGGGCTACTATATCTAGACTATTTTATCATTGCAACATTGGTATAGGAATATAACTCAGTTACAAATTATTACTAGGACTTTTTATGGCAATGATGTGGCTGGGATTAGTTATTCAATTAGTTAGGGGGAATATTTGTTTGTTATCATCATACAGCCGTATACATGGATTCCTTATTATATAGTATCATTGGGATCCATAAAAATAATATAGAAAATACAAAAATATTTCTCCCCTAATTGGAGTTGTATTTGGCTCCTTATCATCTGATTCGGAGGTTTATTTCCTTTGTTTGCTTGTTTTTCTTGAATTCCCTTGTGTTAAGTGTTAGCTCTGTTGTAATAAACATACATCAAAGAATCTCATTGAGTAATCAAGGAAAGAGTCAATCTTAAACAAAATATATAATGATAAAACAATGATATTTAAGTAAACTTTTCAAATTCCAAGAAAAGAACTCTGATGATCATAGGGAAGATTTGTGGCATCATGTTAGTAATTGTTTATGGAATCAAATAAAGATGCGACATGGTAGAGCATCAGATATACATGGATTGATTTATCTCATAAATGAAATTATTGAAGAATCCTCTTAAATCCATGACATATTATAGAGTAAAATGCAAGAGTAGTAGGTAAAAATAATAGAAGACTTTAATCATAGAAATCTGTGGTAGTGTACTTTGCTACCTCTTTGCACAATGGCTGTATTTTCAGTCTCCTTTACTGTTTGTTTTCTTGTAGTAGCAAAGTTAACAAAGTGTGCTTTGAAAGTCATATTATGAGTAAAATCAATAGACTTAACAATTCACATGGATAGGTACTAGTATTAGGATATCAATCTCACAAATATCATAAGTGCCAACATAACATGCATTAGAGTTTTTGTGATAATGTGAATAAGGGTACACTAAACACTAATAACAATTAACATTACAATTACAACTTTAGTTGAAAACATTATGGATTTGAAAAAAAAAAATAAAGATTTTACCTTAGCTCACCCATTGAGTGGTTCATGATCTCATCCCTGTAGGTTGTAATGTGATAATGAATTAGGGATTTCTTAGAACTTTTGGCAAATGGAAAATTTTCGCAAGATATATATAAACCTACTCTACTTGGTTACTTGAAGCTTCTAGAATTGGGAAACCTTAAAAATAAAAGATCATTTTGACTATTATAATTGAAAATTTCACATTTCACTTAGAAAATTTTCACACTACATTACTCACATAAGAGAGAATAAAAATTTAAAGTTGCATGTTTCTCCTAATATGATTATTTATAATTATAAATGAGGAATAATCTTTTTACAACTCATAAGCATCAATCCATAATAACTATCTATTTACATTCATTTTCCTGATATTTGGTCCAAAGGATTCTCTAAAGACTAATTAAACAACTAAATTTCAATGTCACAATGCTCATGGTTCTCTAAGTGTCTAATATATGAAATAAATGTTGAAATTTATAAAATAACAACAGTGTCTACTTGGACAAATCAATACAATGTCAAATTATATCTAGTAAAAAATTTTTCTAAAAGCAAATGAAAACTTCAAAAAAAATTAGAAAAATAATGAAACATTACTCCAACACAAAAAACAAAATCCATGATAAGGAATGGACTGTTTTATGGGTGTGGACCAAAGCTATAAACTTTCTCATTGAAAAGAAAAACCACATGTATTTTTACACCAAAGCTATGAACTTTCTCACATAAAAAGAAAAACCAAATGTATTTTCACAAAATTTTGGTACAAAATCACAAAATATTATGCTTATGCAACATAAGTCCAAGACTGGACTACTAAGCACACTTGATACTATCATCTGAACACAAATAACAATAAAGTAGTCAAATGTTTCTTAAGTAAAATAAAGAATAACATTGTCCTAATTTAAAAAAAATTAATAAAAAAACCAAAATACATAAACAAAAAAAAAACCTATAATCTAAAATTTAATAATCCATAACCAATCTATAAACTTTACCCCCAAGCAAAATAAAAAAAAAAAAATTGAAAGAATGAACTACATTTAACCTCTAACCGTAGATAATTAAAAAAAAAAAACAAAATGCGACAATAAAACAATAAAAACCATTTGTACCTGGCCACATACATCTTCACAAATATCATTAGGCTTCTTAGAATTATAATATCCGTCAAACATCATGAAATGAAATAGAAACTCGGGTTTGAGACAATACGTTTACCTCTACACCCTTAATGAATCGTTAAAACCCAGATGAGAAAATTATTCTTAAAAAATTTCCTATGCTAAGAATGACACTAAAGCAATAATCTAGATACTCTCTCTCTCTTAGAAAAATGAGTTTGCATATAGGGGGTGTAAATAAGATTTGGAATATTGAAGAAAAAGCAACTTCTGGCGATTTAGTAGTTTTGAATGACCTATGCTGGAGATAGGGAAACAGGAAGAAAAAGTAACGATAGAGAGAGAGAGAGAGAAGAACTTAACGAAAAGGTAACTATCTCAAAAGATTTAAAACTGGCTATAGAGGCTAGATTACAATAATGTACGTGCATATTTTTGGAATATAAATATTATTATAATTGAAAATGGTGAATAAAATAAATTGTAGAGGATAAATTTGTAATTAAAGAGGTGGTGGTTTAATAAGAGTCTTCTAACTTAAATAACATAGATGTATATACATACATAAGTATAGTGGTTTAAGTGCAAAAAGACTTGTTAAAGAGAAGTTTAAAATGGAAAATAAGTACTCTCCTCAGAAACCACTATGGGATAAATTAAAGCAATAGGATAAGGAAACGTTAGAAAATAAAAGAAGAAAAGATAGAATTGGCACCATTTACACTATGTTTGGACCGAGGGAAAGAGGAAGGAAAGAATAGGGAGGAAGGGAAAATGGGGTGAGAGGGAAGGAAGGACAATGAGGAAAGAAAAAGAAGGGAAAGAGGGGAAAAGTTTTGTAATTATGAATGGAGCTTTCCTTTTTACTTACTTTTTCTTATTATTATCTATATTATTAAAATGAAAGTAGAGGGATTCAGTATCTTTTCTAATTTTCCTAGATTGTTCTTTTGGTGATATTAATATTTTATATCATTTATCATCTTTAATTATACATTACATTTCTTTCACATTACCTTAATGCACCTTCAATAATGAAAATGGCTATATCTATATATAGCATTTCACATTTACCAAATCAATGTACAATCAAATTATAATAAATAGGCATTATCGTATAACCTTGAAAAATATTAGGCAAAACAATTAGAGCACATAATTTCAAGAAGCTCTCTCTTTTTATCTCTCTTACTTACAATAAGCTCATAAATTTAAGGAATTTTTTAATTTAAAAACTACCAATTTAAAAATTACTAATTTTATAAATTACACACTTCTAAGAAGAATAAAATTTGAAATTTGATAAGAATTTTCATATGTATAATCAATATTTAAATTTTACAAGACAATGTTGTTGGTATATAGTATATATTAATTTTGATATTTATCTATAATATTAAAGCAGCTAAACCCATTTTCCATGTCTTTAGTATAATTTATATTTCTTAAAAATTGAATTTACAAAACTATCCTTTGTGATCACATTAAATAATTTATTGAGTTACCATTTTAATCAAACTAAGCATTATCATTATAACATACTTCCATGACCATCAAAATATATTATAACAACTGATTTCAAAAGTTTTTATCTTTTTATATTTTTCATTTTTATATATTACATTTTCTTTTATTGTGACATTACTGAATTTCATTAAATTCAATGACAGTTATTAATATTCTTTTCCAATCTTCCAGATAATGTATAAAATCCATTATCCTCCTTTATACATGTTATCTTTTGTAATATATTGTAACATCTTATCTTTTAGGCTTCTACTTAGAACCTTTTTCGCAAATTTTGGTGTTTGAAGATAGTTCGTTATTACCACCCTTTAGTTAGCAATAGGCCAGAACCTGTATCTAACCTATCATTCACTTCATATGACACTGAATTTCAAATTTCCTTTATTCACATAACATCACAATTGAAGCCTTTGCATGTGAGAGTCAAACCTCGAGTATCATAACTATACAACTCTTGTTATCGTTTATTAGTATGTTGTAGTTTTAAATTATATCCTATTTTTATTAATATTCCTTTTATTTTCCATCTCTTTGCCATCCAAAAATAAATTATACGTAATTAAATACCCCTATAATTTTTTTCCTTCATTTTTTTTCTATGATATTATTTCCTTCCTAATTATTTTCCTCTATCAAACAAAGGGTTAATTTTTTGGGAAGGTATTGATTTTCATTCTTCCATCATTCAATTTGCATTAGAGCATTAGGAAAAAAGGAGGGAGTAAAAAAAAAAAAAAAGTATGGGCTAGTGGAGACTTTTGGAGACAATGCAATTATTATTATTGTCTTGTACTTTCGGTGGACAAGTTTCTATTTCTTAGAAAAAAAGTCAGAAATAAGTGAAATAATTGTGTTTGGTAATAAGATCATGGAATGGTAGTGTATAATTGAATTGAGTCGAATTGATATAGCATTAGATTTGAGTATAAGCTTGTGCTCAATTTGAAAACTCAAAACTCAAGCTAAACTTGAGTTCGTTTAAATTAGGGATTCTTTAATTAAGGATTATGTTAGTGCAAAATGAATTTAGGAGATCAATCTATTTCCAATCGATTGTTCTTATTTGGATTGGATAATCCAAGCACGAATATAAGAAATTTAATCTTTACTGGTAATAATTTCATTGTGTGGAGTCGGTTGGTGAAAATGGTGTTAGGTGCTAAGTTGAAGTTAGGGTTCATTGAAGGTTCAATTCTTAAATTAGAAGAAGGTGGTCCTGAGTTCTTGACCATGTTAAGTAGAGTAGATGTGATTATATGGTCATATGTTGGTTATTAAATTCCGTGACGAATGATATTGCACAAACATTTCTCCATACTCACTTAGCTTAGCTTTGGCAAGATATTGTTGATCAATATGGCATAGCAAGTGGTCCATTGACATATCAGATTCAATAAGAAATTGGAAATCTAGAACAAGAAAACCAATCGGTGAGTGCATATTACAATAAACTAAAGCGTTGTTAGGATGAGTTAAGTGTGTTGAATAGTTATCTAATTTGTTCTTGTGAAATTAGAGAAAATATGTAAGGGAAAGAGTGTTGAATTATGAGTCTCAAGCCAAGTTAATCTAGTTTTTTATGGGGCCAAGTGATTGTTACAAAGGAGTTAGTAATCAAATTCTCTCAACAGATCTATTACCTTTAATTAGTAAAGCCTTCTATATTATATAGTAGGTTGAGAAGCAAAGACAAGTTATAGGAGGCTTGGGTCAAGTTGAAATATTAGCCTTTAATATGAACAGGATTGATAATAGCAAATCTACTAATAAAGCAAATATTGATAAGAAATATGCTAAGAAGGTGAATTATAAATATTACAAAGGAGAAGGGCATATCATGAAAAATTGTTTTCAATTAATAGGATATTTGGATTGGTTCAAAGGCAAACGGGTTAGTAGAGGCAAGTAAGTGAATATGTGTAACAGGGTTGATTAGATGATGGATACTCTATTTGACTCTTATCTTGTAGATGTTAGAGTTGTTGCTAAAGCTCAAGAACAAGCCTCCTCATCAAATGCTATTAGCAAGGACATGCTCAATAATATTTGTTCAGAACTATTGTGCATGCTGAAGGAGAAAGAGGATTTAGTTGCAGTCCAAGCTAACATGGTTCCTTATGCAAGTACTTCTACACCTTCTCTTTGTTATAGTATTTTAAGTAATTAATTTGCTTATTGGGTTGTCAATACTGGAGTAACTGATCATATGAGCTCCTTTCTAGACATTTTGCATAATGTCCATCCGTTAGAAAATCCAATCCTAATTAAACTACCTGATGGGTAGACATTAATTGTCAATACTATTGGTTCTACTCAGATTAGTCCTTCTCTTACCCTTCATATTGTGTTTGTTCCTTATTTTACACATAATCCTTTATTATGCCTAAAGTCTAAGACATCAATTTCTTACAGCAACATTTGACAAGACTTATTATGTTTTCCAAGACATAAAAACTAATTGTAAGCCCTACAACCAATCACTCAAGGTTTGTCAAGTAGTCAGTCCTTCTTAATATTGTCTCTTTTGTTGAGTCTGTCAGTTAACAGTCGAATTCATTCTTCTCGAGTCAAGTCAAGTCGAGTCGAGTCAAGCCAATTTGAGTCGTTAACCATCTCATTTGAATCCGAGATGGAGAAGCGTTAAGATTTGCCAAATTTGCTTCTATTGAGCCTATGCAGAGCTGTATGAAGAACAAATAAGAAGTTACGACAGTGATATAATCATTTGAGTGGAAGATTTTGGATGAAAGGAAAGGAGATAATATAAAGTGAATTTAGAATCACAAATAAAACTTAAGAAACAATCAAATAAGGAATAAATGGGGAATAAACTAATAATAAAATTTGCAAGGTCGTAAAGCTAAGTTATAAGATAATACAATATAACTAGGAGACTACAGCGATGAAATAAGCCCTGATTGATACTAAGATAAGGAATGCAAAGGAAGGAAATTAAGAGATCGAGCAAAGGATCAAATAGAGAAGAAATGAAATGCTAATTAGAAAGCAATTAAGGAACTTAATGAATAGATTACACAGAAGTCTCATTTGATGATAGCTCAGTAGAATGGAAGATAGGAGTTAAGGTTATGAAGTAACCCTAAAAAATACTGGATAATCAGGTTCAGAAGTTCAAGAGTTGAGACACGGAGTAGGTAAAGATACGACCCGATGAAGGTTTAGACTTAAAAATTAAAGTAGAGCTAAATGTAGTGAAGACAAAGTATTACTTATAGGTTTTCCGATTTTTAGAATAGTAATAATATATAAACTATCAATCCTAGCAAGTAAGCAATACATAGGTATAGTTTCGAGGACGAAACTATTTTAAAGGGGGGTAGAATGTAAGCCCCACAACTAATCACTCAAGGTTTCAATCGGCTGAAAGATCCGATCGAGCCTGAATTATAAACCATTGAGAGAAATACTAGTAAAAATGACCCCGTAAACGTGAATTTAAGAAAATAAGTAATAAAATAAGAGACTATAAAATTTTTAAATTTTAAGAATAATAATTGCTAATTACTGAAAAGGAAAAAAGTGTAATATAACAATTAATAAATTACTAGAGATAGATTATATATATACTAAAAATAATAGAATGACTTAAATAATATTTAAGAATATTTATTTGTACTATATATGAATTTACATGTAAGTATAAATACGCGTAATTACTTAAAATACGCGAAATGTGCTAAAATAATATTAAATGCTTAAAGAAAATTCATAATTAATTAAGGAAAAATCAAGAAAAATCATGAATCATCCAGAATTGGGTTGTGGCAGTTGGGAAAAATAAGAAAAAATTCGGCCAATTAGAATAAGCCAACATAAAAGCCTTTATTAAGAGATAAGGCAATTGTCTCATCCCATTTAATGCACAATAAATTCCACAAAGCCCTATAAATAGCAGAAAAAATTACAGAGCTCTTTGGATAGATACAAATCAGAGAAAATTAGAGAGAGTTGAAAATTCGAGAGAAAATCCAGAAAATAAAAAAAAATAATAAAAACTGTGCAGTTAGGGATTTTAAAGGGAACCCACACCAGACGAGGAGCTGGGAGAGGACGGCCACCACCACCACATGGTGGTGGCAGCGCCCAGGCCAGCCGACAAGGCCACGGCAGCCCGCGGTGGCCGGAGCCACCCAAATCAGTGAGTTTGATTTCCAGCCCGAATCTTGTGTAATTTTGTAAAAATAGTAAATATAATTAGAAAATTATGAATTTTGTTATTCTGGGATATTTTTGTATGTAGTTTGTAGGAAAAATATTATTTTTATGAAATTATGTTCCGTAATATATGGTCCCTAAGAAATCGTGTAAAACCGAGCATGTTTCAGTTTAGAAATAAATGACCTTAGGAGTGTAGTTTCAAGCCCAAAATTTTTGTGTAGATTACTTAGATGATATAGAACAGTGCTATGAAGCCCGTTTTCAAAAATTAATTTTTGAAATTTTTAGATAATTTTTAGGCCCTAAAATGAGGCATAAAATAGGTAATTTGGAGTTAATTAGGTGATTAGGATATTAATTACTGACTTAGTGAATAAGTAGATGTTTTAGGATGTTGAAATCTGATGGTGTACGATACTTGTAGGATTTAGGGTGTTAGATGTAATTATTAGGTTAATTATGTAGTAAATGAGTAATAGGAAAAATAGTTAATTTTGTAAATTAGGGAAATTTGGAGTAAAATCTGATTTAGGATGGATTTAGACATTTTGAAATAATAATTGCTGTTTAGAGATGGTAATTAGGGTAGTAGAAATATTAGAAGTGCATTATGTACATAATAGGCAATAATGCATAATATATAATTTTTGGGAATATACTAAATAGAAAATATTAGAATAAAAATTTATAATATGATAATAATAAAAATATACAATAAATCTGATGGGAAACTTGAATTTATGTAATTATATGAAAAATGTAAAAATTTCTCACATTAAGAGTAAATTCGGTACACAAATAGGGATTTAAGTGTACCGGATGGAATAAAATACTAATTAGAGGTAATAATGGTATCTAGGAGATCGGGAAGTAACGTGATTAATTTCACCTTATGGGTTGGAACGGAATTCTAGGGTTAGAATCTAAAACATTACTTAGAAATCGAACTAAAAACCTAATTTAGAAATCGATGCGAAAACCGAACCTGAACCTAACCCCAAACCTAGAATAATGGTAAAAGACTTAATATCTAGATAATTAGGCATATTAAACCTTAAACAAAACCTAACAATAAACGTTATAGGATAAAATGAACTTGTAATATTTATATGAAAAGCTGAAACCATGTTCGTGTTATAGGGATGATTGGCGATGGCCTGAGCAAATCGGACCTCGAGTGAGTGAGCGAGGAGTCGAGGTAAGTTGGGATTAATACGATGCTGTATTTTTGGAGGCTTAAGATTATGCTTGGTTGTGCTTGTTAGATAGTTGAATGTGTGCATGTGCTTGATTATGGGTGATGCTATGATTTTGTTTGTTGCTCTGGCACGTATTGTATGAATTGTATGAAAGGATTGATCACCCTAAACTGGACTTAATTAAATATCCTACCAGTAATCATAATCGGACATGCATGGCAACCCGTTAGGGAAACTTAGGACTCTCCGGCCAAATACCGACCCCTTCGGAAGGGATAGTGCAGGATTACAAAATGGTCCCTTCTTCATCCTCAGTCGAACTAAGTGACAGGAGAGGAGGTTGCGGCGAGGGTGAAGGCAGTGGTTCGAAGGTAGTCGCGGGAGGAGCAAGGTCTCCATTACACAAGCCTGGGTTTGGTTGTGAGCTGTTGCATTAACGGTAACTCCTCAACCCGGATTAGAGCGGGTGTAATTTCTCTAATCTCACGACGGGCCGGACAACGTCGTGCAATGGCATTTGCTTGCACATGCATTGCACCTAATAAGTGATTGAAAACCTTATTGTGTGTATGGTATAGTTTTAAGTCCTCCGTCTTAACTTACTGAGCTGTGGTTGCTCACATCCCTATAGACGTCGTGCAGGTGCTGGCTAAGAAGCGGCTACCAATTACTCTGAAGCTAGCAACTGCTGGATCCTGGAGAGTGAGGAAAAACATTGAAGAATAAACACATATTTTAAGGTCTAAGTTTTTATTTTAGAATTATTTTTCATTTCCGAATGATGTAATAACTAGGGAATATACTATAGAGAAATATTGTAAACTTTAACTGCAATAATTGAATGATAACATATATATATATAATTCTTCACTTTTATAGGTAAATGATTTATTTAAATTACAAACTGTCTACTTCAAAGCGGGTTAGTTGTGGACGCCTTGTGTAGATCAAGTCTAAGATAGCGGTTGTGAGGCCAACTTCTATCTTAGGGTGGTTTACACGGTGGGGCTGTTACGACTCTGCCGCTTCGGGGCATGACACTAATCAACAAGTTGCAAAAGCAAAGTTAACACATAGGATGTATGTTCTTCATTCTCAAGGCCACGAATTAGTTTTAAGTTCTTTATTTGATTCAAATAATAGTATTTCTTCATGTAATCAGTTTATTTTTGCTAATAAAGCTTGTATATGTCTGTTACATGCTAGATTGGGTCACTCTTCTATATCTAAACTCCGGCATTTGAACAATTGTTAACATTTAGATTTCAATAAGTTTGTTTATGAAACTTGTTTAGAAGCTAAACTTCATAGGTTTCTTTTTAAGGGAGTGATCATTTGTTTGATTTTCCTTTCTATTTGTGGCACATGGATATGTGGGGCCCATTTCATATTCCATCTCTATTAGGTGTAAGATTTTTCTTGACCACTGTGGATGATTACTTACGATTTACATGGACATATTTGCTTGAATAACAAGTATGTTCTGTCATAGATTAGTTCTTTAAATACATTTCTAATCATTTTTTTGGTACTCTAAAGTATGTATAGTTTGACAATGGTGGTGAATTCATGTCTTGTTCTTTTCAAACTTTATTTCATAGTTTATGAATAATACACCGGTGCACAATGACTTATACACCACAACAAAATGGTCAGGTTGAGAGAAGATAGACAATTGCTTGATACCTCAAGAGCCTTAATGATACATGCACATTTGCCTAAGAAGTTTTAGGAGGAATGCATTCTTATTGCCACTTTTCTTATAAACTAAATGCCAATGGTAGTTCTTGGATGGAAAACACCTTATGAAAAGCTATTTGGTTAACCACCTTCATATGACCATCTTTAGGTAATGGGGTGCTTATGTTATGTTGTTAAACACTTACATAACTAAGATAAGTTTGACTTAAGAGGTGCAAGGTGTGTTTTCTTAGGTATGAACATCGTTAAAAAGGCTATAAGGTCTTTGATCTTGAAAAGGAGTGTCATGGTTAGTCGTGATGTTAAGTTGATTGAAGACATTTTTCCTTATAAAAATACTAGTCCTTCCAGTGATGTTCCTGCACATAATTCTCCACTTATTCCTTCTCGTAATCATGTTCCATCGTCTGATGATAATCGATTTCCTGTACAAGATTCTAATTCAGGTTAGCAAATTGTTTTGAATGACAGTTCAGATACATAAAATTCAATTCTCATTCATGATACTGTTATTAGAAGATCAACTAGGTAATGTAAGACTCCATCTTGGCTAAATGAATTTGTTCATACAACTCACCTTAATTTCCTTGATCCAAACCATTCTTCTGTTCTTTACCTAATGTTTACCTAGCATTCATTTGCTCATTGACTTGTTGGTTATGTTGCTTCACTTGCAAATGTATTGGTAATCCAAGAGCTTTCTAATTACCTAGAGTTAGCTAGGCACCAAGAGTAGGTAAATGCCATGAATAATGAATTGAATGCACTTGAATTGAATCATATATGGGAGCTCACAACTTTGCTTAAGGGTAAGAAAGTTACAAGGTCAAAATGGGTTTACAAGGTGAAATTTCAACTAAATGGTAGTGTTAAACGTTATAAGGCTCAAATCAGTAGCTAAAGGTTTTACTCAAGTAAAGGGTGATGATTATCATCAAACTTTTTCACTTGTTGCTAAGCTATGTACTGTTAGAGTGTTGATTTCATTAGCTACAACTTACAATTGGAAACTTCATCAAATAGACATCAATAATGTCTTTTTACGAGGGCATATTGATGAGGAGATTTACATGATTCCGTTAGAAGAGTATGATAAAGCAGCTCCTAATTAAGTGTGTTATTTGAAGAAGTTGCTTTGTAGCTTAAAACAAACATCATGACAATGGAACATTGAGCTTTCTAATTTTTTGCTTTCTCATGCTTTTATCAGTTTCCACATGATCATTCACTTTTCACTTCTTTTAGTGATGCTAATTCAATTATAGTGTTGCAGTATGTCGACAATATGTTGCTCACGAGAACAGATGAACCTGCTATTGCTTCTCTTAAACAGGCTTTGCATGCTTAGTTCACTATTAAGGATCTAGGGTTAGCACGATTTTTCCTTAGTTTAGAGATATGTCACACATAACATGGGACTTTTATTAACCAACATAAATTCATTGTTCATGTTGTTCAAGATGCTGATTTATTTGCTGCTAAACCAACCAAAACTCCTCTTCCAAGTAGTTTTAAGTTTGATGTGATTTATGGTGACTTGATAATCCTACTTTCTATAGGAGGCTGATTGGTAAGCTTTTATATGTCACTTTAACCAGGCTTGATATTAGCTTCGTTGTCTATAATTTTAGTCAATTTTTGTCACATCCACGTGCACCTCATTTTCTTGCCTTGTTTCATTTGTTGTGGTACTTAAAGGGTTCTCCTTTGCTTGGTCTGTTTTATTCTGCAGACATTGATTTTCATCTTCATATGTTCTCAGATTCGGACCAAGCTGCATTATTGTTGATAGAAAGTCCATGTCAGGATATTGTATCTATCTCGGTCATTCTTTAGTTTCTTGGAAAACCAAGAAACAATCTATAGTTTCTAATTCTACTATGGAAGTAGAATATTAAAGCATGGTTGCTGCTGTCAAAGAGTTATCATGGATTTCCTATCTTTTGTGAGATTTACATGTACATGTTCCTCTGCCAGTTCCCTTATCAATCTATATAAGAAGAAGATTCATTGTTTTCTCTTCCTATTGAAGCTACATCTACTAGTGTTTCTTCCATTTCCATTATAACCCAACTTACTTCCTCACCCCCTTGTCGGTTTTGTGGGTTATAAGAATCACTTTGCAAGTTTGTTTCAACATTCATACTCAAATATGTGCCCATGCCAAAAGAATCCCTTACTATTATTTTAACAACCACATGCCATCCTTTATTGATTGGATCTACACAAAATGCTTGCTATACTTGATATGCAAGCATGGAAGTTTTGTGAAAATTGCTTTGACTATGGTTAACCAATGTAAACCTTCGATCATCGTGCTTTATCTTTCCAGGAACGACCTAATCACATTTAAATAGTGTAACTTTCTCATCTACAAAATAATGGAGTTCAATAATGTTCTTTAAAACTCTATAATAATTGACATCTCCAATAACCAGGTTGCTATCACTAGCACTTGAAAAACTCATTGTTTTTGCGGTAATAACAACACCACTATTTTGAGTTTTTCTCTTTTTATGAGGTTTTTTAATGTGAAATCTAAATCCATTAATAATGAATCCTTTATAAATTTTTCCAACTACATTAGGTCCATGTGCTAAAGCCTTAAGTTCCTCTTAAATGTGTCTTTCCTCCACAAAATGAGCATCTTGAACCTAATTATATGCACATGAATGTGAGGTGAAATAATTGAATAAAAATAAACCAAATAAGTTATGTAATGCATTGTGTATAAAGTAACTCACTTTCTTAGTGAACCACGACGAAAACCTTGCAACATGAGTTCATTCAACATGTCATCTGTGAAGACAAGGGTGTCTTGCTCGAATTATGTTATAGTGTTCTCTACATATACATTTGTATAATAAAGCAAGTTAATGAGTAATTACATAAATTATGATTCTTTAATGATTAAAATATATATCAGCTAAATAAAACCTATTTCCAAGTAGAGAATAAGCCCAAATTATATAGAATAAGAATTTTATTGCGTCTTCTAAATATTGATTATATTCAATTAAATCTTCTCCGTTATTGTCTTTTGTATTTATGGACATAAAAGAGAAAATAAAATAGAACAAAACTTGATTTTATTAATGATTTGAGATACTGATTACAATGAGATAGATTAACTTGATCAATGATCAAGAATATTGATTACAGAGAAAGTAAGCCAAAGATAATTTTTATGAAAGTGCTCTAGCCAAACTACAGTACTAAATAAATATTGTAAAGCTTCAGCTTCTTCTTCCCAATTTTCCGGATTATATTGTTTGGACATCTACAGAACCAAACAAAAATGATTGAAATTATTCTTCATCGGTATAATACCAATCAGCATAAATTACTTCATTACAATACCATTCAAGGAATTCTATTGCATGATCTATATAAAATTCAAAATCATTAATTAATAAAGACATAGATATGTATATGGTAAAACCACCATAGGCGGCAGAGCCAAGGCTAGTGGGGCTTTGATGCAGATATGAGATATGAAACCTCCAAAGGCGGTAATACCAGCCGATTATGGGGTTTATGAAAAGATAAAATGATAGCTAAGAGAAGATAGACAAATATAATCTCGTAGAATTATACCCAATTTACTTGGAGATTCCCCACACGAGATGTAAGATAAGAAAATAATCAAACTGATTTTATTGATCAAAATTGATTTTACAAATTATGAAATACAAGAGCATAAATGGATGATTAAGAGGTATGATCAAGAAAATGATCGTCCTACCTCTGATGAGAAGAAGCAAACAATTATGCTTCAGAAGACTGATCTGATTGAGAAAGAAGCAAATAGTTATGCTTCAAAAAGAGTTTTGAATGATTGGTGAAAATTAGTGATGAGGAGATAGAAGTGGATGAGATGGAAAGGATAGAAAGGAGATGGAAGAAGATGTAAGAGATGGAGAGGTTTCAGAGGAGGATGAGAGAAGAGAGTTAGAAGAGGAAAGGTTTCTGAATTTTCGGATGAGAGAAGAAGAGAATTAGAAGAGGAAATTTTCGGATGATTTGAGTGAATGCTTGAAGGTGGTTTTATAGTGAGAATGTAGACAGGGTACTGTTTTAAACAGTAATTTTGTGGCCGACAGGGTACTATATTGATGATGGCTAAACAGTGATTTTGTGGCCGATAGGGTACTGTTGTTACAGTGATATTGTCATATTTTCTGATTAACTGATTTTTAGCTGATTGATTGTATTGTGCACGGTGGTACATATATAAAATACCGTAGTTCTACTTTTACAGTGTAGTATGATACAAATAATACAAATGATACAATTATGGATCTCCTAAATCTATTCCATAGCAGTCATCTTCATTGGTATTCCCGCTATGGTAAGATGTTGAGTCTGATTCTGAGCTTGATTCTTGTGCTGATTCTGATTCTTTGATATGGTCTAATGCTCTTTCCAGAATTTGCTTCAATTGATCTGGAGAGTTTGCATTTGCAAGTGATGATATTAAAAATCCTATGTTGTGATATTGCTTGTTTGCTGATGATGATGGTGGTGATTTTGCAGAATTAGTTTTGATCCAATTAAGAATTGAATTCTTTTCACACTTATTCCACATTTTGAAACTATCCCACCATTTGATTTTATACATTCTGACCAAATTGATTGTATTGGATGATCGATCTGGCTTGTATTCAAACCACTAAGCCATAACTCATGATACTCCGAGATGTATAAAATACAACATTTCTTTTGGAAAATTCTTTTCACGAGGTTTAGGATGGTAATGATTTAGGAAAGTGTCAAATCCTTCCCTAGCATTCTGATGAATGATTTCTGATGTAGCAACAAATTGTTCCCACTAGTGATTAAACCAAATAGGAAGATTGAAAGAAGAACAATTATAAAAAAATATTAACTAAGTATGTGTTCTTTTTGGATTCATTTAATAAAACACATTCCACCAGGCTTACTTATAATCAAAATAATTATAAGTGGCTCGATGACTTGGTTGTGCAGAAAATGGTTCTATATTGAGTTTTGTTGCAGTGATTGGATGAACGTACCATTCTTTCAAGCTGATTACTTTTAGTATTCTAGCTGTGGAATAGCTGATCATTCCTTCTTTTTCAAAATGTTTAAATCTGATTGATCCAGTTTTAGTCAAAATTTTTTCATAAAACTGGATTGTTTTGTATTGATCATATGGTACATAATAAAATTCTTTTGTAAATATTTTATTTGTAAAATCAAAAGGGTCCTTTTCTGATAAACTTTCTTCGATTGAGAAAACATATCTAAAAACAGGTTTTATAAAAAATTTTGATCTCTGATTAAAAGGGATCGTTCCAACTGGTGTTGGTGATGATATTTCTGTGATCTGAAAATTCTGATTTCTTCTTTGGGTTTCTTTTGTCTGAGAAACTAATTGGGGGATTTCTGGTAATGCTGGAATTTTTTGTCCTGATTGTATCCAGGAGCTGGATCCATATCAATTAACTTGGCAAGGGCCTCTTGAGTTTCAGAGACTGATTGAATATTTGAAGATTTTGATTTTGATGAGGATTCTTCTTTGATTGTTAATGGAGTGTTGGATGATTTACAAACATCCAACCATGTTTTGATATTGGTCAATCCTTTTCCTGATGATGAGGAAATTTTTTCCTTACCTTTATCCTTGTCCTTTTTAGGAGGCATCTCCCTATAAGAATTCACGAGTAAGGAAGTCAGGAAGGAAATTGGAAGATCCATTGATATGCTCAATTTCGAAATTAAATACAGAAAGAATAGATTGTCATCTGGCAAAAATCTGTTTTGATGCAATGTTTTGAACATCTTTCAACAAAACATTTTTGGCTGCCTTACAATCAATTCTTAAAAGAAATTTTTGATTCAATATATCTCTTTGGAATTTTGAAATTGTTAGGACAATGGCCAAGATTTCTTTTTTTATTGTAGAATAATTTGATTGGCAATTATTCCAATTTTTTTATACAAATTGAATAACATATTCTTTATCATTTTGTTTTTGTTTTAGAATTCCTCCGAATCCTAAATCAGAAGTATCAGTTTCCACAATTTTTGGTAATGATGGGTCTACAATGTGTAAACAAGGAATTTCTTTAATTCTTTGTTTAATTAATTTGATGATTTCCGTATGTGTATTTGACCACGAGGGTGGATTCTTTTTTAATCTCTGATATAATGGTTTGCAAATTATGTTAAGATTTAGGAAAAATTCTACAACATAATTTAAACTACTTAAGAATCTTTGGAGTTGATTTTTCTCCTTGATTTCATTGGGAAATTTTTCAGTGAACTCAATTGATCTTTGTATGGGAATTATTGTCCCATTATGAATATTAAATCCTAGGAATCTGATTCTGGTTTGGAAAATACTGATCTTAGTAGGTGAGACTACTAAACCATTCCTTTTGATTATATTTATGAAAATTCTTATATGTTTAAAATGTTGATCAATATTAGATGAATATATTAAAACATCATCTATGTATGTAATTATGAAACTGATATAATCATTAAATATTTCATTCATGATTTTTTGAAATTCTGAAGGAGCATTTTTCAATCCAAATGGCATTACATTTCATTCGAATTGACCAAAAGGAACTGTGAAGGCAGTTTTGTACCTATCACTTTCCTTAATTTGGACTTGCCAAAATCCAGATTTCATATCAAATTTTGAGAATATTTTAGCTTGATTTAATCTATTAAGCAAATCTTTTTTATTAGGGATAGGATATCTTATCCATTTGAGAGCAGAATTAAGAGGCTTGTAATTAATTACCAATCTTAGTACACCTCTTTCAATTTCAGCATTCTTATTAACATAAAAAGCAGAACAACTCCAGGGTGATCTACTTTTTCTGATTAATTTTTTACTGAGTAAATCATTTATTTCATTTTTACAATGATTAAGGACTTCCTAATTCATTTATGAAGGTCTAGCCTTCGTTGGAATATTTTTTTCATTAAAGTCATTTTCATAAGAAAGATCCACAATATGTGATTTCCTATCCCAAAATGCATTTGGGAGTGTGGAGCAAATTGAATTTTTTATTTCTGATTCTATTTGAGAAATTCTTGACTTTAAATTTTGATTGTTGAGTTGTTCTTCAATTCTTTTGAATTCAAGATCATTTTTTAAGTACATTAAATGATTCTCTTTATATCGAATTAAACAATTTAATTTATCATTTTTTAACTGATTTATATATTTGGTTTGTGGTTTTGTAATGAAATTGAACACAATTTCTTTTTTTAGATACTGTGTTTTAATTCCATTTTCATCTACCACAAATGGTTGAATTTGATTTATGAATGGCATTCCTAAAATGATATTTTTATTCAAATCTTTTACCAATATAAATGAGGTTTTATAAGAAGCATGATCTTTTAATACTTCAACATTTGATACTTAATTTGTTACCTGATGCAGAACTTAGAGATTGGCTAGTTTTTTCAAAATATTTTGTTGGAACCAAGCCTTCTCTAATACAATTCAAATCAACACTAGTATCAAATAAAGCAAGTGTTTGTAAAACAAACTCATTATTAATTTTGATTGAAATGTTTATTATCCATTTTCTTGTCGTGATTTGAATAAGATGCATTAAATAATCATTAATTTTATTTGGTGAACTTTCTTCTTCTTGATTTGAAGTTTCAGATTCACTTTCTTGGATTACTTTTTGATTTAATTCAATTAATTCTCTTTGGAATTTTATTTGCATTAATTTTAATTCTTTTATTTCTTGTTTTTGAATATTGATTTCTTTTTGTAAATCACTGATTGTTACTTCTTTATTTTTCCTTTTATTTCTTTCAAGAATTTCCTTAAGATTATATAGTAATTTTGGAGTAGGGTTTGTGTTGATTTTAAAGTTATTAATATATTCAAAATTTTCATTGTCATTTGTCATCTGATCAATTTTTTTAAGAATTGCTTCTTCATTATCAAATAGTACATTGATTTCTTCTCTTTCTGATTCTGATGAAGTAGAGTTCATGTCATTGACTTAGATTCCATCATTATTATCATTACTATCACTTTCTGATGATGATTCATTTTCACAAAAAATTTGTAAAATATTTTCCATTGCTTTTTCATCTAAATTTAATTCATTAAGTTTATTATTTATTTTACAAAAATTTGCAGTATAACCAATTTTTTTACATTTATAACACCTTAATTGTTTATATGATTTCCTTTTTTATTTTTTATCCTCAGATTTTTCTTGATTTTGTTTACTTTGGAATTTTTTATTTGATTTTTTCTTAAAATTTCTTCGAGGCTTCTTATTTATACATTCAGAACAATTTTGTGATTTATGAGATGATTTTTTATGATTTTTTGATTTTTTGATTTTTTACTAATAAAAGAGAGATCATATTGAGCACAAAAATCACCAAGACTTTGGTGTTTTAAGCGTTGTTCATTTTTTAATTGTTTTTGTAACCTGATTGTATTACACAAATTAGTTCCAATTTTATTAACATATGATGCTAATTCTCCATATGACAATTTATCATAAGGAATTTCACCATTGTTTTCTTCCCTAAGTAATTTTCTAACTTGGTCACTTATTAATTTTGGTAAACCAGCTAGGAATTTTTCTTTCCAAAAAGGTTGATTACAATCATTTCTAAGAAAT
This sequence comes from Lumnitzera littorea, assembly GCA_024138015.1. NCBI lineage: Eukaryota > Viridiplantae > Streptophyta > Magnoliopsida > Myrtales > Combretaceae > Lumnitzera > Lumnitzera littorea. The sequence continues at coordinate 51,141,706 of JAMXBB010000011.1, forward strand.
ATTATTTGAAAGAATATATCCTTGTATTGTCTGAATTCTCCAAGTGATTTACATTTCATATTTGATAATAAATCTAGAGTTTTATCCCTGATGTGAGAAGGGTCTCCTATGAAATGTTGACTGATTGAAAATATTAAAGTATTAACCATATCTTGAATTGGTTCATTATTTTCATCTAGAATTCTTTTATTATTTTCATCTATTTTACATGATGTAAGAATGTTGATTCTTTGTTCTTCAGTGAGATAATTATCCCACTAACCTTTTAATTGTCCTGTAAAGCCAGAGATTAAAAGAAGTGTTACTTGATAGTCAGTAACATTTGGGACAGTTTTATTAGTATTAGAGAAAATTATCATTTGATTAAGAATATTGAGGATTCTTTGTTCTGAGTACCCATCTATATTCCATTCATAGGTGGATCTTACAGAGTATTTATTCTGATAATTATCATTCTTTTCTTCAATTAATATATTAGGAGGTGTTGCTCTCTGATAATATAATTTTTGAGGTTCTTTCCAATTGATCTTATTAATTTCATCTTTGTTTTTATTAATATTCAAAGAAATATTAGACATTGATTCATTTATTGATTCATGATCTGATTTATTTGATTCATCTATCGATCCATTGTTGATTGATTCATTGTCTAAAACATGAATTTTTTCTGAGGGTGTATCTTCTATTACTATACCTTTTTTTATTAAAGTTGGAGTATCCATATTTAAGAAACTTATTGGTTTTGTTGACGAAGACTCTTCTTTTATTGATTTGTTTTTTAACATTCTTTTTCTATCTTCTAATGCTTTTAAAAATTCCTGACTAGGATTTTTAGGCATTTCAAATAGTTTAAATAAAGGAGTATTTTTATTGATTGAAGTTTTTTCACTTATTTTATTAATTTCAATATTTATTGTATTTTCCATTCTATTTAATTGTTCTCCTATAGTATGTAAATGTTGATTAGTATAATTATTTTGATTTATTATTTTCTTTATCCCTGTTCCTTCTTCTTCTGATGTATTCTTAAATAGAGTAAGACTAATTTCTAGGTTTTTATGAATTATTTTTATATTTCTTAATGGTGGATGATTTGATTCTATGATCTGTCCATCACTAAGTTTCCATTTAAAACAGTTATTGATAACATTGATTTCTTTGGATTTCAGATAATAATTCTCGAACCATTCAAAGAAATATATCTGAGCACCAATTTCTTCCAAGAAATTATAATATTCATCTTTTATTTTCATTTTTATATGACTGAACGTTTCAAAATACCAATTTCTAATTTTTTCATTCTTTTGAGAATTGAATTCTTGATTCAAAAGTATTTTATTTGGTACAAAGGATTCTTCTAAAACATTTAATTCTGGATCACCTAATTCTGAGAATGAAGGTTCCCCATGTTCTGGCTCATTAGGTTGGTAAACTGGTTGGGTTATACCTGACCTATCATGAACAATTCCTGAAAGGGACGGATTTTCTTGAATATTTGGTTGTCTGACCTATTGATTATCAGATTGATTATGGTACGGAGTGTAAATAATAGGAGGAGGATTGGGAAGATCTACCGATCTTCTTGAAGAAGATGTCATAGATCTTATTTCTAGTGGTCTTCTTGGCTGATCAAATGATTTCCTATTAAACTGAATGGTAACTTTACCATCAGGATGTTGAATCACATTTGATGGCTTTGTATTATATATTGGTTTCTTAGGAAGTGCGTTTTTTACTTCCCAATGTTCTGGTAAATTGACTTGGGACCATTGAATCATTTTTGGGACTGATACATTTGCTTTGGTTAAGTCAGTTTGAATAAGTAGAGTTTGACCTCTCTTATCCATTTTATATGCCTTAGAACCAAAAGCAGTTTTCATTAATTTAAAATATATTCTGTATATTACAACCATTAGTATTGATCCTTCTATCATTCTATAATTATGTGTTTTAATTTGAAGAATTGATGATTTCATGATTGTCTTGTCCTTAAGGGCAAGGGTAATGTTTGGATGACACTCAAATTGAACTAGTCCACTACTAAGACTAGTTTCAATAGTGGCATGGATTGATCTTTCATATATTAGTTCTCTAGCATCTCTGAGAACCATGAAAATTGATGTATCTAAGCCTAATTTAGTAAGAGGTTTTGCTCCTACTTGAACTAAGCCTAAATGCATATAATTCCAATCTTTTGCATATTTTTAATTGATTCTTTATTTAAAAGCTTGATTGTAGTTAAACCATTAGAAACAGGAATATCCTTTTCTTCTGTGGCTATCACATAATCATTTTTTCCAAAAATTTTCCATTTGCCTATTTGATATATCTGATCATATGATGTTTTTGGTATTTTTCATTCATCAATTACTTTGTCAAAGTCTTTTATATGTATCTCATCTTGATTATTCAACATAGATTCCTCGGATTGCTCTGTGAGAGCAAAGTTAGAAGAGGACATAGATCTTCTAAGCAAATTCATATTTTCAAACGAGACTAATTTTTCTAAATCTTATAGATCTAGATCACGAGACTAAATTTAGTTTAATATTGTGATTTCCAATTTATGACCTCTATGCAACCCTTTCAACAAAAGTGGGATTTTCGCTAGGCATCAGTAGGCTTATCACAATATTAAGACTTTTTCACAAAGGATTTGTCTCAAGTGACTTAGAAATACAAGTTTCAGATCGTCACAAAGACAATCGTCTCAATTAAGAAAATACAAATACTCTTAGATTATCTATATACTCCCTCCTTGGCTTTGATACCAAAGTTGGTAACACTAAAAAATATTTATGAGATAGTTTGCACTTGCAAGTGATGATATTAAAAATCCTCTATTGTGATATTGCTTGTTTGCTGATGATGATGGTGGTGATTTTGCAGAATTAGTTTTGATCCAATTAAGAATTGAATTCTTTTCACACTTATTCTACATTTTGAAACTATCCCAACATTTGATTTTATACATTCTGACCAAATTGATTGTATTGGATGATCGATCTGGCTTGTATTCAAACCACCAAGCCATAACCCATGATACTCTGAGATGTATTTATATATATATGGGTGATTGTATGTGGGTGAGTAAAATCCTTACTTGATAAAAGGCTCTACGACATCACAATTAAACAATACATATTGGTGTGCTTTTGATAAGGTATTGCCATCTAATGTTACAATAGATTCCTTCCTAAATAGATGACCAGCCATTCTAAAATTGGTAACTCTGTAGTCGAATCACCACCTTCATAGTAGTTTCGTGAGGGTCGATTAAGTTTAGTCTTAATGTCCTCGAAATAGCTAGAGCAAGATGTCATACATTCTTTTATCAAATACTTTTCTACAATTGAACCTTCAAGGTGGATTCGATTGCATACATATGACTTTAATGAAGACAAATGCTGCTCGATTGGATACATCTAACGATATTGTATAAGGCCCCCTATCAAAGCCTTAGAAGCCAAATGTATTAGCAAATGAACCATGATATTAAAGAATGATGGAGGAAAATATTTCTTTAGTTGATAAAGTGTTTTTACGATTTGGACATCCAATCTAGTGAGATCATATGGATGAAGTACTTTTGAACACAATCCTTTAAAGAAATTACACAGTTCGATTAATGTCAATTAAACTTGCTTTGGCCAAACCTTGCATAAGGTTAGTGGAAGTAATTGTTGCATTAAAATGTGAAAATCATGGCTTTTAAGGTCATTAAGTTTATGCGGTTTTCGGTAGGGATTAAGGACTAATCACGCGCTCTCGAACATAGGAGCTTTCTCAGATGGTTTACCGAGTTGTCTAAGGTGAGTTAAGTGCCGAAGAACAATGCATATCCTAGTTTGATCTGCCAAGCTACTTTGCTTTCTACACTACCTAAGAAGCTGCCGAAGTGACCAGCCAATGTATTGAGCCTACTCCGCCACATGCCATTCCAAGCCTCGAATTAGGATGTAACCCTCACCAGTGTTAAGGCCAAGCTAACAACAGTTAGGAACCAATCATCCTAAGCCGACCTTCAAATGAGTTGCCCCTGAATCAACCCTGCTCCAGTCCCAGCTACCCGAGCTATCAAACTTCAAACGTCGACTTAAGTTGATCAGGATTTGTCCCTCTTCAGCCAACAGTATCATGAGGACCACATACTGAGTAAAACGCGCGCGCGTTGTCCCTTTTCTAACATCCATACGGTCCTTTCTAACAGTAGATATTTTCTTTACATAGTTATATTATTACTCTTGTAAATTATTCCCCATTTTCTTAGCTAGTAGAAATCCTTTTTTATAATTTCCTATAACTTAGGATTTACCCTAATTGGATACTACAAATACTTGCAAATTGTAATAGTTGTATCATCATCATACTAAGAATATACCGATCTTTCCATTCGTTCGAGCTAAGCATCCTTTTTACTTACACTTGAGCTACTCTTATCTAGTTCATTGAGCATGGACTAGTGATGAGTGCCCTTCAACCAATCTTATGCGTCATATCAAGTGTGACCAGAGCTTATATGAGGCATTGGTGCATCATATCTATTATCGGTGCACAGGAACCCTTGCTCATCCTTGATTATCATTTACTTTTCGAGCTATCTCGCGGTTTGAACCTACTACTTTTGGTTATGCGTGATATTGGGCCTGTGTGTTCATCCACAAAATCTGCATCATCTTGGTATCAAAGCCAGGCTACGTTTGAGGCTGGATTCTATTATTGTATTCTTTGAGTGGTTTGTTACTGTTTCGAGTTTTAAAAGTTCTACTATTGATGTAGGAGTTTAGTATTTAGGAAGTGTTGAGGGAAGATTCTATGCTCTGTTTGCTACTGTTTCTAATATGCAAAAGCAAAGTATGATTGAGTGTTTGTTTGTTGTATAGTTGTCATGGTATTGGAAGTATTGGTTATTGATTTACTGTCATTGTTCATGGATGGAACTTCAAGTGGTAATTTAGACATCAATTTTGTAGGGTAACCTATAATTTCAAATTCAAGTGTTTAAGGAATTCTAGGATACCAAGAAAGTGGTACTCGACATGGCCAAGAGCAAGAAGAAAGCTTCACACCTCAATCGGTGGGTGATTGCTTAGACAGGCATACTGACTTAGTAGCCAGTTAGGTGACCGTTATCTAAGAAGATAGACAAGTAGCTAGAAATAACCCTATTAGAGGATGTAAGCAGCAAGAGTGAGGCAATGGTTAGTTTGGCCGAGTTAATGCCCTAGCTTGACCTCTTCGAACTGAAGGAATGGGTAGGGAAGCCAGACGAAGGCTAGCCCTTGAAGAAATTGAGAAGGAAGGTGAAGGAAATGATAAGGTAGAAGAGTACTACGAGCCCCCTAGAGTTAAAGGGTTATGGATGCGTATTCTAAGTTTATTTGGGAGTGGTGATGTTGAGGACTACCTAGATTAGGTGGATGGGATTAAAAAGCAAATGCAAAGGTTAGACTTATTGCATTAGAGTTCACTGGTTATGTTGTCTTATGGTGGAAGAATTTGTAAGCCACTCGAAGAAGGGAAAGAGATCGAGAGATTATGAATTGGGATGAAATGAAGAAGGTTATGCAGAGAAAGTTTGTACTGAGCCATTATTTGCAGGATGCCTTTAAAAGACTGTAGGAGTTGAGGCAAGGAGGATTGAGTGTAGACACTTATGTTAAGGAATTCCCAATGTTAATGATTTGATGTGAAGTCGTAGAGCTAGAGGATTGAACTGTATCTCGGTTCATTGGTGGACTGAAGTATGAGATTAGGGATGTCCTAGAAACCCTGGATATTAGAACACTTGATGATGTAGTCCGAGCTGCCTAGAGGATGGAAAAGCATCGAATAGGAAGGTTCCAACCACCCATCAATCGACTTGGCAGTAGCCAATTTGTTTCGAGCAGACTCGTATGAACAGAACTAAGGTTATTGGTGTTCGACTTGCTCAAATTACCTGAGTAGAGGAGAAGGAACATCTAAGGAAGTTTGTGAAGGGCTAGAGTTCAAAGAAGAAGATGAGTTAGATCAAGTGTTTCAAATGCCAAGGCTTTAGACACATGGTTACTTAGTGTTTGAATAGAAGAATTATGGTAATTTGAGGCGAGATGCTAACTGTCGAAGTGGACAGTACTGACAAAGAAGTAGAGGAGCTGAAAGAGGACGGATTGGTTGAGTTATCCAAGGAAGAAGTTATCTACAGTAAGGAAAGCAACTTTATGCCGACTGCTCTAGTATTAAGAAGGACGATGAGTGTTAGTCCTGTGCTTGAAGACGAACAAAGGGAAAATCTCTTCTATATTGTGTGTAAGGTGAATGAGTCCTTGTATGCACCGATTGTTGATAGTAGGAGTTGCACCAATGCAGCCTTTGCATTTATGGTTTAGCAATTAAGATTGCTAACCAAACCTCACTCGAAACCTTAGAAACTTCATTGGTTTAGTGATGAGGGAGCCCTACGGATGAATAAATAAGTATTTATGTCAATTTGCATTGGCAAATATCAAGATGAAGTACTTTATGATGTGCTGAATATTAATGGGTCTTACATTCTACTTGGACAACCATGGATGTTTGACTGAGCAGTTATATATGATGGAAGGAGGAATACATGTTTTGTGGAGCATGAAGGTAGGAGGATGAAATTAAGTCCTATGACTACTGAGCAAGTAAAGATCATGTAGTCCCAACCGAGCCGAACCTTGAAGAAAGAGGTTTTGGTATTGACTCGAACCAAATTGAAGAGAGAATTGGAGCTCAAAGGACTGACCTATCTACTGGTCCGAAAGATGCTAGAGATGAGGTCCAAGGAGGTAGAGCATTCCCTTGAGGTGAAAACATTATTGGAAGAGTTCACCGACTTGTTCCCAGATGAGTTATCAAAAGGATTGCTTCCTATTCAAAGCGTAAAACATGCAATTAACTTGTAGCTAAGGGCAACTATAGACACCTTATTTTTGCTATTTTTCGTTTTATCATTATTGAGCCAGGTTAGAAAATAACTAAAAATAAAAAAACGAAAATTAAAAGAAAAAAGGAAAAATGAAAAATAAAAAAGAGAGTCAAGTCGAGTCGAGTCGAATTAAGTTGAGTCAAGTCAAATCGTATCGAGTCGAGTCGTATCGAATCGAGTCGTATCAAATAATATCAAGTTAAGTCGTATCGAGTTGAGTTGAGTCGTATCAAGTCGTGTCGAATTGAGATGTGTTGGATCATTTAAGATCAAATTGGATAACGGCGTGTAATTAATTTAATAAATTTTAAGTCATTAGAGAGTTGGGCTTTATTAAAATAACTTTGGCCCAGTTCGATTTAAAGTAAAATTTTATCTAATTTTTATTAGGTTAGAATAGACTTAGGATTTATTAGATAAGTTGTTAGGCTATAACAGATTAGATCCGATCAAGCCTTGAAAAATAGAAAGCCTAAATTAAGTAGGGTTTCTAAAAGTTGGTTAAATCTTCAAAGAATCGTAATCATATTTTTGATACGAAAACTATGATTAAGGGTTTATAAAGAGTACGTTGGCGGGTGGACTTGAATATATTTTTTTTATTATACAAATCCCCTAACGACCCACATCCAACACATTAATCGAAATCCATAAACTTACACAACTGCAAATCCTCAATCTAAGCTGATTGTCCTTTGCTTATACGCTTCACAACAATCCAATGCCAACAACAAATGCTGAAATCCAATTCCATGTTGATAGCCCCTTGACATCTACCGAAAACCAATGATTCCCCCTTCAATTGAACTCTACAATCCCCTCGCACTGTCCAATTCAAAATCTAATCTCCAATGAAGTGAAACAAACTTTGACAAAAGTCTACACAATCAACGCCCCAATCCCAATCTATGAACTCCATGCCACAACGCCAGCAGCAATCCAACACATCCTCAAAACACCAACGTCCACCGACCTAGCTTACGTAATCTACACGTAAGCTAATAATTCGACCAAAGTCCTCAATCCCTTCAATGCCTGATTGAAGCTAACACGAGACAGCTGTACTCTCAAAAGAAATTGATTGAAGTTGAACATATTAGCCACTTCCTCAATCCAATACACCTTTAGCCAACAACTCCATTGAACATATCACGCCAACACAGTTTAATCTCTACGGCTGCACATACGATCAAGTCTATAGCTGTACGTGTATGGACACACACTAACACGATGCGTACGACACATGACGCATACATGCAAATCTTGAACAAGATGTATGCCGTACACAAACGCAAACATGTCAATCGCATGCAACTCGAACGGTTAGGTAAAAAATTATTATTTTTTATTTATTAGTTCTTTATTTTGTTAGTTTTATTGTTTTTTTACTAATCTATTTTTATTTAAGTGCAGGTTTTTTTTATTATTTATTTTATTTTCATATTACATATTTTTCTAAATAATTCTAATTTTCCATAAAATTTAGTTAAATTGTGTTTTTTTAATAAAATCGTATTTTTGTATATTGCGATTGAGATTTAGAAAAGATACGTATTGCGGTTGAGATTTAAAAAAAATATGTATCGAGATATGTATCTTATAGTTGAGATTTAGAAAAGATATGTATTTAAATTGTATCATAGTAAATCTTATAGTTAAGATTTAGAAAAAATATCTTTTAATACGTAGTTTTTTTTTTTAAAAAATAAAAATCTTAACTAGAATTTTCAAAAGATATAGTTAGTGAGGATTTCTTTAATTTGAGAAAATTAGATTGCTTAGGTTTTTTTTTAAAAATAATAAATTAATAAATAAACGTAAACCTTACTCGATTTTTGAAATAAAAAGAATCTATCCACTAAATGTTTTCTAAAAAAGAGAACTACAGTCGGTTTGATCTCAACTAGCTGGTACGTAAGCATATTTGGGGCAACTGTATAAAAAAATTAAAAAAAAATTTCCTCTTTTTGAAAAATTCGTAATAAAAGAATCATTTTAGTGATATTTTGTATATTTGTATATATCTTAGTATTTTTTTTAGGAAATTATAAAAAATAAAAGTTCATAAATTTTTTCTTTAGTTTTTATATAGTAACTTAATCTTAATAGGTTAGCTCTCGAACCTAGTCTTTTTTGGTTTAATTTTTTAAAAATAATTTTCTTAGAAAATCCACAGGTTAGTGGTCTAATTAAGGTTTTCCCATCCAAAAACCCAAATTTCATTTTTTACCAATTGAATTGGTTGACGACTCCAATTTTTAAAATTTTTGGAAAAATATTTCCTTAATTTAATGTCAAGTAATTTATATTAAGTGGGCTAGGCTTAATATAGGTTAAATTAAAGAAATCAAAATAGGGCTCAATAGAATTGACGACCTTGTTGGGGAAGCCTAGTAAGCTAGCCATGTGAAAATTAAGAATTATTGATGAACTTTTGTATTATTTTTCTTTAATTATATTATAATTGTACTAATTTTTCTTTTAGTGATGCAGCCCTAAGAAGAAAAGGTTTGGCCCAATGGACCTTTTGGGGGAATTAGGGTTTTTTTTTATTTTTTATTTATTTTCAGTAATTATTTGCATGTTTAGATGTGGTCGAACTTGAGATACCTTAGGAACTTAAGACGGGCCGCCATTGTGTAACCTTTAGGTCACTGAGGTTTTTACCCTTGCCTGGTGGTGATAGGCGAGCTCACTCAGGCTTCGATTTAACCCACTAGGTTTCCATCCAGAAAGCCTTGGAGCTATAGAGCCTAAGACTCGTAGACCCTACCTTATTGCATCATTCTTTTCGAGAAAGGAGATAGTTATTTTCAAATTATAGGAAAAACTTGATTAATCTATGGTTAGTTCGATTTTCTTATTTTTTTTAAAAAGGGGAAATTAATAAAAAAACCAAAATCCTTTAAATATAAGTGTTCACAAGCTTCATTTTTTAAAAATCTTATTTCGAATCTACTTATATATAAGGGTATTTTCTAACTGCGGGTTTATAATAATTTCTATAGTTTATTAACGACCAACCTTATTGCATTATATGTGTGTGTAGCATATTGCATTTTTTTTTATTTTATCTTGCTAGTGCTTGTTTCTATTCAATTATTTTCATTTCTTGTATTATATGTGTTTTATTTTTCTCTTTTCTTAGTAAGTGAAAGACTGCGTAATTTCTAAGAAAATTTTTGAAAAAGATGCAAAATTATTAATATCATATCCAACTTTATCGTAAATTTAGTAGTTGCATTATAAATAATTGCTTCATTTCATTTTTTTTATGTAATATAGATATGGAAAGTTAGGGTAGTGTCAATCCAGAGCCTGTCTATGAGGTCTAGTTGGATAAGTATTCCTTCCCCAAGGCTATCCTAAGAGATTGGTTGAACTAGTTTTCACCCGCTAAGCAAGATGACCTTTACAAGAAGATCGAGCTAGTCATATCCCTCATGTGGGTCTAGCTCTAGTAGCCTTTAATTCAAGCCCTTATCCATTACATGGATCCAGAATTTGCAGCTTTCAATTTTGGCCCACATGTGTTGACATCTACTATAGAAGAATACTTGCAGCTACTTAGTGCTCCGCCTCTCGAAGCAGGCATAACTGTCCTAGATCTTAGAGTCCAGCTCGAGAAAGCTTTCATGACCTTGTTAGGACTCAAAAAGTTAGGCACCTTACTTATCTTCAGAGGGTAAGAAGTGTCTCAGCATCTTAAGATTAGTAAAGTGGTTCTCAAGCCCAAATGCTTATTAGACATATCGTTAGATCTTTTGTGGTTGATATGAATCATGGGTTGAGAAAAGGGTTAATGCCTTTATAGTAGCAGTGTTTGGGATAGTGTTATTTCCCCTCAGATATGGTCAAGTCTATTATAGGGTAGCCAAAATAGTGACTTAAATCTTAGCTAGTAAATCCTACATGCCGACATTACTGGCAGAATAGTTTAGGATACTCACCCACTTGAAGAAACAGGGGCATGGATACTTCATGGCTAACCTTACAATCCTTGCCGTGTGGTTTCTCAGTCATATACAGGGGTATGGAGGGAACCTTCTCAGAGAGTCCTTAATTGGAAATATGAACCTGGTTGATGACTTTGCCTATCACCTTAAGGTAACAGATGAAGCTTAGTTTAAAGAGTAGGTATCAGTCATAAGCAAGATGCAGCTAGTAGATTTTATGTAGACAGCTAGGTGGAGCTACTACACTCAAGTCGTCTTAGGGTGTACCAACTATGTAGGGGTTCCCCTTATCGGTATTATAGGTTGTACATGATATTTCCCAGCTTGTGTTATTAGACAATTGGGTCCGCTTCAAGAGATAGCTTATAGAGATTCATTAGACTGTATCACATTGGGTTATCAAGATCCTTGTTTACCCATGGCTACTCTGATTCAACGATTAGCAGAACTCGTAAAGTTATGGGAACGGAGAGAAGTCAAGAAAATAATCAATATGGGAACTTTGAGAAGCAAAGGTAGAGAATATCGAGCCGCTAAGTAGTTCATCTATGATCAATTGGAGAAGATTGGAAAGATATGGTATGACGCTTCGGAAGTATTCAGATACGAACTAGAACCAGTATATCTTTCACCTACTAAGCAGGCTTACCGAGATATTATATGGGCTAGAGTTGAAGCCCAGTTTTAAGAAAGTAAGATAATCATTGTAGAGTTAAAGTTAGAAAACAAGAGACTATTGGAAGAAAATGAATTCTTGAGGAGTAAGATTCGAGAAAGGTATGTTACAGTTCGAAGACTTATGAGAGAAGTTGATGAAGCCTGTCTTGATTAGATCTATCAACTCTTGTAGATATAGGATTTGAGCTTTTTTAGAAAGATTAGCTAGGGGTTTTCTTTTCTTTTAGTCCATTATATAAGTTAGATTTCACGATTTGCAGCTTTATTAAATGAAAATCTTTATTGATTGCACAGTCTCTTGCTCATTGTTTTTTTTTTTCTTGATAGTTGACTTTTAAATAAAGAATGAAAAAAAAAACACAAAAAAGTAAACAATAGTAAAACAAAAAAAATCATAAAAATTTTAGTTCACAAAGAGGTCTAAAACTCGAGCTTTCATTTAAGATTTCGAAGATAGCGTCCAAGTAAGTAGACTCAGTTAGAAGCTTGATATTCACTCGTTCTAAGGCAATAATGTCAACTTAGGGTACTAGAAATGTCAGTCAAACTGAGCTCGACCCAAAAGTCTCAACCTTAGAGGAAAACATGAACAAGATGGCCGAATAGATCCAGACTCTGACTCGGGCTATTGGAATTCTCAATGACAAACAAGGATCTCAAGTCAACCAAAATCAAAATATAGAAGCAACCCCTCCCCTTGAATTGGAAGATGAAGAATCGGTTCTTAATGCTCAGATATGGAGGAAAGAGATTGAGGAGAAACATCGAGAGATAGAAAGAAAGTTTATGCAGAAGTTGACCAAGAAAATGAAAACCCTAGAAATGGTTAACGGGTTTGAACAGATCGGGATGATCAACTTACTGACATATGAAGATGATGACTTCCCAGAAAGATTTAAAGTGCTGAAATTCAAGAAGTATGATGGGACCGGTTACCCAAAGCTCCACACTAGGTTATACATCAGGAAAATGGGGAAATACACAAAGTATGAGAAGGTGATGGTCCAAACCTTTCAAGATAGCTTAATTGGGCCTGATTTAACTTGGTATGCCTAATTGGACTTAAACGAGATTGATACTTAGGATAAGTTAGCATGAGCTTTCTACAACCAGTATAAGTTCAACATCGAAGTGGCCTCGTTCATGTAGGATCTGAAAAATCTATGAAAAAAGGCCAACGAAAACTTTAAGGAGTATGCTTAGAGATGGAGGGACATGTCGACTAGGGTGACTCCACTCTTAATAGAAAAGGAATTGACTTTCGCTTTCATCAATACTCTTGGAAGTCTATATTACCAACATCTGGTTAGACACCTTACCTCCAACTTTGCAGAAATTGTGGCCTTAGGGTATCGAATTGAGGAAACTATTGCTATTAGAAGGCTTCCTAATCCTAAAACAGTTGAGAAGAAGATACCTTTCGTAAGATTTTCTAATAAAACCAAAGAAACCACTGTAAGCATTGTCAATACTAGCAACCTTATCAGACCTACAGCTTTGGTAGCCATGACAGGAGGATCTAATCCCTTGTTGAATCCAAGTCAAAACAATTGCCTACAAAGGAGACAGTTTACTCATATTCTCATTCCTTTAAGCTAAGTTCTTGCATGAATAAGGAAAGAGAATCTTCTGACATTTGAAATATCGAGGGAAGGACAAAGATCGAGAGATTATAACCCAAAGCTTTGTTGTGATTATCATTTAGGGTAAGTGGGGCATTCTATAGACCAGTATTGGAGACTTAGACATAAGATCTAAGATCTTACTGATGCAAAATTGGTTCAATTAGATTTTATTCAGACTCTTTCTCCTAACGTGGCTAACAATCCTTTACTAGATCATGGACATTCGATCAACATGATCATTGCTAAAGTTTCTAAATTGGAGACTGATCTAGATGGTCTCCCCATCATTATTGAGGAGATAGCTTGGAATTTAAGGCAAGTTGGGTACGTATAGAATATGAACCTTAGAGATAGAACTCGAATTAGATAGGCAATATACCAATTGTTGAAGGATGGGAAGATGAAGAAAGCTGATATTATGGCTATGATGATTCCAAAACCATGAAAGAGATCAGAAAAAGCTTAGAGAAAGGTATGAAGTTGGAGATTCGATGGTTGATACCTTAGGAGAACTGTCAGGGAAGTTTGAGTATTTGATGGATTATGCCAGTTCACTCGCCATATATACTAATGATCCACCTACTAGATGGGGTCTAGAATTTGAGGAAGAAGACAAACTTATTGCAGAAGTTAAGAAGATGGCTGAGATGGTTGGAATGATTAGAGATGGGCCTCAGCCATTGGTTTTTGAGTACTATGGGAAGATTAAGAAGGTTAAATATTTAGGTAAGCCTAAGAAAATTGCTTTCAATGTCCCGACAGCTCTAAAGAATTACAAAGCAGCCCCCTTGGATTATAAAACGGTGAATTAGACAACCAGGTCCTCATCACCTATAGTCAGTGGGCTTATGCACTCAGGGTGAGTTTATGACCAAAACAAGGAAGCCAAAAGGAAGTCTACCGTAGAATAGGCTTCTCAAAAGATCTTTGAAGATACAGATGATAAAGATTAGAATGTTGCCAAGAAAATAGTGAAAGCCAGTGAGTATAAGATTATGGATCAGCTAGCTAAAGTACCGGCCTAGATCTCTCTAATGGGCTTACTGTCATCATCAAATACTCATCAAGAAGCATTAATCAAAATCCTAAAAGATGTTAAAGTACCTGAAGGGATTTCCATTGAAAAGCTAGGATTGGTGGTAAATTCAATATTTGCGATGGATCAGATTTCATTCTCACCAGATGAGTTAGGTGAAGAGGGAAACTAGCACACAAAGCCCCTTTTCATAGTGGTCAAGTGTATAGGGAAAGTGGTTGCTCGGGTGTTGATAGATAATGGGTCTTCATTGAATATGTGTCTACTGGCAACACTAAATTTACTTGGAGTAGATTCAATTGAGACAAAGCTTAGCTTGATTTTAGTAAGGGCTTTTGATGGATCAAACAAGGAGATAATTAGAGAAATTGGGCTACAGGTCGAGATCGGTCCACAAATATTTACTATTCCATTTGAAGTTCTAGATATACTGCGAACTTTTAATCTTTTGTTAGGAAGACCATAAATTCACTTAGCAGGTGCAATTCCATCCAGCGTACATCAGAAAGTGAAATTCATAGCCAATGGACAGTTAGTTACTATTTTCGGGGAGTAGGACTACGAGATTTACAAAGAGATGGCTATTCCATACGTTGGGAGTGAAGAATTGGAGGAGCCAAGATTGCAGATTTTTGATGAGGTCAGCATGATTGAAGAGTCAAGACAAGGGGCACGAGGTCGCTTAGAACAATCTAAGCAACAGGTTGGAACGTTTGGGCTCGGGTATGAGCTCACTAAAGATAAGATCCAAAGAATGAAGGCAAAAAATAAAGGTAAGTGAGGGGATCACCTATACCATGCTGACATGGACTTTTCGGACATCCGTCAGACATTTCCAGTATCAGCTGGTGTCTAAAAATTTGAAGTAGCTAGTTTATCTAAGGCTTTGGCTTAGCAATGTAGCATCGGTCTAGATTAAAGGAAAGATATTAGCATACCAGTTTCCTTATGCAACTAGTTTTCCATTCTCATTAATAGGTCTCTTTAGAAGAGCAATATTAGATTAATTAGTAGCATTCAATTTCGATAATTAATCTGATTAGTTAGGCCTTTTTTTTCAAACAATTTGAATTCATTCAATAAAATTTGTTCCTTTCTTTCTATCGATTCTTCCTTGTTATTTATTTGTTGTCCTTTTATTTTTCCTTTACTCTTTAGATCCGATAAAAATGATGAACATAATGGATATCTCATACATGTAAACGATGAAAGTACCAATATCACTTTCGGCCCTGTAGGGTCAGATGTTGGAGATGATATTGAGACTCCAAGTGAAATACAAGAGAGTTTGTGTTGATTTGAATAGGGTAGAGTGATTATTGACAAACCGATAGTTGTGATTAATTTGGGAACAATAGAAAATTCATGAAACTTGAAAATTGGCGGTAATTTAGCGGATGATTAGAAACAAAAGTTGTTACGATTGTTATTGGCATACTTGGACATATTCGCTTGGTTTTATGAAGATATGCCTGGGTTAGATTTGTCCATTGTAGTTCAAAAGTTACCAACAAGGGAAGAGATTAGATCGAAAAGACAAAAGCTTAGGCAGTTTAGATAGGATATACTCCTCAAAATAAAAGAAGAAGTGAAGAAGTTATTAGAAGTTGGGTTCATAGAAGCGTCGGATTATCTCGAATGGGTAGCGAATGTGGTGCCAGTGTTGAAGAAAAATGGGAACGTTAAGGTTTAGGTAGATTTCCGTGATTTAAACCAGGTGACACCAAAGGATAACTTTCCTTTGCTATACATTGACATATTGGTGGATAACATAACCGGAAACCATCTTTTCTCATTTATGGATGGTTTCTTGAGATATAATTAGAACAAAATGGTAGAAGAGGACAAAATCAAAACCACTTTCGTTACCACTTGAGGAACATTTAGTTATTGTGTGATGCCTTTCGGGTTGAAGAACGCTGGGGCCACATATTAACGTACTATGGTAGCTTTATTTCATGACATGATGCATTAGGAAATCAAAGTTTATGTAGATGATATGATCGCCAAATCTAAGGAGAATGAGAATCATATGGATATTTTGCATAAGTTATTTAAGTGGTTGAGGAAGTTTCAACTGCAATTGAACCTCGAAAAGTGCACCTTTGGAGTAACCTCGGGCAAATTGTTAAGTTTTGTAATAAGTAGAAAAGGAATCAAAGTGGACCTAGATAAGGTCAAGGCAATCGTAAACATGCCTGCATCGAAGTCTGTAAAAGAAGTGTGAGCACTGTTGAGGAGGTTGAACTATATTGCTTGATTTGTATCGCAGCTAACCAATAAATGCAAGCCGTTATTCAAACTTTTGAGGAAGAGTGCAGCGATAGAATGGGATGAAGGGTGTGAGTAAGCATTTGTTGAAATTAAGGAATATCCTTTGAATTTGCCAATATTAGTCATTCTTACATTGAGATGGCCATTGATAGTTTAATTGACGATTCTTCCTAAATTAAGGGGATGTATGTTGGGGCAAAAAGATAAAACAGGCAAAAATGAGCATCCTATATATTACTTAAGCAAGAAATTCACATAAGGTGAGCAAAGATACTTAGAAGTGGAAAGTACGTATTGTGCCTTAGTATGGGTAATCTACAAGCTTAGGCAATATACCTTCTATTACTCAATAGAGCTATTGACAAAGCATGATCCAATGAGGTATTTAGTAGAAAAGCTGGCATTGATTGGGAGAATCTCGAAGTGGTAGATGTTGCTCTCTAAGTTTGATATCAAGTACATGAGTTAGAGTTTAGTTAAGGGGCAAGCAATGGTTGATCAATTGGCAAAATACCCATTAGAAGACGAGGATGATGGTTCAAAAGCATAATTTCCTAATGAAAATGTGATGGTGGTAAATGAATTGAGTGGTGAGAGATTGGGATGGAAAATATATTTTGATAGAGTAGCCAATGTGTTTGGATGTGGGATAGGAGCAGTGTTAATACTACCTGAAGGTAATCATTTCCTTATGGTAGTGAGATTAACATTTCCATACATGAACAATATAGTAGAATATGAAGCCTACATTTTGGGGCTCAAAATGGCATTAGATATGGGAATACAAAAACTTGAAGTGTATGAAGATTCTTCTCTTATAATTCTCCAGATCTTGGGAGAATATAAAACGGAAGACGAGAAATTAATACCTTATTACGAACATTTAGCAAAGTTGATTGAAAAATTCTAAGAAATTTCATTTGCTTACATTCCAAGGACCTAAAATCAATTTGCTGACACATTGACTATGTTAGCGTCAATGGTGAAAGTCATAGATGAGATAAAAATTCAACCCTTGAAGATTGAGGTGGAAGAAAAATTGACTTTTTGCTTAACAGTTGAAGAGAAGGAATAAAAGAAATCTTGGTATTTTGATATCAAGAAGTTACTTCAAACAGGTGAATTCCCTAAAGAAGCTGATAGAAAAGATAGAAAAGCCTTAAGTAGATTGGCTACTTATTTTCTGTTAAGTGGAGCTACGCTGTACAAAAGATCATCAAATGCAACGTTACTAAGGTGTGTAGATGAAGAAGAAACCAAGAAATTGATGAAAGAAGTACATGAGGGAGTCTGTGGTTCCTCGCATGAGGGAGTCTGTAGTCTTCACATGTTAGTAAGGAAAATCATGAAGATGGGCTATTTTTGGATGATGATGGAATTAGATTGTATCAGGTATGTAAGGTACTATCACCCGTATCAGGTGTAGCTAATAAAATCAACACTCCTCCCTAAGAATTGCATGTGTTATCAGCTCTTAGCCTTTCTCGATGTAAGGAATTGACATAATCGGTCCAATTTCACCAACAGCTTCAAACAAGCATAGATTCATTTTAGTCGTGATTGACTATTTTATTAAGTGGGTAGAAGTAGCGTTGTATGCTACGGTAACCAAAAGAGTGGTGGTCGAATTCCTGAAAAGAGATATTATTACAAGAGACAGTGCACTTGAGTCTATTATTATAGATAATGGGACAAATTTGAACAACAAGTTGATGGATCAAGTGTACAACCAATTTAAGATCAATCACAGAAACCTGACTTTGTATCAACCTTAGATGAACAGGGCAGTTGAAGCCTCTAACAAGAACATCTTATTCATTGGTGTATGGAATCGAAGCGGTATTACCGGTGGAAGTAGAAATACCTTCGTTCCGAGTATTAGCAGAAACTAAGCTCGATGAAGCAGAGTTGGTGAAGAAGCAAATAGAGCATTTGAATCTCTTAGATGAGCGAAGACTTGCAATGATATGTCATGGTCAGTGCTACCAACAGCGAATGATTTGAGCTTTTAACAAGAAAGTACGCCCAAGGTACTTCAAGGAAGGAGACTTGGTGTTGAAGAAAATATTGTCGAATGCAAAGACCCTAGGGGCAAGTTTGCTTCTAATTATGAAGGCCCTTATGTGGTGAAAAGGGTATTATCAAGAGGTACATTAGTGTTGATAGAAATGCATGGCCCAGAGTTAAGAGGACCCATGAATTCAGATGCAGTCAAGTTGTATTATCCATGAAAACTGACTTTAATAAAGATTTTAATTTTTGTTGAATAGTTTGTGGTTTATCTTTCATCGTTCACAAGTAAAGTTGATATCTATGAATGTTCTCGAATTTGGATGGTCATCAACCGATAAACATTTCACTTATAAACCCTTGTATATTATGTTTCTTAGCCTCAAACACTTAAACACTAAACACTTACTAATGAATTTGAATCACCAAATAAATTGAAATAGAATGTTCTCAATAATTTAATCTTGTTTCTTTCAAAAAAAGATTTATCATTTTGGAGTCATAGAGAGTGAAAATTGAAACTTGGTGACGACGAAAGCAAAATCAAGACGTGAGCATGGTATGGTTATGAGACTCGTTAGTAAAAGTTTTCAATCATGAAGAGGATTTTATTGACAAAAAAAGGGGTGAAGAAAAAAAAAAAGAGGAAGAGAAAGAGAAAAAGAAAGAAAAAAGAAGAAAAAGGAAAAGAGGAAAAGGATCAAGCACAATCCTTTGGTGATATTCTGTTGATTGAATGAGTGAATATTGGGAATCAATGTAAGCATGCCGATTGGTTGCTATCTGAGAAATTCTTCGTTCCTAGGTAAAATGATCCTAAAAGTTCCTAAACGAGATATTTAGGTGAATTAAACCAGTTTCTTTTTTTTTTTTTTGAAATCTCGAAGAGATCTATCCTTTTTAGATTAATCAAAATGAATCTTGAAAAGAACTAGTCTCTTCAGATTATTGGCCAAATAAAAATGAATCTCGAAGAGATCTATCCTCTTTGGATTCTCTACTAAATAAAAAAGAATCTTAAAGAGAACTATTCTCTTCGGATTATAAAAAATCGAAAGGAATCTTGAAGAGATCTATCATCTTCAGATTATTCACCAAAACAAGAAATCTCGAAGAGACGTATCCTCTTCGGATTATCCACAAAACCAGAATCTTGAAGAGATCTATCATCTTCAGATTATTTACTAAAATAAGAAATTTTGAAAAGATCTATCCTTTTCGGATTATTAAACAAAACAAAAAATCTCGAAGAGATCTATCCTCTTCGGATCATCTACAAAACTAGAATCTTGAAGAGATCTATTCTCTTTAGATTATTCACCAAACAAAGCAAGAATCTCAAAGAAATCTATTATCTTCAAATCATTCACAAACTAAAACAAAGTTTTTTTGGAATCTCGAAGAGATCTATTCTCTTCAGATTATCCACCAAAGCAATTTTTTTTTTTTAAATCTTGAAGGGACCTATTATCTTTGAATTATCCAAGTCGGGTTTGATAAAAACGGATATCTCTTTTGTCTTTGTAGCAAAATTCTAATCAAACTTTACTATAAAAAAGGACAACTGTAAACACCTCATTTTTGCTATTTTTCATTTTATTTTTATTGAGCCAAGTTAGAAAATAATAAAAAAATAAAAAAACGAAAATTAAAAGAAAAAAGGAAAAATAAAAAAGAGAGTCAATCGAGTCGAGTCAAATCGAATCTTATCGAGTTGAGTCGTGTCAAATTGAGAGGCGTTGGATCATTTAAGATCAAATTGGATAATGGCGTGTGATTAATTTAATAAATTTTAAGTAATTAGAGAGTTGGGCTTTATTAAAATAACTTTGGCCCAGTCTGGTTTAAAGTAGAATTTTGTTGGGCTATAACAGATTAATCGGATTAGGTCTTAAAAAATAAAAAACCCGAATTAAGTAGGGTTTTTAGAAGTTAAGTTAGATCTTCAAAGAATTGTAATCGTAATTATAATCATAATCATAATCGTAATCATAATCGTATCTTTTATATTGAAGATATGAAAGATACGATTGAGGGTTTATAAATAGCACGTTAATGGGTAGACTTGAACACATTTTTTTTTGTTACACAATCCCCCAATGACCCACATCCAACACACCAATCGAAATCTACAAACTCACATAACCGCAAATCTCAATCTACGCCGACCGTCCCTCGCTTGTATGCTTCACAACAATCCAACGCTAACAACAAACACCGAAATCCAATTCTACGTTGACAGCCCCCTAACATCCACCAAAAACCAATGATCCTCCCTTCAATTGAACTTTACGATCCCTTCGTATGCTCTAATTCACAATCCAATCTCCAGCAGCCCCTGACACAATCCAGTCCTCAACGAAGCAAAACAAACTCTGACCAAAGTCCATGTAATCAATACCGCAATCCTAGTCCACAAACTCCATGCTATAACGCCAGTAGCAATCCGACACATCCCCGAAACACCAACGTCCACCGACCGCTTACGCAATCTACACCCAAGCCAATAATTTGACCAAAGTCCTCAATCCCTTCGACGCCTGACTAAAGTCAACACGAGACAGCTGCACTCTCAAAAGCAACCGACCGAAGTTGGATAGATCAACTACATCCTCAATCCAACACACCTTTGGTCAACAACTCCATTGCACATATCACGCCGACATAGTTCAATCTCAATGGATGCATACACGATCAAGTCCATAGCTGCACGCGTACGGACACAACACCAATACGACGCGCATGACACGTGATGCACACACACAAATCCTACATAAGACGTATGCTGCACATGAATGCAAACACATCGATCACATATAACTCAAATGGTTTAGGTAAAAAATTATTATTTTTTATTTATTAGTTATTTATTTTATTAGTTAGTTTTATTGTTTTTTTACCAATATATTTTTGTTCAAGTGCAGGTTTTTTTATTATTTATTTTATTTTCATATTGCATATTTTTTCTAAATAATTCCAATTTTCCATAAAATTTAGTTAAATTACATATTTTAATAAAATCGTTTTTATTTGAAAAATATACATATCTTGCGGTTGAGATACGTATCTTGCGGTTTAGATTTAGAAAATATACTTATTGAGATATGTATTTTACAGTCGACATTTAGAAAAGATACATATTTAGATTGTATTTTAGTAGATCTTATAGTTAAGATTTAGAAAAGATATCTTTTGACACGTAGTGTTATTTAAAATAAAAATAAAAATAAAAATCTTAACCGGGATGTTAAAAAAATACAGTTAGTTAGGATTTCTTTAATTTAGGAAAATTAGATTTCTTAGGTTTTTTTAAATAATAAATTGATAAATAAATGTAAACTTTGCTTTGTTTTCAAAATAAAAAGAATTTGTCAACTAAATATTTTATAAAAAGAGAACTACGGTCAGTTTGATCTCGATTAATGAGTACATAGGTATATTCGAGGCAACCGTATAAAAAAATAAAAAATCTTTTTCCTCTTTTTGAAAAATTTATAATAAAAAAATAGTAAAAAAATCATTTTAGTTATATTTTGTATATATTTTAGTATTTTTTTAGGAAATTATAAGAAATAAAAGGCCATTAATTTTTTCTTTAGGTTAACCCCAGAAAATAGTCTTTTCTAGTTTAATTTTCTAAAAATCATTTTCTTAGAAAATTTGCAGGTCAATGGTCAAATGAGGGTTTTTCCACCCAAAAACCCTAATTTCATTTTTTACCAGTTGAACTGGTTAGCGACTCCAATTTTTAAAATTTGTAGAAAAATATTTCCTTAATTTAATGTCAAGTAATTTATATTAAGTGAGCTGGGCTTAATATAGGTTAAATTAAGGAATCCAAAATAGGATTTGACAACATGCTAGACGAATTAAGCAGAGCAAAAGTATTCTCCAAGATCGACCTTAAATTTGGATACCATTAGATTTGAATGTGCGAGGGTGATGAGTGGAAGACCACATTAAAGACACGACATAGTTTATATTAATGGCTTGTAATGCCATTTGGACTGTTTAATGCACTAAGCACATTTATGCACCTAATGAATCATGTGCTTCGAGAATTAATAGAAAAGTTTATCATAGTTTATTTTGATAACATTCTAGTATACAGCCCTGACTTGGAGACTCACCAAGAGCATTTTTGAAGTCTTTGCAAAACTCTAAGCTGAACAACTCTATGCCAATCTGAAGAAGTGCGACTTTTACCGATCTTTGGTGATCTTTCTGGGGTTTGTTGTGAGTGGAAGTGACATCCGAGTTAATGATGGGAAAATAAGAGCGATCATAGAATGGTTTGAGTTGACCTGTTCTGTAGACATGAGAAGTTTCTACAGCCTAGCATTGTTCTATCGTAGATTTATAAAGAATTTCAGTATGATTGTGGCCCCATTTACCGAATTGTCAAAGAAGAGCGTTGAATTTAGATGGGGAGAGAAAGAGAATAGGAGTTTTGAGGAGGTGAAAGAAAGGATGACTACAACCCCCGTCTTAGCCCTATTGAGCTTTGATAAAGTGTTTGAAGTAGAGTGTGATGTGTCTGGACTAGTCATAGGTGCTATGCTGATGCAAGAAGATCGACTTGTTGCTTACTTCGGCAAGAAACTTCGAGGAGCTATACTCAACTATTCTGTCTATGACAAGCAGTTCTACTACTTAATCCAAGCTTTAACGGTATAGTAACACTATCTGTTGCCTAAGGAATTTGTGATCTACGTCGATCACGAATCCTTGAGATATCTAAAGAGCCAACCTAAGTTGTCTCAAAGACAAGTCTCAAAGACAAGCCAAATGGGTTAAGTTCATGGAGGGTTTTTCTTATGTTGTAAAATATAAGAATAGAAGGAATAATTTAGTGGTCGATGCCCTATCAAGACGACATTCTCTCTTGACCAAATTACAGATTAGGTTACTTGGTTTTTCAACTATAAAGAATTTATATGCTGAAGATCTACACTTTGGTCCTATCTATGCTCGATGTGAGGAAGGGTAGACATTAGACAACTATTACAGGGAAGAAGGATATTTATTGAGGAAGAGGAGGCTATGTATCCCGACCTATTCCACGAGAGAATTGCTAGTGTGTGAAGTGCATGGAGGATGATTAACAGGACACTTTGACTAGCGCTGTACCTATGAGGTACTATCCTTAAGATTTTTTTGGCCGAGAATGATGAGAGATGTATAGCTCGTGTTAGAAAAGGGTACGACTTACCGAAGAGCAAAGAGCCAAGCTGAGCAAGGACATTATTTACCCTTGCCTATCCCAACCAAACCGTGGTTTGAGCTAAGTATGGACTTCATGTCAAGATTGAAGAGGACATCCTGAGGGAAGGACTCTATCATGATAGTTGTGGATCAATTTAGCAAAATGGTACATTTCATGCCCTGTTCCAAAACTAATGACGCTTCAACTATTTCTTTTTTTTATTCTTTTTTTTTTTAGGAAGTAATCAAGCTTCACGGTGTGCCTAAAACCATTGTTTCAAATCGAAACCCTAAGTTCATGAGTCACTTTTGGAGGACCCTATGGAGATGAATGGGAACTAAGCTATTGTACAACATGTCCTATCATTCATAGATCGATGGACAAGTCGGGGTTGTCAATGGAATCGTGGGAACTTTGCTACGGGTTACTCTTGAGTGAAACATGACTGATTGGGATCTGTCTCTACTAATCATCAAGTTCACCTACAATAGGACTACTCATAGCATAACAAACATGTCTCCATTTGAGGTTGCTTATGCATTCAACCTCGAGCTCTTGATGGACCAAGCACCCTAGCCGAAACTTGATGATGACTGGCCAGCTACAGAAAGTGTTGAGGCCATTAGAGCCATGCACTAGAAGATTGCAGAGTAGTTGAGCTAAGCTAATACTAAGCTCGAGAAGCAAAATCGAGGATAGAGGAAGAGAGAATTTCAACCAGGTGATTTGGTTTGGATATATCTCAACAAGGAACTATTCCTAAACTTGAGGAAGAGCAAGTTGTCTCCCAAAGCCAACGTACCTTTTAAAGTGCTTGAAAAGATCAATCCAAATGTCTATAGGATTGAACTATCTGAAGGATATGGAGTCTCAAACTCCTTCAACATTGCGGATCTTCAACCTTATACTCTCGAAGACGTGCAACCTAGAGCTGAGCCAGATCTGATCCTAAATCTCAAACAACCTGGAGGGGATAATAGGGATCAAGGATAGATTATGCGCTCTCGAACCCAAAGGTTTTCTCAAATGGTTCGTCAAGTTGTTTGAAGTGAGTTAAGCATCAAGGAATAGTGCATACCCCAGTCTAATCCATCAAGCTACTTTGCTTTCTATACTATTTATGAAGCTACCAAGGTGACCAGCGACGCGTTGAGCTTACTCCGCCATACACCATTCTAAGCCTCAAATTAGAATGCAACCCTCACTAGTACTGAGGTTGAGCTGACAATAGTCAGGAGCTAATCATCTAAGGCTGACCTTCAAATGAGTTGCCCCTGAATCAACCTCGTTCAAGTCCCAACTACCCAAGCTACCGATCTTCAGACGTTGACCTGAGCTAAACGGGATCCATCGCTTCTCGACCAACATTGTTATGAGGACCATAGACTGAGTTAAACATGCACATGTAATATACTCATATTAGTATTTTATATGAAGTGTGTTTATGACCTTTTTACATCTAACTTGTGAACTAATATATTTATGATATTAGTAAATACTTAGCTTATGTTTTAGATGTTGATTCTAATAGTTACGTGTATTATCTTGTTTTTTCCAAAACTTCTATATTACGTACATGTATAAATACATATAAGAAATACCCACACATGTGTATGTAAGTGTAGAAACACATGTACACATATAGCATATGTACTTATATGGACTAAGCATGTATAAATCTTAGTAGAGTACATAGTATAAATATACATATACATAGATAAGAATAGGACAAACACATGTACATATGTGTGGACATCCCTATACATGAGTACTCTTTATGTACATAATCAAAAATACTAAAAATATTAAGTATATATACATATGGGATACCAACCGAACTTATAAACATGCATATATATGAATTATACGAAAATTTCCTAAAATTATACTATGGAAATACGAAAATACATATAAATATACATATATAATCATGTATATATATGGGTATATGTACAAGTACATATATATGTTAGAAGTATAAATACGTGGACACACATATAAGATGTATAAGCACATAAGTATAAAGTTAGTACAAATGTAAATTATAATACACATATCTAATATGATATAATAAAATATAATAATTGCATTTATGTATATATGGGCCGAAACCTCCAATGAACCCATAATATATATATCAACTTATATTAACCTTATATAAATACACGTAATAATAATAACAATGCAAAATTATAAAAATATAAGAATTTGGTAATTAATTAGCTCATAATGTAGAAAAATGAGATACAAAAGTAATAAATAAGAATATTTAAGTCACAATAACTAAAATTATAATAATTTAAACCTATATTGTAAAATATAGGCCTTAACGTCCAAAACGGACCCCGCCATGTAAATGTACACTCAAAAATGGTGAAAATCAACTATAAGTTCATAAATATAAAAAATAAAACGAATAAGTTACATACGATTAACGAAAATGTTCAATCAGATGAAAAATTAATCAAAACCTAAGTAGAATTAGGTAAACAAATACCTAAAATAACAAATCCGTTTAGTTATTTATCATCGTTTTTATCCAATAATAATCAGGTAATCTTAATGAGAGTTTACATCTCCTGACAGACTATTACGATTAGTGCAAGACGTCATGGCCGAGTGAGTATTTCTCTATGATTCCATGCGTACGTATGCTTGTAGTTAGTGAATTTAAATAACATTGCTAATTGAATGTTAAGTGGCGTTAGAAAATGCATGTGGATGCTATTGCTTGTTAAATTGTGAAATTACTTTAAATACCGATAACGAAATGTTTGTTGCATATTAGTTTGGATAATAATTGTATTGTTTGTGATATTGTCTAGTGACACAATAATCAAACTAAACTATATTTGATTGATGAAGTAAATTGGAACATGCATTGACAAGTATCGCATAAATTAATTTTGGCCATCACATCATATAGAGATAGGGAGAGGCCATATGAAGGTTGTTAATTTTATAAGTATAATGGCTTAGTGTGGTGCACATGTACTATACATCCTTACCTTGACCTATGAGAACACTAAATGTTGAAGGCACCAACTACTCAGTTAAGGGTCAAGTCTAGAGACTTCCGTTTAGGAGTGAGTGCGGACTATAAGGGCCCACTTACAATTATACCTAGAACTTAATTTTTGATTGAAATAAAGGAAGTGATTTATTTAAATATAAAATGTGGAGTTTCATAGAAAAATAATTTATGGTAGAATACCTGAATTTGATTGGTGCCATGTATACTCTAACCCTTACTACGAATGGCGTTAAATTTAAGTTGTGTATAGTAACTAGTTAACTATAAGTATTAGATTAGTATTCTATTTGCTGATTCATTCATATGCTTGAATTTAACATATTTATAACTTGCTTGTCGACGTAGTTGAGGGTTTTACTCACTAAGCTATTAGCTTACACTCCCTTAGACTTTTAATGTAAGACTATCTCTTTGTCAATGCTGGCCGTAGGATACTAGAGGTTTGTATGGGAATTCTAGGCTAAAGTGAGCCACTCAGAGCGTTGAGAGAACATAAATATATAAACTTTTATTTGTATTTCCATTTTAACTATGTTGTAGGTACTGATGTACCGAATCTTTGCTTAGTGTAAATATTTTAGTTTAAATGATATATATATTTGAGTATGTTATGATATCATCTTGATTAGACTACTCTTGGGAAGCCAGTGGTTGTAGTAGGTTATGTGAAGGCTTCATGATTGGAATGGTAACCAATCTATGGTCTTTCATGCAATATACGGTGTCTGCCATGACTAAACCACCCTTAGGTCATGATACAAGCAAAGGCTGAAGTGTAGAGGTATTTGATTATACAAAATTAGCATACATTTTTTATGGTTATTTAGTGCTATTTTGAACTTTAATCCAGTAATTTTGTGTTATTTTGAGCTTAATTTTGTTTCGATTTCATTTTTAGGAACTTTTGGAGCACTTTATGAAGTTTTTTAAGGTTTTTAGCAATTTTTGGAATAAATTGAGGTAAGAGCATTGATCTTAGAATGAAGTGAAGGAAGTGCAGATGAGAATTGAGTAAAGAACAAATTCTTGGAAGGACCACGACTAGGGTCCATGGTTATGGTCCCTAAACGTGTTCTTTACGTTGACTAATTTCTTTAAATTTGAAGTTTTCGTGCGAAGAATACCTAGGGCATGGTCATCTCCTAACGAGCAAATCTTCCATTTTTGCAATAAATCTTATATTTTTAGACATGCAATATTCATTAAATCTTTTATTTTTATTTTGTTAAGTCTCTTTTTATGAATCTAGCTTTGCTCCTTATAAATAGATCCTTAGGCTTAGGTTTTTATGGAGAGCCCTTATGGGTAAAACTTATAATCTAGAATATTAGCGAAGGTCTATCAATTTATTTTCTCTTTTTCTTTTTATCATGTTGTTCTTCTTTCAAATCGTCCTTAGTTATTTATTATTGAAATCTAGTTCTCTTTGCAACAATTCTTCTTTCTTTTTACGAATTTATTCTTTGATTATCTAATTACGCAAAGTATAATGCCTTTGCTTAGTATTTACAGTGGTTGCTAATTTGATGTCTAAGCCTACTATAGAGTCGTGAGAATTGTAGTAAACAAATAAGTATAATTAGAAGAGTTTCAATGGACTGAGAGATTAGGTATTGAAGCTTTCCAGATTAGGGAAACCTAATGGTGGGATCCAAGGTCTTAATGTGATTTTGCAACACTCTATTCAATAACGTTATGGGTAGAGGGAGTCTCAAGGTTAGAAATTAGCTAAAGATGCGAGTTTGGTTAATTTAGAATTCGATTTCCATAGTAATAGGATTAAGGATTTCTACGGTCTAAAGAATAATTGAGATTGAAAGGTTATAAGGAACTAGAGAGTAAATGATAACGATTTACTAAAGATCACATCTTTCTTGTTTTAATTAATTTATGCTTGCTATTTTCCTTGTTCTTATTTATTGGGGAAATTGTTAGTAATGAAATTCTCACATATTGATTCCCTATGGGATCGACACTAAGACTCACATCTATGTTATTCTATACTATAACTTGACCACGTGCACTTGCTTGTTAGTATGGTACATGCCTGATCAATGTCTTAAATACGATACTTACTCACTCTACGAAACTAGCTCACCTACTCTAACCTTGAAATCAAACACAAAGCTTCTCTCCACTATGAATTAGCACATTGATAAGCCCAATGAGCTTGTGCTTGGGGTAATAAATGGGGCATTATTTCAAACCAATCCATCTAATTAAGCTTAGGGAAATTCTAATTATTAATCAAGTCTAAGCAACTTATTACTTGGAATTTTTAGAATGAAGAGAGGCAAACCAAACATTAACCCTAAAAACATGAGAGACGAGTGCATTAAAGTGAGAACTTGGGATCATTTCTTAAACGAGGTTTGTCTTGAACTTGGTATACGTGTCAAAATGAAAGTAGGCATTTACTTTTCTTAAATAGAAAATTAACCTCGTCAAGAACCACCTCATAATGAGGCAATGGGAAGATTAAGGTTGTTAATTTCAAGAAAAGGGATAAACTAACCCGTGTTTACCTTAGTTTTGTCAATTCATGAGCAATCTGCCATAAATAAATTGATTTCTTTGAAATAAAGAAGAGTTTCAAATCATACACACTTCACTTAGGCTTATAAACTTGTTCAAACACCTCAAGCCTATGGATTTTCCAAACCTTTCAAAGCCATATACACTTCTCTCAAGCCTATACACTTCGAACCATGGTTTTAGGGCTTTGAATCTCTTTAAATGAAAAATAAAAAATATGGAGAGTGATCATCTTGACTAAAGAAAGAAAAAAAGAAAGAAAAAGAAGAAGAAAAAAAGGAAAAAAAAAAAGATAGAGAAAAAGAAGAAGAGAAGAAATGAAAGTGAGTAAGGTGATTATCTCTAAAGATGAGCCTAAATTGCCAATAAGCCTAATGTTTGATTTTGTGATATTATCTCAAGATGAAACCTCATAAGTTCCCAAGGGTATGCAAAGGCTAGGCACACCAAATTCTCGAGCCCAAAAGCATGATGCCCTAATTTCATGACCCTACCTACATGACTACCCCAATGAAGCTCTTTTGACTACAGAAATGGATTTATCTCAAACATCAATTGCTTGTAATATTAAGGCAAGCCCTTGTTCAATTTGTTCCCAGGTTCTTGACTTGTAAACCTGAGGTTGAATGAATAAAAATTTTCTTTCAAGATTAGCCTTAACACATTAGTATCAATTTGCTCAAACTATTAACTAAAGGCCTTAAATTGCAAGCCTAGAAAAGACCTAACCAATTGACTAGACTGTGCCATTTACAAGATGGAATATAATTCTTGTAATTGATGCATAGAGTGAAAATAAGCTTGTGAGAGTGTAAGGAAATCCTCTTAGACTAAATACTTCAAGTAATGGTAACCATTCCCCTAGTGGAAAATAAAAGAAGAGTTTAATACTTTCCCAACATAAATGGTTATTTTCCCTAAGTTTGAAATTGATGCTTTTGGTGCTTTTAGAAATCAATGCTTCATGAAGCCATGGCACAAGTTTCAAGGATGAGTCTATAAACACCCCTTTTGTGCCCTCCTTTAATTTCAAATTTTTTATAATAGGAAAAAGGGTCCTAATTTAGAAAAAAAAAAGCACAACAAAATAAAAATTTAGAAAAATACAAAAATATAGGAAAGTTACAAAAAATAACAAAAAAAAAAAAGAAAAATTGGAAAAATCATAAAAAGTAGAAGATTTAGGAAAATTTTAGAAAATAAAAAGAAGAGAATAGAAGAAGAGAATTTTACTAGTTTAATAGGAATTTTCAAATTGGCTTTAGTTTTCTTTTGGGATTTAATAATAAAAATAACAAAGGGGATTTTTGGGCTTAGACTTAGATCTAGCTTAAGCCAACCCGGTATGGACTAATAACTTGAAGGTTTCATACTCTAACTTGATATTGCATATGGCTTGAAGGTCTTAGTTACAAATCTCATCACGGGCACAAAGTGCCTTTTATTTTTCTTCACAAAACATACATCAACCATGTGTCACAAAATCATTAGTCACATCATGACACATGGCTCTTTGTTACTATACCACAATTTGACGTGGCGCCATGTCATCTACGTAGTACGATACGTAGTGCCATGTGCCACTACCCCTCCACGTCTTTAGCTATGTGTCATTTCAAGATACGTAGCATGATATAATCCAAGTACACGGTTGATGTAGCACCATGTCAATGCTATGTTAGCACCCTTTCTCTCTCTTTCTTTCTTTTTCCTTCCATTTCCTTCCTTTTCTCCAACTAAGCCAGCCTATACCCCTCACTTCAGCTCGATTTTTCTTGTGATTCCTACATAATGTCTATGGAATTAGTGGTCGAATTTTACACTCCGCATGGCCTATTGTGAATTAGATCTAAAATTGGTCTAAATTCATAAATCTAGGGGGTTGAAATTGATTGAAAAAAGTGAAAAAAAAAAAACTTATATTATGGGTTCTCCTTCAAACATGAACTTTGCTTGATTGGAGCTAACCATTCAATTTTAGAGTTGCTAATGATTGTTTTTTGGAAAGAACAATTATCTAGGGATCACATTTGACTATTTGTTTCAGTTGAAATCAAGCAAAGTTAAATTAAAATCGAATTAAAGTAGTCAAAACCCATTAAGTTTCAATTTCCAATTTATTGGTGATTTTGAGCTTTCCATGTTCATTTAAGCACTATTTAGTATAAATGGAGGCTTTTAGGATTTGTTTGAGCATCAAGTTATTCTCCTCAAACCCTTTCTTTCCCAAATTCTCTCTTCCTCTCAAACTTCTCTCTCTTTAGCTGCAACCCTCTCTCTCTCTCTCTAGCATGAGCTTCGGATTGAAGCCCTTTAAGTTAGTCTAACACCATAGCCAGACTACCTAAAGCCTAATCTCTCAAAACCAACCTTCTTCATGCTTCACCGTGCACTCTAACGCCCCAAACAATCCACCATCGTGAAGCCCTAACCTTAGCTACAACCACCACTACGAACACCCATCGCTACTTTACCCTACACGAAATCACCACTACAGTCGAACTCGTCGTAGCCTAAGACCTAATACCACATTCCCTTCTTGCACCCAATAACCCCCACCGTGGCCATCTAACACCTGATTGCCACCATTAAACTGAACCACCACCAAACAGCCAAGCTAGGCTACGATACCTCTCCAACCCCACATTTCCCATTAAGAAATTCATAAAACCATGCTCACCCCTTTAGAAACCACCTAGAACACATTGACCATATTGACCGACAGCTTCATCTCTTCTATGTGACCCAAATCGCTTCTGGATCTAACTTGTAAACTTACTCCAAACCCGCCTATCGAATTGAAGTCTAACTCAACTACTCTAGCACTTAGATTCGACTTGCACCCTTGACTTGGTTCGGCATTGTCTCTTATTTTCAGTTTCAATTCATGCTTTTTTTTTTTGTTGGTATTATTTATTTATTATTGTAATGTGTAATTGTAATAAAAAAAATTGAAAAAAAAGAAAGAATAAAAGAAAAGAGAAAAAAGGAAAGAAAAAGAAAAAAAATAGGGAAGTTAGTTTATTATTATAAAAAAATAAATTATAAAGAAAATAAATAAATAAAACAATGAAACCATTTTATCACTTAGTAAATTGTTTTTGTTTCAACAAAAATAAAATAAATTAACCCTTTAGAATTTTCCAAGAAAATAATTAGGACCCTTCTTAGGTGTTTTTCTTAAATCAAACGGCTAAAGAACTTAAATTTGGCCATTTTTCGAGATAAAAATAAATCAAAAAATTAAAGTTTTTGTAAAGAACTATATACGTCTGATTCCGATTAACAAGTACATCGGTACCTCCAAGGCGACATAAAATTTGAAAAAACTTAGTTTTCCATTTTCTAACTTAATTTGTTCCGTTTAGTAAAATAAAATCCAATTTACTATTGATTAAACTTTGTTCTAAAAAAGGGTAATTTGAAGGGTGAATCTAAATTCAGAAAGTTAGTAGTAGTACCCATAAGGGTTTAAAAGATTAGCCCCTGAATCTAAAATCTTTGGTTTTCAAACCTTTTTCTAAAAATTAGTTTTTCAAGTGGACTAGTGGCTAGGTTAAATTGATTCACCCAATTAATTTAACCTAACCCTCTTTTTCCACTTTAGTAGGGTGATGACTCCAAAACGTTTTTTGAAATATAAAAAAAAAAAAAAAACTAATTTTCTTTAATTCTTAGTCAAAGATCAATGTTAAACGGGTTAAGGTTTAGTATTGATTAGGTTAAGGAAAATATTTTAAAATTGGGAAAAATTAGGCTTGATAGAGTCCTTTTGTAATCACAAGAAGAAACAAATGACCAGTGAGTATTGTGGCAGTTTGCAATCGAAGTGCAACTTTGAGAGTCAATGAAGGATCTCTAATTTGTTAGCAATTTCCCAAAATAATAAGCTTTTCAAAAAGGATTTTTCCAGATGCAAAGTTTTCAAAGAATGAAGAAAAAATGAAAATTTTCAAAAGAATTGAGTTGAATCAAGTCTAGTTTCATCTTGACAGCTTTCATAAATCTTGATTGGTGATCTCTTAGCATTTCCACAAAACTTAGAGTTTACAGCCTTCCAATCTTAAGATTTCCAATCATTGCTAGTTTTATCTATATAAGATGAACTAAGGATCTCCATCTATACAAGATGGCCTTATAGTTAGCCCTCTTAAGGATACCCGCCAGTCCAAGCCGAGGTTTATTTGTGTTTTAGATTCTTAAGAGATCTATCCTTTTAAGGATACCCACCTTTTCAAGCCAAGACCCTATTTATCTAATGTTTCAAGTCAAGGTCCTTTCACCTTGACCTTTCAAGTCAGGATCCTTCTTATCCAACCATTTAAGTCAAAGTCCTTTTACCCTGTCCTTTTAAGTCGAGACACTATTTATCTAACCTTTCAAGTCAAAGTCATTTTACCCTACCAATTTAAGTCTGGATCTTTCTTAGCTGACCTTTCAAGTTAGGACTTTTCTTAACTAACCTTTCAAGTTAAAACCTTTCTTAACTACCCTTTTAAGCCGGAACCTTATTTATTGGATTGTTTAAGTTAGAACTCCTTCCCTTACCAATCTAAGCTGAGACCCTTAGAGATGTATAAGTGGGCTTTGGCCTGTAGGTTAGCTTGTTTAACCTGTTTTTTAAATGGGTTTAGGCCAAGGTTTTTTGGCTCGTTTTAAAGCGGGCCAAATGAGCTCGGCCCGTTTAACCTAAGGGTTAAAGTGGGTTGGGCAATTTAATACATTTACACCTTTGGTCCATAAGTTACCTATTTAACCTACTTTTTAACCTAGTTAAGGCAAGGTTTTCTAGCTCATTTAAAATCGAACCAAATGAGTCCGACCCATTTAACCTGCTTGCACACCTCTAGGGACCCTTTCTTAATCGACCATTCAAGTTAAAATTTCTTATCTTACCAATTTAAGTTAGGACTCAGCAAAAAGGGACATGTCTCTTTGTCTTTGTAGTGAAGTTTTACTTAAACTTCACTATAAAGATGGACAACTATAAATACTCTATTTTTGCCACCTTTATTTTTATTTTTTTGGCTAGGTTTATGTGCAAAAAAAATTGGAAAAAAAAAACACAAAAGTAGAAAAAAATAAAAGATTTGAAAAATAAAAAGTGTCAAAAGAATCCTAGTTAAGTCAGTAAGTCATGCAGGGTCGAATTAGGTAATAATAAAATGTACATGTAGTTTAATAAGTTTTGAGTCTTAGAAAAGGGGGGTAGTAGCTTCATTAGAAAAATATTTTTTTGAAAAGTTCGGTAGAAATTTTGATCCATGAAAGAAATTTTTATTTAAAGTTTGAATAATTTTTACTAGATGAATAAAAAATAGGACTTGAAATTTATTAAATTAAATTTGTGTTGAAAAATTCTTGGCATGTATATTTCAAGATACTTAAATAGATTTAGGTCATTTCAAAATAATTTGGAATGGATTGGGCTTAGGTTTGAAAGCCCAAATTAAACTAAGCCTAGGTTTAGAAGTTTAAGTGCAAGTTGAATGCATGAATTCTTGAGAAAAAAGCTACTAGCTTAGTAAGTGGTTAGGGCGCACACATAGGAGCAGGAGGTCACATGTTTGAATCCTAAAGTAGGCATAGGAGTCCTATATGTGGTTACATGCTTGGTACGTGATCCAATTTTCTTTTCCTTTATTTTTCATTTTGGTTGAGAAAATGAAGGAAAGGGGAAGAAAGTTCCTAGAACGCGACCGTTAGCTATAGATTAAACCAAATCTCAGGATCTTTTGTAGATTTTGCAAAATCGTGCATAAATCATTAGCAAAACTATCAAATATAATAAGAACTTGAATTAAAATGCAACCAAACAAGATTTGACACATCCATATAAACCCCAAGTTTAGATCCAAATCAATTCAAGCCTTTAAGATAAGATATGAATTGTAAAACTGTAGACACTTAATTTTTGCCCCTCTATAGTCTTAATCTTTATTTTTACAAAAAGGGTCCTAATTCAAAAAATCAATAAAACAAAAAAAAATTAACAAAAAAATAGAAAATAAAAAATAACAAATGATGAAAATACAAAAAATAAAATAAGAAAAGGAAAAATTATAAAAATTTTGTAGATTTTTAGGAAGTAATTTATATTAGGAATGATTAGTTTTAGTTTAGTTAAAAAAAATTTAGTTTAGGCATTTAGATAGTTTAAATATAATTTAATTGTAATGAATGTCAAGGTATAAGCCAGTGGCCTAATGGATAAGTAACGGAATATTTGTGGTAGATTTAGTTGGAGGTCATGGGTTCGAGTCTCAGCAGACACCTATGTCTTTATTTTTCTAACTTTGTTGAAGCGAGACTAAAATTAGTGTCATATCTAAATCAGATTTGAATAAAATTTGAATCTAGTTTAATCAAATACAATAGATATAATAGGATTTGATTTGGACACTATAAAAGAAAAATCAACAATAGGGAAAAAAAAAACATTTGCTTCATCCACAATCCCTACTGCAATTTGATCCAACAGAAACAGTAGCAACATACTGCCCACGCCCAGCCGACCCTCTAACAGAAACAACAGCAGCCACAGCTTCACAATCAGCCTACAGCCCACTCGACCCCCCACAGCCAGCAAACTCCACGCCAGATCCTTGTCGAAACCCAGAATTACTTGATCAACATGTACCTATCCACAGTGCAGCAGCTCAACATGGCGAACAGTAGCAGCGAGTGCAGTCCTGCACACTTCTGATCTAAACAGCAGCCGCCGCACGCTCTAATCTGCAGTCCTGCACACTCCTGATCCAAACAGCAGCAGTCCTGCACACTCCTGATCCAAACAGCAGCTACTGTACGCTCCAATCTACAGTCCTGCACAGTCCTGATCCGAACAATAGCCGCCCGTACGCTCCAATCTACAGTCCTGCACACTCCTAATCCGAACAGCAGCACTAACGCAAGAACAATAGCCCCCTGTCGATGTCGGCGCTCAAGTCCCACGCTTCACCATCCTCGTCTGAAACTATCCCCCTTCACTGTCGTCAAACACAACATCAACAACCGAACTACTCTCTAAATCCACAACCTTATCCGATCTTCACTACACCACCGACGCACTGTACACATTGCCCACGGCCTGCACGTTACACTCATCCTCACCGTCGATAGCAAAACACCCTAGCCCCATCGTCACTGATCCAACAAACGCACGCTGTTGCAGCAAATCCACGCACAGTAGTAGCCCGCAGGACAGAGTATGTCCATCTCCTGAAGCATCTTCCCCAACGAGCTCAATCTACTGCCGCGTCCCAATAGACTTAACCGTGCATGAGTACTCCCATCATCACTTTACAAACGCACGTGATCAAGTGAGTTCCATTGATGGTCGTTTTTTTTTTTGTTTGCTTTAGTTTGATTATTATTATACTATTATCATGTTATTGGTTCATTAACAGTAAATATATTTTGTATATATGAATACCTTAGTTTAGGAAACTTTAGTATTAGTTTTTATATCAAGTTTATTGCCTGATGATGTTAATAGCAAGGATATGAGGTTTTTAAGATCAGTTTTATTAGTTCATGTAATATATAATATGTACATATATATATATATATATGACTTTAGGAGTTTTATTATTAGTTCTTATATAAAGTATATTATATGGAATTATTTTATTTTGGTAGATAGTCATATATATTAGTTTAGCGGTTGTTAGAATTAGTTATCTTTTTAGATTTGGCTTTACTTAAGAATTTATCACATAGAAAGTTATTTTTCTTTAAATAAAAATTAATAAAAGGCCCTTTTAAAAAATAGGATTGTTCAAACATTTTTTTTTAAAATAACAGCACTCAAGTGTTAGGACCCTTTAGATTTTTAAAATAAACCGAATAAATTAAAACGTAAACTTGGACGGTTTTCAAAATTAAAATCAACCAACACATTAAAGTTTTTTTTTTTTTTTGAAAGAACTACGATCGTCTAATCCTAACTAGCGGGTACGTAAGCACTTTTAGGGTAATGATAAAATATGTAGAAACTTAGGTTCTTTTTTCTTTCAATTTATTTTATTTTATTTATTTATTTTTTTAAAATATTATAATTAGAAAAATAATCCTAATTTCAGTAAATATATAATGGTACTCATAAGGGTTTAATAGGTTAACCCTCAAACTTGGAACCCTCTGGTTCTTCATAAAATTGAAATCAAAGACCGGTACTCAAATCGTGATCAATCCACCCAATTGATTACGGTTTCTTTTTCTTTTCCCGATTTCGGTCGGGTGGACTCCAAAAATAATTTTCAATAAAAAAACCGGAATTTCTCGATTTCTTTGGTCAAGGATTAATATTAAATGGATTAGGATTTAGTATTAACCGAGAAATGAGAAATTAATTTGAAATAAAAAGAAAACTGAAAAATCAGGCTTGACAAAAACTAATAAAAGAACTCAACTATGATCATAACAACAACATTCCCACAATCGAAACATACATACATGCACTTACTCACACTTTTTCTCACTAGTCCCTCGATCCCTACTCTCTCTCTATACGCACGCTCACATATACATACCATGGCAACCTAAACCAACTTCTACATGACATTCATGACCACCTAAGCTTTGTAACAAGACCAACCTTAAGCCTAGCTATGCCCTACGATGCTACCACCAAACCAAATCCTCGTCACCATGCACCGCCACTCTTAAAACACCACCAAAATAACCTCCCCATCAAAAAATAACCCCATCAATAGGTTCCTAACACCCAAAAACCTTAGGAAACACCCTTCAACCATTGAAAATAGATCCCATCCATGACATCTAACAACTACCGCTATGTCAAATTTTGAAAACCACCAAAAGGACTACTAAAATCGAAGGCGTTTGTCCCAAACTTACTTTTGCCAATAACTTTCTCATGAAAGTGCAATTTCTCACTCATTTTGATGGATGAAACATAGTGCACGAAGTTAGGATAGAAGAAGAAAAAGAACAGGAAGAAAGGGAGTCGACCTATAACCCAATCTTAACCTAACCCATGTGCCTTTTTGAAAAATTATATGGAAAAAGGCCCCTTGGAGTAAATATTGCCGATATTCGGATGCACCTTCAGTGTAAAAAATTTATTAGCTATGGATATTAAAGGCGCATAAATTATACTATATGTACCTTCAATAGATTCCATATCCATTAAAGGCGCATATAGTATATGTGCATTTAATACATTTCAACATCCACTGAAAGCGCATGCACTGAATTTTCTTTCTTTTGTTTCCATCTACAAATTTCAAATAAAATGATTAAGTTAACCTAAGATACATTGTTTTGTACATATATTAACACAAGACACAAAACATCAAACTATCCAATCTTATTCACCATCTCCAACATTAACTCCTAATGCTGATGGGTACAAGAAGAAAACTGAATGCACAGAATGAACATCCATGTCCCATAAGAGATTATTAGAGTAAAAAATAATTGAAAATGTAATGCATTAACGAAAAGAGCCTACTACACATTTTGACGATTGATGAAAGCTAAACTTAGATTTGAATAGTAAGTATATATACACATAATATGTGCTTTCTTCAGGTGATACAATCATATATGAATATTAGAAAACCTATCTATTCTCTCCTACGCCTAGTGAAGGTTCTGATGGCACGAGATAGAAGGGAACGCCTTCGGTTGTCAAGTGACTCTATAAGCTGAGGCAATGATTCCTCAAGATCATGAAGAGGCACTGGATTGATAGGAGGGGATAACTATAGTTGAGTGACGTCCTTAACCATGGAGGACTATGAGTGGGTCAAACATTATGTTTGAAGGGCCAGTAGAGTCATGAGATCTAGCTGACACTAGAACTCAAGAGTCATATAAGAGCTAGATTCGGCCTTCGAGCTAAAAGCAACTCTATATCTGGGGCATGTACCCTACCTAGAGCTGTTGTGTCTAAGGTCTACAAAATGTCGCCCTTATGATGGCACATCGTCATTATGGTCACCTCGACCACATCTTAATCGAGCCCTACCTCCTCAAACTCAAGCTTTATCCTTACATGGTGCATAAGGAGCTGGCATATCCTCATCTGCAAGTGGTCCCTGCTCTTTGCTGTGTTCACTAAGGTGTTATTGTAGCTCCCCTTCATATTATGGGTAAAGGATGAGGCCGTTGTGCTACTTGATGAATCGCAATGCTCTACTTGCAATATTAAGTGCCATTGGATAGTCTGATGTCAACTGCAAGTCCCTAAGCAAGTCTACCTAAAACAAATAAACATAAAGCTATCAGTATAGATAATAGAAGATACGCATGAGTATAGAAACCATGGAATGATTGCGCAAGCACTTACTAGACGACTGATAATAGCCCCCTTATGTGTAATGTAACGGTAAGTGATCTATCGGTACCATGGCCAGTAGTCAAGGTCGACTCTACGAAGACCTTGGATGTGCACTAAGAAGCCATGCCTCTATCCCCAAGCTTAGATGTATCCAACGTATGTATTAATCCAATCAACATTTGTCTTACTACAAAGGTAGCTGATGGAGTCGCTCGAAGGTGTCTACGTCCTATGGTGGGCACTGGTATCCACCAAACTATTAAACGACATAGTCAAGGAAACACCACTTAGTGATGTAGAAACATATGAGTAGCACTCGTGCCATCCAAATGTACTGCCTAGCCTTATAGAAATCTAACAACAATTGTAGCAACTCCTTTATATATGGCTCATAGACCACTTAAGGAGAAAAAAAAAAGTCAACAAAAATGTTGATAGTTAAGTGTGACAGCGGAAATAAATAGAAAAAGAGATACCATATCATATCTGCTATGCCATCTACAAGTCAAAAATTGTGTGGTACACATCCACGACATGCATAAGATGCTAAGTGGTATCCTGCACTACCCTCCATCTAGCCATTAATGGCTTTTCCCCGTTAATCAAGAAACCATATCGATTAAGTGGGGC
Source organism: Lumnitzera littorea (assembly GCA_024138015.1). Taxonomy (NCBI): domain Eukaryota; kingdom Viridiplantae; phylum Streptophyta; class Magnoliopsida; order Myrtales; family Combretaceae; genus Lumnitzera; species Lumnitzera littorea. The sequence goes on from JAMXBB010000011.1 coordinate 51,181,936, forward strand.
AACGTATGGGAATCAATCCTAAGCCCATGCTTATAGTAAAATTATAGCCCCACCTAACTTATGTGCATCTAAAGAAGAGGCATAGCACAATTGTCTATACAACTAAGCCAAGCATGCAGACTCCTAGCTAGCAATGGAGAAGTTCTCCAGTAATGGTAAAAACATAAGGTGCATCAAATTAGAGGATTTATCCATGAAGATAAATCCCCCCATCAAGTTAAATATGTAAGCACATACATACTACCATATTGTCTCCTCATCTACACTACAGAGAAGTATCTAAAAGTGCTATCATAGCCATGTGAGTGACATATGAGCTCCCCTTATCCTAACAAGCCTAACGCCTAACAACCTCTCATCCACATCAGCCCAACTCTAATCCATCATGATGGTTGCTTCCTCTATATCCTGCAATGTGATGGTTGCTTCCCTAATAGGTAGGTGAAAGGTTTTTGTCTTCGGTCTCCATCTCTCCACTAAGGCTATGATTAGGTGTCAATCCATCATGATGAATGGAAGCTATGCAACTCCTCAGAAATTAGCCTCCCATATGTATGGCTCTACCTTAGGATGTATGAGGATATCTCACCCATCCTTACGTAAAGACAACTCATTGCACAGTACTTATAGTGCATAGGTAGCCTTGTATAGAAATGAGTGATTTAGTAAGTAAGTAATACAACTTATATGGAATGGTAGCTACACATGAGAATGTTATTACTAACCTTGCCTTCCCAAATGGCCTGCGAATGATGGTTAGCCTCCCTCTTGAGTATGCATGGATTGATAGGTCCTGGCTCCATCTATCCTATAAACATAAGCGACTTTGGTCAGTAATCAAAATAATGTGTAATTGTTTATGAGTATGCATGAAGTGTAACATAATACCTACAAGTATATGCAGTATTTATCGACCCTATTAATCTCTAAATACCTCCTCCTATTGTATCATTCTCTCTTACATGCATTGCATTTGGTTCTTTCAACCCGCTGTTTAACGTCCATTTCCATGTGATATCGCTTCTACTTAAGATTACCCTTCTTGCATATTAGGTTATTGTTTGGGTGGAGATAAGGAAAGCTAACTTGTAGCCAGTTTAGCTCATCACCAATCAGGTAGAAATAAGTGTGGTAACACTCTATCTGGTTCACTCACTTATACTATGGGTCTATTGCCGATTTGCTACCCACCTTCATACTTGTAACTACAGTACATGTATGGGAGCAAGGGATCCTATATATTTGACACATGCATGCATGACCTCTAAAGTCAACTGTATGTAACCTCCTTCCTCCCTTCAGGCCTGTCTTGGTCCATTTGGCTTCTAGTCAATATCTCAAACAAGCCATTTTGAAAGCTAAATGATATAACTTTATGTACATTGGCTCGCCCTCTCTACATTTCTTATATCCCTAGGGCATAGTTAGTGAAAATTTTGCCACCTTCAATTTTATCTAGCTTCCTTATGTCTCTCCTTTTCAATAAGCTATGCAGTTGTGAAGTATCTTTTTGACTAATGCAGCGATGGGTAATCTACACACCAATTTCAAAATTGAGTTATAGCTCTCAATAATGTTCAATGTCATATATCTAAAACGATAATATCCATCATATGTAAGCATCTACCTATCTAAGTCCACATTCTCAAATCACTTAGGAGCATCCTCTTTAACTAGTCCCAACTGCTCCACGAAGCTTTTCAATTTCCTTTCCTATGCCTAAACACCTGTAAACCACACAAGTTTCTTGTACAATTAGTCTTCATGGGCTATGTTGAAGTTGCTTGCAACGTACCATAAGCAGTATCTCCAAATTGCAAACAGAGGTTGCCACCCATTTGATGGTTCCTTGTATGCGGAATCAATGTTGGATGCTCAATTGGAGATAAGACATAAAGTTTCCCCCTTTTGGCTAACTACGTGGTTTTTATGTTTCTAAAGGAACCACCCTCATGTTTCTACCGATTCTGTATCAACTAGTACAAATGCGAACGAAACTTTTGAATTGTCCCTATCCATGCTACATGCTACCAATAACTTATGACCATACTTGTAGTATAAGAGAGTGCCATCAACACAAACTAGAGGCCAACAATATTTAAAGGCTTCCACACATGGCTCAAATATCTAGAAAAAATACTTAAATTGAGACTCACTCGACTTCGATGAAGTGCTCCACCCCCAATCCACGCGTATCCCAAAATTACTCACTTTCATTACATTCAATAGTCTCAACAACTCATTGTACAACTTCTCCCAATTATCATATACCATCTCAATTGCCTTCCTCTTGGCCTCAAAAACCTTCCTATTGCTTATAGTGTATTCGTACATGTTTTGCACATTTGCTATAAGATCGGGTATCTTGACATAGGGGTTATTCCGTACGCTATCAATGAAGAACTTTGCCATGATGTTGATGTTAATTTGAGGGTGATCCTGGTTCATCATCGAGTTTACATAAGTATGCAATTCCTCTAGAATAGTGATTTTGAAAAGCCCCTTCACCTTCTTTAGACATTCTTATAACCTCCACTTGTAACCCTCTCCCTTCTTCCTACAATAGACCGCATATCCCTTTGGCTTCGATATCTTGACATAGAAATCGCAATGGTTCCTTATGTAGAACAACTTTACCGCGTCTATGAGATCTTTCTTGGTGTTAAACTACTTGCCTCTATTCAAGTCATCGAATGTGCTGATGTTGCTACACATTTTTTTAATGTCTCGTTCGAGCGTCATATATCTACTACCGTCATATTAACTATTGTAGAATGGAATAGGATCTCTCATAACCTTATCTATCGTCTCATTTAATTGTAGAAGCTCTTCAAACTGACTGGTGGGAATTGGTACATGTATGGGTTGATGGGGCTTGCTTGGGTTGGCCTCACCAAGAGACTGAACTAACACATTGCTAGCAACAGCATCTAGTCTCACCTGGAGTTCTCCCGAATCCTTATGATCCTCACCATCTTCATCCTCGAATCCAACATGATCGCCATTATCATCACCAGTTACCTCCTCTTATCCATCATTGTCAACATTTATGAATTGAACCGAATGCTTTGTTAAGTTACTCCTCTATGATATCGCTGACTCATAGTTAGTGAAATCCATATATGGTTCATTTGATACATTCAAATCTGCTTACTCCATACCAATCATTGTAGACTGCTAATAAGGTGTCGAAAAAGTTAGATTCTTTGAATGTTGTAGGTCATGCTCAACCCATGCACTCGATTCCCCATTGTACCTAATGTATACTTCCTAGATACTCCCCTCTCCAAAAGACTTGGCCATCTTAATGAAATTTTCAATATCCTTATCGTCTTTAATGGCTATCAACTTATAAGTAACTCTTAGATTAAGAAAAAAAAAAAAAAGGATGCTTGTGTACGATTTCAACCTCACTCAAGTTAATTTTGGTGCTTCCACAAATTCTTCGAAAGAAGTGAGTGAAGTTCGCACCCTTTATAATCTTTAATTTCTTAATGAGCTCCTTATCATACCCTGGCCTTGAGTTGCCCATCACAATATTTTCATTCGCATATGTGATAACTTTCACATAATCAACCATTTCTACCCTAGTAATGTCACCATCAACTAAAGATTTAAATCATATAAAATACTTTAATAACATACACCGAGCAATAACTTAACAAATTACATAATGTCATCTCGTTAAACTACATTATACACTACCTAACTTCTCTCATTAATTTTACCGAACATATTGCGAGTGCTCAAAAAATAAAACAATTTCAAAATTTACACTAACATTTTCCATAACAATATTCACACAACTTAGCAATCGAACAACATAAATGCCTTAATCTATACATAATATAGAAAATTCCCATCAAATATAAACAACTTGGAAAATCTAGGGTTCATGCATGTCTAATCTTTATGTGTCATATATGGTCAATTTTTTTCAAAATAAGAAAAAAAGAAGGTAAAATTATGTAAAGTGTTAATTATTACATGTTTTTTAACGTTTACCAATAAAGAAAATCGATGGTTATTGCGACTTTATGTTTCCTCTTGTCTCCCTTATGTTTTCAATGTTATAGATTGTGAATAATGTGTAAATGAGACTAGGTCATGTGAAATTAGGTTTATATATGTGGTTCGTGGAAGGCATAGGCACTGTGTGCATCTTCAGTACATTGAAGGCACATGCAATGATTGCACCATTAGTGTTATTTTGAATAAAAGTGAAGGCATACGTAATGCACTTTAGTGTTATTTTGAATACACTGAAAGCGCATGCATTATATGTACCTTTAAGCCAAAATTTCTCCAATTTTAATAATAGGAAGTGAAGGCACATTTATATTGGTAATATTTACTCCAAAGGGACCTTTTTTGTATTATCTTTTGGAAAGGAGCCTGTATTCGTATAAAACTTGCGCGCCTACCCCTAGTCTAGATCTAGCCTACGTATGCTTAGGTAGATCTTGGTCTTCTATTTTTCTTCAATTTAATTTATTTTATTCTCTTTTACTTAGTTTATTTAGTTAGTTTGTTTTTTTAACAAAAGTCCATACTAACTTTATTTATTTTTTGTGCAACTTTTTATTTTTAGTTGTTGGTTTTTGGTTGTAGTTGATTATTATTTACCTATGTTTTATGGTTCTTTTGATAAATATGTAATTAATATAAGTAGTGTTGATTTTCAATCAAATTAGCGTATTTGAGGAATTTTGCACTAACTTAAGTCTGTCCTTTTATTTGGCAAGTTTTTGTGTAAATTGCTAATGATTTATTGCTCTTACATATTTAGTGTGTTCATTAAAGAACTACATTTTTAGTAAAAAATTCCATCATCAACTTAAAAATTGCATATTTTTTATATAAAAATCGCATTTTAAAAAAAAAGGCACATCTTTTTATTAAAATTCATTTTTTGTTAAAATTTGCATTTTCTTTACATAAATTGCATATTTGCTTGTCTTTTGCACCAAAATTATATTTTTTAGAAATTTTCATTTTTATAGTTTTCACTAAAAAAATAAAATAAAAAATCATTTTATCACTTAGTTGATTTTTTAGAAAAATAAAAAAAAAATCTTAATTGGTGTTATTTTGAAAATTAGGGTTTATAGTTTTTTTTTTTAATTTGAAATAAAAATTAGGCTTTTTAGGGTTTTTCTCTTAATAAAAAAATAAAATGGCTAAAAATGTAAACTTGTCTTTTTTAAAAAAAAAAATAAAATTTATCAACATATTAAAATTTTTCTAAAAATCCATCAAAACTATTTAAATTTAATCCCAGTAGCAAATATTTAGACATCTCCTAAGCAACCATAAGAATTGAAATTTTTTTTTAACTTTTTAGAAATTCTTCATAAAAATTATTTTTCATGCATTTTGTATGTTTTTGCATTTTAAGAAAAATCATAAAATTAATGCCCATTAGTTAGTATTTTATAATTCATACATAGTGATTTTGTCTTAATAAATTAACCTCTAAGCTTAGTTTTCTTGTTAAAAATTTTCTAAAAATTATTTTTTAGAAAATTCATAGACTAGTAACTAAATTAAGGTTTTTTCTATCCAAAAACCTTAATTTTACCTTTTGTACCAATTTTACTAGTTGGAGACTCTAATTGATTTTTCAAAAGTTTTTTTTTAACATTTTTTAAAGATAAATGTTTTTTTCTTAATTTTATGTCAAGTAATTTATATTAAATGGACTTGGTTTAATATAAATTAAATTAAGGAAAACCACAATAAGGATCAACATAGGGGAAACGACTACTCCTTTCCTCCTTCTCTCCTTATAAGATGGTAGGTATATCCAATCAATGAGTATATAAAATTTCAATATTTTTTATTGATACATAGATGATAGATAGAGATCTATCATGAAAGTAACTCACCCATTAATATCTAAAAAAGTAATTGTATAAATAAATAATAAAAAAATGACAAAGAATAATTTAAATTTATTTTTATAAATACTATGGTAGTAATAGTCCTTTGTCCAAAGTAATTAGTGTAAATGTTCACAATCATATGCATCAATGGGGGTATACATTTCAATCCCTCTGGCAAATTATTTTCTTTCTTTTTTATTTATATTAATAACAATTTTTATATATAAATTTTTTAGAGGTTAATGATGGTGGACCCTTAAGGTACATAGTGCTATTCATAAAATTGGAAACCAACTTAAATTACAAAATCCAATTCTTTTATATTAGTCTTTAACTTAGAAAGGAATCAAATGATTCAATGTTCAGTTTAAAGGGGGATCGAATTGAATTGAACCACTTAACTCAAATTGAATTGCTTCTTACCTTAAAAAAAAATTAATCAACATCTACTTTTATTTTTAAATTCTAAGCATTACTATGGAAAAAGAAAAAAAGAAACTATCTTATTTTCCTAGTAACCAACTTCTAGAATGTCAGCGTGGAATAAAGGGATAAAGCAATTCTATAACTTGGTCCTATTTTACTTTGTCAGCATGTTTTTGATGTTTCAATTTAAAGATGTTCCTTTACATTTCTAATAATGTACTAAAGTATGACCTTTTTGGTTAAGCATGCTTCTTCCTAAAGTAGGATAGGGTACCTGGAATATCTATTAACATATAGTAGGCAATAAAGTGGGTTGGAAAGTTAAAATGAAATAACAGGATTAAGTTTAGATGTAGAATATCTATTCATAATATAGAGTTTGTTATATAGGTCATGAGTCAATTAGGAATAAACATGGGGGTTAGGTATGTAGCAACAAACAATGATAATTTAAGAGGGTTGAAAAATTGATAGGAAGCATTTAAGAGTAATGGATCTAGCACTAAAGCTCATTTGAGAAAGATGGGCTATGGGTAAGCAATGGTGGCAACTTAACTATGTGGAAAATTTAGGAGGAAGTAACATAAGATTATAGGGGTATTTTGGTAAATGTATAAATTTAAACTTTCTAATGCCCACTAAAGAAATAACGTAAACTACATATCTCTTTCCTAGTCTCACTTCTTCCTTACATTACTACAATCATAAGGACAGTTTCACCCCACTCTACCATCAAGACAAGGAAAATCATCTAAAATTGCAAGTTTAATAAGGAGAATTCAAGAAAATAATCATTTGAGGTGTTTCTTGGTAAGTCTTTCCCATTCTCACTTCTCCTAAGTTCTTCATAAGGAAAAAAAAAAAAGTGTTAGGTTATGTTTGCAATGCTCAAGGATTTAGAATTTAAGTTTGATTGTACCGTTGTTTATGTTCTAAGTTTATGATCATTTCTTGCTTTCTTATGTTATGTTATTGAAAATCCTTTATAATGTGGTGGTATTAGGGTGTTTTGATGAGATTAACGATTAAAGGAAGGTGTTTTGTTGGTTTAGATTAGGCATTATATGGTGTTATAGAGGTTATGTCAAGTTATTTTGGAGTTTGGGCAAAAGAGAAGAAGAAAATTGAGGCTTAGAGTTACTACGTGGATATAGCCTCGTCACAACCGTGTTAAGTGATCGTGTTGGTTGTAGAAGGTAACTAGAGAGTTACACAAGTGTTAGACTGTGTTTAGGTCATGTTGTAAGCATGATCTTGACATAGCCATATTGCATAGCATGTTGAATTGTTTTCTTAGTTGAGAGTTACACAGCTTGCCAGCAGAGTCATGTTTCCCTTAAAGTTCATCCTTCCTTATTCTTTTTATATTTTATTTTCTTAGCCAAAAGCTACATGGTATTCAAGCATGACCACATATCCTCCATGCTCTTCTCCTAGCTTCCTTTTTCTTCCGTTTTCAATTCCTTTTTGCTTTAAACTTTTTTCTAGTTTTTCAAATTTTTTTTTTTTAAAACATTTTATCTTCTTTAAACACTTTTTAACAAATTCCATCTAAGCTTAGTTCAACTTCTTTAAAAGCGGATAATGTAGGTCAATAGTTAAGTGTGTGAGTGGTTTTAAGTTTGGTTTTATCTCTCTTACCAGGTGTGAAGAGTTCTAAGGTGTTGAGTTCTAAGAGTTCCATTATACTAGGTACAAGATACACGTGTGTATACTTATGTATGTATGTTATATCTTAAATGGACTAAATGAAATATCTAGATTAATAATTGTATGCTTAGCTTTGGCCAACACCTTAGAAGAACAAGTACGTTGGGAAGGCACAGCAATGATGCTTGTGCATCATTGTCCTAAGTGGAGTACATTCGAAAATGATTTAGGTAGATTTAGATTGTTACTTAAAGGATACTTAGTTACTTGAGTGTTAGGGACAACCTAACACCGATACTATATAGTAAATATTTATCTATGTTGAGGTTATGAGTAATCTTATGTTACTTTTCAAATCAAGATAAGGATAATTAAATGAATGGTTGTTGCATCAACACATTCTATACGCATGTGTTTTTGGAATTGCTTGCATACGTGCCTGTATATGTCGTATTCCACATTGGGTAACAACTCACCCATTAGGGATCCTTTTATTTTTCAATTGTAGGTGCAAGTTCTTCATGAGCTTAGGGTTGTAGATGATTATGGCTATGAGTACATTGATGAAGGTGAGTTGGGATACTATTTAGATAATAGGTATCGAGCTCTATTTTGGTTTTCCTTAATTTAATTTATATTAAACCCAACCTGCTTAATATAAGTTGCTTAATATAAGTTACTCAATATAAAACTAAGGAAAAAAAATTCTTTAAAAAATGTTTAAAAATATTTTTTGAAAAATAACTTAGAGTCGCTAACTGGTTAAATTGGTAAAAAAGTAAGATTAAGGTTTTTGGGTGGAAATACCCTAATCAAGCCATTAGTCTATGAATTTTCTATGAAAAATTTATTTTCAGAAAACCTTTAATTAGAAAACTAAGCTTAAAGGTTGACCTATTAAGGCAAAAGTCACCATGTAAAAATTTATAAAAAAAAACAACTAATGGGACTTTATTTTTAGAATTTTTCTAAAAAATAAAAAAATTTGCAAAGATATGAAAATGCTTGAAAATGAATTTTTTATTATTTTTATTACGAATTTTCCCTAAAAAAATAAATAACTAAATATTTTACAAATTTTATAGTTGACTCAAAGGTACTTACGTACTCATTAATTAAGATCAAACCGACCGTAGTTCTAATTTTTTAAAAAAGCTTTAGTAGGTTGACAATTTTTATTTATGGAAACAGGCCAAGTTTACGTTTTTGGTTAGGTTATTTTCAAAAAAGAAAAACCATAAGATCAAATTTTATTCCCAATTAAATAAAAAACCTAAAACATTAATTTTTAGAGAAAATTCCAGCTAAAATATTTATTTTTGGAAAAATCAACTACCTAACAAAGCAACCTAAAAAAAAAAACAATTAAAAAAATGCAATTTTCGTGAGAAACATATGCAATAATATAATTTTTCTAAAAATGCAATTCCTTTAAAGATATGCCAAAAAAAAAAATGCAAAGCAATCTCTTAAGAATATGTGATGTTTAACATGCAAAAACTATTAATGAAAAGACCTACAAAAGGAAATTTAAATTAGCTCCTTAAATGCATATGTAAGTGAAATAATAATAATAAATAAAAGCTATTACTATGGACCCAAAAATAGATGTAGGCTAGAGCAAGTTTAAAAGAGAGTTAAGCGTAGGTTTTATACGAATACAGGTCCTTTTCTGAAAAATAATATAGAAAAAGGCCCTATGAGAAAATATTAGGATTATGGCTCGTATGCCTTTTTCCTAATTTTTACATTAAAGGCATATGCATTACTCACAATTAGTGCTTGCACCTTCCAAGTATCACCCAGGAAGACTTCTTTAAAAATGAATATTGTTAATTACGGTCTAAAATGCCTATCAGCTAAATAAAACATATCTCCAAGTAAAGAATAGGCCCAAATTATATAAAACAAAAACTCTACTGCGTCTTCTAAATATTGGTTATATTCAATTAGATCTTCTCCGTTATTATCCTTTGTATTTTGAGACATTAAATGTTTAATCACGATCTAAAATATTTTCAACATTTAATAACCAAAAATATAATTCATGAAATCTCTCAAGAAATGTTATACAATCTATAAAATAATTATAAAATAATTCTATATCTTATTCGTTTTCACAAAAAAGATTATAATCTACAGATATATATTTTACAAAATTTGATTTTATTAATGATCAAGAATATTGATTACACTGAAACCAAGCCAAAGATAACTCTTATGAAAATGCTCTATTCAAACTATAACACTAAACAGTTATTGTAATGCTTCAATTTCTTCTTCCCAATTTTGTAGATTATATTGTTTAGACATCTACAGAACAAAACATTTTATTAGTATCAATCACTATTAATTATATTAGTATAATACCACTCAAGAAATTCTATTGCACTATCCAGATAATTATAAATATGAATATCAATAATAATTTGTGACATAAATATGCATGCAAAAATATAATTAAAACCACCACATGCGGCAATACCAAGTCTAGTGGGGTTTTATGCAAATATGAGACCTCCAAAAGGCGGTAATACCAGCCGATTATGGGGTTTTGATTTGTTGATAGGAAGGTAAAATATCGTGGAATTACACCCAAATTGATTGGAAATTCTCCACATGAGATGTGAAGTAAAAGAAGAATTAATTAAACAAAAATTTTATTGATTGAAACTGATTTATACAAAATACAAGAGTATAAACGAATATTGAAAGAGATATTGAAATATTGAGAGGTAAAATTGTACTACCTCAAGAATAGAGAGAAGCAAACAATTATGCTTCAAGAAATATTTGAATGATTGTAAAAACTCAAAGAGGAAAATAAGTTATGTGGGAGAGAGAGAGAGAGAGAGAGAGAGAGAGATGAGATGAAAGAGAAAATGGGAGAGATGAGATGGAAGAGAGAATGAGAGAGTTCTGTAGTTAGTTTTTTTTTTTTTTTTTTGGCCGATGCCTTCCCCAGTTCTTCCAAGTTCTATTTATAATGAAAGCATTAGATACTGTAATAGTATTGTAGTAGACAGAGTACTGTAGAAACAGTGGTATTGTAGTAGACAGGATACTATAGAAATAGTGGTATTGTGACAGACATGTTATTGAATGATTAAGATTGATAGTATTGTGTACTGTGGTACATGTGTAAAATACCGTATTTCTACTTTACAGTGCAAAAAGATATGATATTCATGGATCTCCTAAATGTATTCCATAGCAGTCATCTTCATTAGTATTTCTACTATGATGAGATGTAGAGTCCGAGTCTAAACTTGATTCTTGTGCTGATTCATTAATATTTGCCAATGCCCTTTTCAGAATTTGTTTCATTTATTCTAGAGAAGTTGCACTTGCGAGTGAAGAAATCAAAAATCCTCTATTATGATATTGTAGAGTCGCAATTCTGGATGGTGGATTTGAGGAATTAGTCTCGATCCAATTTAAAATTGAATCCTTTTCACACTTATTTCACATTTTGAAGCTATCCCACCATTTGACTTTATACATTCTGACCAAGTTGATTGTATTTGATGTTCGATCTAGCTTGTAATCATACCACAAGGCCATGACCCAAGATATTCCAATGTGAACAAAATATAACATCTTCTTTTGAAAATTTTTCTCATGAGATGTAAGATTGTAATTATTCATGAAAACGTTGAATCCATCTCTGGCATTTTCATGAATGATTTCAGAGGTTACACCAAATTGTTCCCACCAGTGTGTAAACCAGTTAGGAAGATTTAATGAGGAACAATTATAAAAAAATATTAACCAAGTATATGATCTTTTTGGATTCATTTGATAAAACGCATTCCACCATGGCTGCTTATAATCATAATAATTATAAGTGGCTTGATGACTTGGTTGTGTAGAAAATGGTTCTATATTGAGTTTTATTAGGGTGGTTGGATGAGTTCGCCATTCTTTTAAGTTGATTACTTTTGGTATTCTAGCTGTAAAATAGTTGATCGTTCCTTCCTTTTCAAAATGTTTGAATTTTACTGATCCAGTTTCAATCATGATTTTTTCATAAAACTGGATTGTCTTATAAGGATCATATGGTATATAGTAAAAGTCTTTTGTAAATATTTTTCTTGCAAATTCAAAAGGATCCTTTTCTGATAGGTCTTCTTCTACAGAGAAAACATATCTAGAAATGGGTTTTATAAAAAATTTTGATCTTTGTTTAGCAGGTATTGATCCAAAAGGTACTGGAGTTGATATTTCAGTGAGTTGAAAGTTCTGATTTTTCCTTTGACTTTCTATTGGTTGAGGAATTTCTGGTAACATTGGAACTTTATTTTCTGATTGTAAGACTATTGAGATTTCCTTAAGTAAACCAAGAGTTGGTTCCATATCGGCCAATTTTGAAAGAACTTCATTGGATTGGATATTAGGGATGGATTGATTATTTGAAGACATTGGTTTTGAGGTCCTAGAAGAGGATTCCTATTTGATTGTTAATGGGAGGTTAGATGTGGTTAGATGATTTACATACATCTAACCATGATTTAAGATTGGTTAATCATTTATTGGGAGTTGAGGAGATTTTTTCTTTTCCTTTATCCTTCTCTTTTTTGGGAGGCATCTCCCTGCAAAAATTCACGAGTAAGGAAATCGAGAAAGGAATTTGAAGATCCATTAATATGCTTTATTTCAAAATCAAATATAGAAAGAATAGATTGCCATCTGGCAAAAATTTGTTTTGATGCAATATTTTGTACATCTTTTAATAAAACATTTTTAGCTGCTTTACAATCAATTTGTAAAAGAAATTTTTGATTTAGCAAATCTCCTTGGAATTTAGAAATTGTTAAGACAATGGCTAAAATTTCTTTTTTGATTGTAGAATAATTAGATTGACAATTATTCCAATTTTTTGACACGAATTGAACAATATATTCCTTATTATTTTGTTTCTGTTTTAGAATTCCTCCAAATCCTAAATCAAAAGCATCAGTTTCTACTATTTTTGGTAGTGAGAGATCTGCAATGTGTAAACAAGGAATTTCTTTAATTCTTTGTTTGATTAATTTTATTATATTTGTATGTTCATTTGTCTATTGAGGTGGATTTTTCTTTAGTCTTTGATATAATGCCTTATATATTATATTAAGATTTGGGAAAAAATCTGCAACATAATTTAAACTTCCTAAAAATCTTTAGAGTTGATTTTTGTCTTTGATTTCATTAGGAAATTTTTCAGTAAATTCTATAGATCTTTGTATAGGAATTATTGTTCCATTATGAATATTAAAACCTAAGAATCTAATTTTAGTTTGAAAGAGACTAATCTTTGTTGGTGAAACTACTAAGCCATTATTTTTTATTACATTAATGAAGATTTTTATATGTTTAAAGTGTCGATCTATATTGGATGAAAATATTAAAACATCATCTATATATATTATTATGAAATTAGTATAATTATTAAAGATTTCATTCATTATCTTCTAGAATTTAGAAGGAGCATTTTTCAATCCGAATGGCATTATATTCCACTCGAATTGACTAAAAGGAACTGTGAAGGCAATTTTGTACCTATTACTTTCCTTGATCTGAATTTGCCAAAATTCAGATTTCATATCAAATTTTGAAAATATTTTGGCATTATTTAATCTATTAAGTAAATCTTTATTATTGGGTATTGGATATCTTATCCACTTTAGAGCAGAATTAAGAGGTTTATAATTTATCACTAATCTTGTGACACCTTTTTCTATTTCTACATTTTTATTGACATAAAATGCAGAACAGCTCCATGGAGATCTACTTTTTCTGATTAATTTCTTATTAAGAAAGTCTTTTATTTCATTTTTACAATGATTTTAGACTTCATTATTTATTTGTGATGGTCTAGTCTTAGTTGGAATTTTTTTTTCATTAAAATCACTTTCATATGGAAGATTTACAATATGTGATTTACGATTCCAAAATACATTTGGAAGTGTAGAACAAATTGAATTTTTTATTTCTGATTCTAATTGGGAAATTCTTAATCTTAAATTTTTATTGTTAAGTTGATCTTCAATTTTTTTGAATTCAAGGTCATTTTTTAAATACATCAAATGATTGTCTTTGCACTATATTAAGCAATTTAATTCATCATTCTTCAATTGATTTATATATTTGGTTTGTGGCTTTGTGATGAACTTAAACACAATTTCTTTTTTCAAATATTGTGTTTTAATTCCATCTTTGTCTACTATAAACAGTTGAATTTGATTTATGAATGGTGTTCCTAAAATAACATTTTTATTCAAGTTTTTTACTAGTATAAAAGAAGTTTTATAAGAAGCATTATCTTTTAATATTTCAACATTAAATAATTTATATTTGATGCATAATTTATTACCTGATGTAGAACTCAAAGATTGGCTACTTTTCTTAAAATATTTTGTTGGGATCAAGTTTTTTCTAATGCAATTTAAATCTGCACCAGTGTCAAACAAAACAAGTGTTTGTAGAACAAATTCATTGTCAATTCTGATTGAAATACTTATTATCCATTTTCTTATTGTTATTTGAACAAGATGCATTAAATAATTATCATTCCCATTTGGTGATATTTCATTTTCTTCATTCGAAGTCTCAGATTCATTTTCTTGGATTATTTTTTGGTTTAATTCAAGTAATTCTTTTTGAAATTTTATTTGCATTAGTTTTAATTCTTTTATTTCTTGTTTTTGAATGTTGATTTCATTTTGTAAATCACTAATTATTATTAATTTCTTATTTTTTCTTTTACCTCTTTCAAGGATTTCATTAAGGTTATATGGTAATTTTGGAGTAAGAACTATATTAGTCTTAAAGTTATTAATATATTCAAATTTTTCATTATCATTAGACATTTGATTGATTCTTTTAAGAATTGCTTCTTCACTATTTGTTAACACATTAATTTCTTCCTTTTCCTCATCTAATGATCAAGTGGAGTCCATGTCATCAACTTGGATTCCATCGTCATAATCATTTTCTGATGAAGAGGATTCATTTTCACAAAATATTTGTAGGACATTTTCCATTGTTTGTTCATCTAAGTTTAATTCATTTTAGAAAAATTTGCTGTGTGACCAACTTTTTTACATTTATAACACCTTAGTTGTTTATATGATTTCCTTTTATATTTTTTTATTTTCAGGTTTCTTTTCATTTTCCAATCTTTTAAATGTCCTTTTCTTAAAATTTCTTCGGGGTTTTTTATTTGTACATTGAGGACAATTTAGAGAAGTATAAGAGGATTTTTTATTATGTTTTACTTTCTTATTTACAAAAGAGGGATCATATTGAGCACAAAAATCACCAAGACTTTGGCGCTTTAAGCGCTGTTCATTTTTTAATTATTTTTGTAATCTTATAGTATTACATAAATTGGTTCCAATTTTACTAACATATGATGCTAATTCTCCATATGACAAATTATCATGGGGAATTTCACCATTGTTTTCTTTCCTTAGTAACTTTCTAACTTGCTCACCTATAAATTTTGGTAAACCAACTAAAAATTTTTCTTTCTAGAAAGGTTGATTGCAATCATTTTTGAGGAAAACTCTTTGAAAGAAAATATCTTTATATTGCTTAAATTCTCCTAAAGACTTGCACTTCATATTAGATAATAGATCTAAAGTTTTATCCCTAATATGAGAAGGGTCTCCTATGAAATGCTAACTTATTGAAAATATCAAAGTGTTGACCATATCTTGAATTGGTTCATTATTATCATCTAATATTCTCCTGTTATTTTCATCAATTTTACATGAAGTAAGGATATTAATTCTTTGTTCCTCAGTGAGATAGTTATCCCACCAACCTTTTAATTGTCCTATGAAACCAGAAATTAAAAGGAGTGCTACTTGATAATCAGTAATATTTGGAACAGTTTTATTAGTATTTGAGAACATTATCATTTGATTGAGAACATTGAGAATTTTCTGTTCTGAATATCCATCTATATTCCATTCATATGTGGATCCTATAGAGTATTTATTTTGGTAATTGTCGTTTTTCTCTTCAATTAG
The DNA here is from genome assembly GCA_024138015.1 of Lumnitzera littorea. Lineage (NCBI taxonomy): Eukaryota > Viridiplantae > Streptophyta > Magnoliopsida > Myrtales > Combretaceae > Lumnitzera > Lumnitzera littorea. The sequence continues at coordinate 51,197,915 of JAMXBB010000011.1, forward strand.
TATATTAGGAGGTGTTGCCCTTTAATAATACAATTTTTGAGGTTCCTTCCAATTAATCTTATTAACTTCATCATCATTAATATTATCTTTTAAAGAAATATTAGACATTGTTTCATTTATTGATTCATTATCTGTTTCATCTAAAGCATGAATTCTCTTTGAAGGTGTATCATCAATAACAATTCATTTTCTAATTATGGTTGGAGTATCCATATTTAAAAAATTTATTGGTTTTGAAGAGGAAGTTTCTTCTTTTATTGTTTTATTTTTCAGTATTCTTTTCCTATCTTCTAAGGCTTTTAAAAATTCATTACTGGGATTTTTGGGTATTTCAAAAGGTTTGAATGAAGGTGTATTTTTATTGGTTTTATTGTTTAAAGACTTTTCACTTATATTACTGATTTCAATATTAATTGTATCTTCCATTCTATTTAATTGTTCTCCTATGGTGTGCAAATGCTGATTAGTATAATTATTTTGATTTATTATTTTCTTTATTCCTGAACTTTCTTCCTCTGTAGCATTTTTAAAAGGAGCAAGGGTTATTTCTGTATTTTTGTGAACCATTTTTATATTACTTAGTGGTGAATGATATGATTCTAATATATGTCCATCACTTAGTTTCCATTTAAAACATCCATTAATTACATTAATTTCTTTAGGTTTCAAATAATAATTTTCAAACCATTTAAAAATATATATTTGAGCACCAATTTCATTCATGAAATTATAATATTCATTTTTTATTTCCATTTTTATCTAGCTAAACGTTTCAAAATACCATTTTCTAATTTTCTCATTTTTAGGAGAATTGAATTCATTATTTAAAAGTGATTTATTTGGTTCGAAGGTTTTCTCTATGATATTTAATTCTAGATTACCTATTTCTGATAATGAAGGTTCTTCATGTTCTGGTTCATTTGGTTGATAAACAGGTTGGGTTATACCAGACTTATTATGGACAATTCCTGAAAGGGGTGGATTATCATGAATATTTGGCTGTCTATCTTGCTGGTTATTAGATTGAGTAAGATATGGAGTGTAAATTATTGGTGGAAGATTTAGAAGGTCTACTGATCTTCTAGAAAAAGATGACAGATATTATTTCCAGTGGTCTATTTGGCTAATCAAAAGATCTTCTATTGAATTAGATGGTGACTTTACCATCTAGGTGTTGGATCACATTTGACGGTTTGGTATTGTATATTGGTCGTTTAGGAAGTGGGTTTTCTACTTCCTAATGTTGAGGTAAATTGACTTGGGACCATTGGATCATTTTTGGGACAAATACATTGGCTTTGGTTAAGTCTGTCTGAATAAGTAAGGTTTGGCCTCTCTTATTCATTTTATATACCTTAGAACCAAAAGCAGTTTTCATTAATTTGAAATATATTCTATATATTACAACCATTGGTATTGATCCTTCTACCATTCTATAATTATGTGTTTTAATTTGGTATATATATATATATATATATATATACCCAAATCCATATAGCTTGGTCTTATTTTTACCTCACTAAAAATCTGAAACTTTTAGAATGCAGAGGAAATAAGAGGAAACACAAGGTTAAAGTACTCGTCCATTTTTTTTGTGTTGGTATACGTCTAAAACAGGTAATAATCCATACTTTACATTCATGAATTTTTTTTTTATTATAATCCATACTGTACACAATTTTATTTTTTAATCTTTTTTAAGAAAAAAAATGTTGATGTATTCTGTATACTAAGTAGTCATGGATGTACTGTAAGTTGTCAAATTTATTGATATTTCATGAAAGTTTCTTATATTTTATCTATATTAAGGCATTGAAATTGTTATATATATATATATATATATACACACACACACACATCAAGCGATAACTTAACAAAATGCATAGTGTCATCTCATTAAATTGCGTAATGTATGCAATTTAACGAGATGACACTATGCATTTTGTTAAGTTATCGCTTGATGTGTATGTACGCAATTTAACGAGATGACACTATGCATTTTGTTAAGTTATCGCTTAATGTGTATATAAAGTGTTTTATGTCATCTAAATCTTCGATTCATGGTGGCATTAGTAGGGTGGAAATGGTAGATTATGTGAAAGTTATGTATGCGAATGGAAATATTATGATGGGTAACTCAAGGCCAGAGTATGATAGGGAGCCTATTAAGAAGTTGAAGATTAGGAAGAATTTGAACTTCTCTCATTTCTGTCAGAGCATGACAGCAAGTATGAAGGTGCACGGCAAATCGGCAATAGGGCTATGGTATAAGTAGGTGAACCAGATAGAATGTTACCGCTTTCATTTTTTCCTAATCGGTGACAAGCTGAACTAGCCATAAGTTAACTTCCCTTGTCTCCACCCGAACATTAACCTGCTATGCAAGAAAGGTAAAACTAGGTGGAAGCAATATTACATGGAGATGGATGTTAAGGAGCGGCCAAATAGAACCAGATGAAGTGTCTGTTGGCAAGAAGGACATAATAAGAGGAGCTATCCAAAGATTAATAAGATTGGTAAATATTGCGTTTCCATATAGGCATTATGTTACACTTTATGTATAAATATTGCATTTCAAATAGAACCATGTTCATTTGTGTTTACAGGATAGACGAAGCCAGGACTTATCGATCTATACATACTTTGGAGGCAAGCCAGCCATTGGTCTTAGGTCATTTAGGAGGGCAAGGTCAGTAATAACATTCTCATATGCTTCTAATTTTTTATATAAGTTGTATTGCTTGCTAACTTCATCGATCATTTATGCAAGAGGCTACCTATGCACTACGAGTACAGCATAACGAGATGTCCTTACATAAGGACAAGTGAGATATCCCCATACACCCTAGGGTGAAGCCTTACATACGAGAGGCTGGTTTTTAGGGAGTTACATAACTTCCATTTATCATGATGGACTGGCATTTGATCATAGCTTTAATGGAGAGATGGAGGCCTAAGATACACATATTCCTCCTACATACCAGAGAAGCGACCATCATACTGCATGATGTAAAGGTCCAGCTCAGGCTTTTGGTAGAAGGGTTTATAGTGGCGGGTCAAACCAAGACGAATGATGAGGAGAGCTGGCCTGATGTAAGGGGAGATTGTTGGGCGTCAAGCTTGCTCAGATGAGGGGAGCTTGTATGTCTCTTACATGACTGTGAAAGCACTTCCGAATATTTCCCCTAAGGTAGATGACGAGACAGTTCGACAATACGCGCATGCGTACAAACTTAGCTTGATGGGGGGATTTATCTTTGTGAATAAATCCTCCAATCTCATACACCTCATATTCCTACTACTACTAGAGGACTTCTCTATTGTTAAGCAGTTCAGCTAAGGTGGGTAAGGCGCTTACTTGGTATAGTTATACCAATAGCTATACTTTACCTCCTCTTCCAATACAGATGAGCTTGGCAAGGCCACGATTTTCCTATAGGTCTGGGCTTATGATAGATTCCCATATGTCACCCCACATAATCAATACAGTTTTACTATCGACAGGGATAGGCCATTGGTAGTCAAATGAAGGGTAGTACGGAATACTACTTAACATCCTATGCATGTAATGGATGTGTACCGCACATCGTTTGGCCTGCAAACGACGCAACAAGTATGATATGATAACTTTGTCTCTTTTTACTCCTGCTGTCTCACCTAAGTACCAACCCTTGTTAACTCTATATTTTTTTTTCCCTAAGGTTGATTGGGAGCCATACATGGAGGAGTTGCTACCACATTTCGATACATTTGGACTGCCTGAGTGTTACTCATATGTTTCCACATCATTGAGTGGTGTTTTCTCAACCATGTCATCCAACAGTTTGTTAGATACCAGTACCCTCTACAGGATGTAGACACCTCTAAGCAGCTCCAGCAGTAATGCAAACCATGAATAAGAACAAATAAGGCCGGTTGCTGAATGGGTCTAAGCTTATAGAAAGATCGAAAAAGGATTAATGGGGAAATGTATGAAAAGAGTGACAAAGACGAATGGAATAGTAAGCAAAAACCCACGAACAGTTCCAGAGAATATGATGTACCAAAGGAACTTTTGAGGACTTACGACACAATCCAATATGACGCACAAATTGATTCAGTGAGGTTATTCGCCACCTAACCTTGCTGAAGGGAAAGGATAAGGGTGATGCCTAGAGTAAATAAGCAGTATTTACACAAGGAAGAAAGTACTTAAGTGTATTGAAGGTAATCCGAACTGTTACAACTATAAGTATAAGGGTATTTGTACCCATAATTTAGTGCAACTTACCCAAAAGGAAAAAGACAATAAGGACATTTCCTAAAGAAGTAATGTATATGATACAAGAAGGTAAAAATGAATATATAAGGAAATCAATCATTGGTGCTACAGAGTCTCCATACGATATTATACACGTGGCAATGTTGCATTGGCAAGGTTATTAGGGGATATAGACAAAAAGTATGGATGGGTAGGCTTGTTCAAGTAAGAATGGCCTAGTCAATCTGGATTCTCTATCTCTCATCCTCTCGGCAAGGATAATGTCGAGTGATTGGTTGGCTTGGCATTAAAGTAGTCATCAACTCGGCATAACATAAAATAAAGGACGATCATTCAGCATGGCATTAAAGGTGACTCGGCAAGTAAGTACTCGGCTTTGGCAAGAGTTTTGGAACATAAGGATTCGTCATGCCAACCCCTCTAGTCCTCGGGCTTGGCTGTAGGTCAGAGGTCTCATAGCTTGATTCCCATTAACCAGTTAGACCTCTAGGATATGATGGATGCTAACTAGATCAACACGCATGCTACGTATATCTAGGCTTGGGTCAAAGGTACGAATTCTTAGTACATATTTATAGACCCCATGGAGTTTACCAAAGTTACTAGCCATGGTATAGATAGATCACTTGGTGTTACATCACACATTAGGAAGTTATCATCGATCAGCTAGTAAATGTATGTGTAATCATCCAATTGTTTCTATACTCATATGTGCTTGCTATTATATATTCTAATACCTACATGTCTATTTATTTCAGGTGGACTCGCTTAGGCATGTGCGGCTAGCACTTGACTATCCTACAGCACTCAGTATTGCAAATAAAGCACTATATTTCATCAAGTAACATAATACCCTTCTCCTTTACCTACATCACGATAAGGTACAGTAGCCACCCCATCTAGACCACAGCGGGGAGCAAGGACCACTTACGAATGATGATATGCCAACTCCTCGTGCACCACCTAGGGTTAGAGCTCAAGTTCAAGGAAGCAGGGCTTAATCTAGATGTAATTAGGGAGACCTCAATGATGATGTGCCACTACATCAACGATATTCCATAGACCTTGGCCATATCAATGCAAGATATAATACAAAACCCAGATCAAGAGTTTCCTCCACCTCAAGAGTCAAATCAGCCCTAGGGTTGGTTCTAGCTCCTATACGACTCCCAAGTTCCAGCATCAGCTAGATCTAGCGATTCCACTGGCATCTCAAAAGCAGCATTCTACCTACATGTAGTTTTTCATAGGTGAGGGCATCACTTAGCTACAACCGACTCCCCTAGTTAACCGAATACCTCCTAAGGATCTTAATGATCTACCACCTCAACCTATGTAGTCATAGGACAGCCAAGATGTTTACTTTTGTCCTGTACTATCAGGACCTTCACACAACATAGGCGATAGTAGATATGTTTTGTCATTTTTTCATACCATTGTGTTGAAATAAAGACATGACAATTTTTGTATATATACTAATTATTCAAATCTTAATTTAGCTTTCATTGAAGGTGACAGTTTGTGGCATGCTTTTCTTATCATAGCATTACAATTTTCAATTATTTTTTACTATAATCGACTATTATGGTAAACGGATGACTATTCCATGTGCTGACTTTTGTTGTTGTGCTTACCAACTTTGTCGAGGCATCCTATTGACTGTTATTTTATGCAATTGACTTCTATGGTAAAATTATCATGTGTGGGTGAAAGTAAATGCTTTAATATAGATGTGTGTGGGCTATTAAAGGCACATCTACTACATGCACCTTTAATATAAATGGAAAACACTAAAAGCACATGTAGTACATGCACCTTCACTTTGCCATATTTTTACAATGAAGGTGCATGATGTGCCTTCAATATAAAAATTAAGAAAAAGTGAAGGTGCATGCGAATCATAATATTTTTCTCATGAGGCCCTTTTCCATATTATTTTTTAGAAATGGACCTGTATTTGTATAAAACTCATTAAGTGCAAGTCGAATCCACTTGGGTCGAGTTGGAATCCAAACCCTAAAAAAAAGCAACCACTTCTTAAACCTCATCTAAGGACTTCGGAGCACCGAATCACAAGGGAGATTACACTTTTGTAATAAAGTGGTTAGTGAAAGTAAGCTTAGATACAATGCCTCAGCGTTTCATGGTGATTTGGTAGTGTCCAGATTTAGCAGTTGTGGAGGTTAATGTTTGGTTTGTTGGCTATCTATGGGGATCTTGCGTGTGGGAGTAGTTGAAGTTAGTTCGTTGGTCATATGCAGTCGTTGTGCACATAAGTTGCGACTAGGGTTAGTTAGTGACTGTTTGGTCATTGTCGTTTGTTGGGTATGGAGGTTACACGATGGGTTTAGGACAAACAATATTGAGGCACGAGTATCCTTACTATCGCATGTTATGCAAAGATGGGGTTATGTTGAAGGCAGTCTTGTGTAAGGATATGGTTGGTGTGGTATGTCTATGTTTGGTTCATGAGGTATAAGTTTGAGAGAGAGAGAGTCGTGTTCTGTCTTGGTTGAAAGAGAAAGTGTATGTAGTGCATTGTTGCATCTATATGTGGTTGTGACTGTGATGTTGTGTCGGCAAGTGGCGATTGGGTTGATGTTAGGCTGTATTTGGGTTGGCATGAGAGTAGTGTTTAATGAATGGTATTGGCTAGGTATGTCATGTTCGTAAATGGTGTTTGGGGATGAGTTACAATCGTATTTGGGAAGTGGACATCGATGAATGGCTGTCGTTTGAGGATGGTTGATTGCTGTGTGTCATGTGTGCGTTTGATAGTAATTGTAGCCGATTAGGAGGATGAAGATGATAGAGGGATGTCGAAGGTATTGTGATGCTAGAATGGTTAGGGGTAGCTACTCTTTAAAGTTGCAGTGCGTAAATGGCTTTGTATGGAGTGTATGTAGGACTTGCTCGGTTGAGTGTGTAGTGCCCATGAAAGGAAGAGAAGACTAGGTGATGTGTAGTGAGAATGAGAAGGGCTATCGCTTGTATCAATCCTAGATGTTGAAGAAGGAAGGGGTCAGTGTTGAGTTTCACAGCAAAACTCCAAATTGGTATTGTGTTGTTGTGTGTGCTCTCTCGCCCTTCAAACTTCTTTTTAATAACTAAAATACGATTCACTTTAAAAAACCAAATAACTCTGATCAAGATTTTGGTTTTGCCATGGATAAGCTTAAACTCCATTCAATCTTACGAAATCTTTTTAGAATTGTTATTCTCGTAAATCCTTATAAAACTTGGAGATTTTATCAATGATTTCATGAAGATTCTTTCCAATCCGTACAAAAATATTGAAGATTTTATTAACTTCGAATCAACCTTATGGGAATTAAGCTACGAGACCTTTGACCCATAGTCAAGCCCGAAGACTAGAGGGGCTGGCACAACGAATCCTTATATTCCAACCAACTCCTGCCGAGGCCAAGTACTTCCTTGCTGAGAAGTTGAGAGACAGAGAATCCGGACTGATTAAGCCATCCTTGCTTGGACAAGCTCACCTGTCTGTACTTTTGTCCACATTCCCTAAGAACCTCACCAATGCAGCATCACCACATATACAATATCATCTAAAGAATTTGTAGTACTAATGATTGTTTTCCTTGTATATTCATTTTTACCCTCTTGCATCATGTGCATTGCTTCTTTAGGAAATGTCTTTATTGTCTTTTCCCTTTTGGGCAAGTTGCCCTAACTTATTGGTATAAATGCCCTTGTACTTATAGCTGTAATTGATCAGATTATCTTCAATACACTTGAGTACTTTCTTCCTTGTGTAAATACTACTTATTTACTCTTGGCATCACTCTTATCCTTTCCCTTAAGCAAGGTTAGGTGGCGAGTAACCTCACTGGACCAATTTATGCATCATATCGAATTATACCATGAGTCCTTGAAAGTTCCTTTAGTGCATCATATCCTCTGGAACTGTTCGTGGGTTTTTTCTTACTGTTCCATTCGTCTTTGTCACTTTTTTCGTACCTTTCCCATTAACCCTTTTTGGAGCTTTATGTAAGTTTGGACCTATCCAGCGACCGGCCTTGTCTGTTCTTGGTTACAGTTCGCACCATCTTGGTATCAGAGCAGAGGTTTTGTGTGAACTATAGTTAGTTCTTCTAGAAGTTCTGCAATGCTCTGTTTTACGTATATGGAACAGAGTTAGTTACTATGTTCATTTGACTGCTGTGTTATTGGCCATTCACTTTTTGAAGTGTTTGTTTGAATTTGATTCTGTGAGGAAAAATGACAGACCCAAGTATGAATATTAGTATCAATGATGACAGTAGAGTTGTCTACCATGGACAACAATCTCAAGAAACTCCAAGAAGCACTAACGAGAGACTTGATGAGGTAGCTAACCTCTTAATAAATCTGAACCAAGCTGTTCATGCCTTAACTTGCCCACCCATTGAGGCGCAAAACACTCCATAGGCTACTCAACCTGTTAGAGGTCAGAACCCAGCTCGACCAGTTTGAGGTGGAGGAGTTGGTGGACGAGTAAGGCAAAGGATAGATCTAAGAGAGCTTGATGAGGAGGAACAAGAGTATTTTGAAGAGGAGCATGTATAAGTCCTCAAAGCATCCAACCATGTGAAGCTTCGGATTCCAAGTTTCAATAGATCTGGGAATGCTGACAAGTATCTGGATTAGGAAGAGATGGTGGAGCATGTATATGATTATTATCAATGTGAAGATTATGAGAAAGTGAGGACTGTTGCAATTGAATTCTCTAGATATGCTGCCATGCGGTGGAAGAATTTTCAGGCCATGAGAAGAAGAGAGGGGTATTGAGAGATTAACACCCAGTTCGAGATGAAGAGAGTGCTTAGAAACAAATTCATGCCGGAAACGTATCTCTAAGATACTTTCACTCAGCTTCAGTGTAAGCCCTAAAGTCAAGCTAAGTAACCATAGGTTTGAGCTTAAAACCAAAGGTTTAAGGCGATCGGCTAAAGAATCCGATCAAACCCAAATTATAAACTATTTCGCAAAATACCAGTAAAAATGACCCTGTAAACTTAAATTTAAGAAAGTAAGTAGTAAAATAGGAGACTATAAAATTTTCAAATTTTAAGCATAATAACTGCTAATTACCGAAAAGGCAAAAAGTGTAATATAATAACTAATAAATTAGTAGAGATAGATTATATGTATACTAAAAATTTTAGAATGACCAAAATAATATCTAGGAATGTTCACGTGTACCCTACATGTATTTACGTGTAGATAAAAATACGCATAATTACTAAAATTGGCCGAAAACTAAGTAAATAATTAAAGAAAAATACAAAATAATTATAAAAAAATCAGAAAAAAATCAGAAGAGGATAACTGCAACAAGATCAGGTCGTGGACTGAAAAGAAAAAAATAACCAATAAGAATTTGACAAAGAAAAAGCCAAAAATCAAGGAAATAGGGCAAAATCCCATCAAATTAATGCACATTAATTACTACATTTGTCTATAAATAAGGAAAAAATTCCCAGAAGTCATTTGGCCAGTTTGAAATCTGAGAAAAATCAAAACACTAAAAAAATCGAGAGAAAATCCAGAAAATAAAAAAGAAAAAGAAAACTGTGCAGATTAGCAAGGTGAACTAAAACCACCACCCACCACCACCTGGGACCAAACCACCACCACCTGGGACCGAACCACCACCACCACCACCCTACACTAGAACCACCGCCTGGACCGGCCGACAGCCTTGGACCGGGTTTGGATGGCCAGAAAGCTTCGAACCGGTTAGTCATTTATTCACCCCGATTTTTGTATAATTTTGTAAAATTAGTTATTTTGCCCAGAAAATTATGAAACTTGTTATTATGGGGTTTTATTGTATGTAGATTTAGGGAAAAATATTGATTTAGTTTAATTATGTCTGAAAATATAGGGTCCTTAACAAATTGTTCAAAACCGAGCATGATTAAACCGGAAATTAAATAGGCATAGGGATGTAGTTTGGGGCTCAAAATTTTTCTGTAGGATTCTCATATGATGTAGAACGGTGCTATGAAGCCATTTTTTTTATATTAATTTTCGAAAATTTTAAGTTAATTTTTATCCCTAAAATGATGGTAAAATTGGGTAATTTAGGATTAATTAGGTGATTAGGATGTTAATTACTGACTTAGATCTTAATTAGATGTTTAAGGAAGTTAATCTCTGCAGTGGAACCCTAATCCTAGCCTTTAGGTACTAAGTATGGTTAATTAGGGAAGTTAGGTAAAGAATATAAGAAATTAGGAATATGTGAAAATGTAAATTAATAAATCTAAAAAAATAAAGTTATTTAGATAATATTATAATTGAAATCAGAAAAATAATAAATCTGAAATAATATTTAATTTTAAGTAAATATCTTAAAATGTAAGATTTTTACACATTGGGAATAAATCCGATACCTCAATTAGGGTTAGCATGTACCGAATAGTTTAGAATACCAAAATTACGACCCAATAGGATATTTGAATACCCGAGCATAAGGTGATTAATGTTACATTGGGATTCGAGCCTAATTACGACTTAGGAATAAAAACTAGAATCTAGTTTAGGAGCCAAACCCCGAAATAGAATACAACGAATTATTAATACGTTGTAGGTATACATGAGGAAAATGAGTTACATTATAAATTAGAATAAGAATCCATAAAATATAAGTACTAAAAGAACCTATTTGTATTATAGGACACCTAGAAACAAATCAACTCGCAACTAGAGGATCGAGCGATTGAGCAAATTCAGGTAAGTTGGGTTACTGCTTATTGTAATAGAGTACTAGTTTTGTAGTGCTTGGAGACTTAGGCTTGTATATGATTGTGAATGTAAGTAGCTTGTGCATGTGCTTGATGTATCTGAATTTGTGCTGGAATTTGTATTGTGAATGATTTTGTGACTGATTGAATTGGTATGAACTTATTGAACACCCTAACCGGAATTTAATCTTAGTCGACCCTAATAACCGAAAATGTCATGCATTGCAACCCGTTAGGGGATCATAGGACTCTCCAACCAAATACCGACCCCTTCGAAAGGGATAGCGCAGGATTGCAAAATGGTCCCTTCTTCATCCTCAGTCGAACTAAGTGACAGGAGAGGAGGTCGCGGCGGAGGTGAAGTCAATGGTTCGAAGGTAGTCGCGGGAGGAGCGAGGTCTCCATTGCACAAGCCTGGGTTTGGTTGTGAGCTGCTGCATAACATGGAACTCCTCAACCCGGATTGGAGCGGGTGAAATTTCTTTGATTTCACAACGGACCGAACTACGTTGTGCGATGACACTTGATTGTTGCATTGCATGAAAATAATTGTTTGATAACCCTGTTTGTGCTTGTATGCATTCATGAGTCTCCAATTCAACTTACTGAGCTGTAGTTGCTCATACCCTTATAGATCCTTTTGCAGGTTCTGATTTGTAATCTTTTCCAGTACTATGCCGCCCTAGAATTATCCAGAGGTTAGTCCTTTTGAAGCCAGGGGTGTGAGGATCAAGTTATTTAGCATAATGTGTAACTAAACTGACCTTGTAGTTAAAGTTTGAAGACTGTTAGTTATTCTGTAAATTAGTAAACTGTAGTTATTATGTAAAACTTCCTGGGAAGCTCTGTGGACTTATTTATAATTATCTATGTTTTATAGAACTTTGTGATAATTATCATAATTGTTGTATAATCATTAATCAAACTGTTTACTTCAAAGCGAGGAGTCGTCGACGCCTTGTGTAGATTATCTCTATGGTAGGCACTGTAAGGCCAGTTACTATCATAGAATGGTTTACACGACGGGACTGTTGCGACTTCGCGACTTCAGGGCGTAACATTCAAGAGCTGAGACAAGGAGGTTGAGTTGTTGATAAGTATGTTTAGGAATTCCAAATGCTTATGATAAGATGCGAAGTGGAGGAACCACCAACCTAAACAATCTCAAGGTTTATTACTGGATTAAGAGGAGACATCCAAAACATTGTAGAGCTCCAACGATTTAACACAATGGATGAAGCTATTAGAATTGCCCAACAAGTGGAGAGGCAAAGAAGGAGCTAAGTAACGAATAGAATGTCAACTAGCCAATCAAGACAGGTAAGACACCGAGCTTGGTCTAGTAACTAAGAAGAAGAGTTAATGTCAGAGCCGAGCAGAAAGGCCAACTTGAAGATGTACTGTCAACCTGAACGTATGAGAAGGGGCAAGGCTTTGGTAGGGAGACCAGCCAGATTAAGTGCTTCAAGTGTCAAGGGTTCGAACATATAGCTGCTTAGTGCCCGAACCAAAGGACAATGGTCATTAAGGGAGACATCCTGAAAGTAGAAGTAGAGAGTACAAATGAGGAACCCGAGGAGAAGGAGGTTCCAAGAAAGAAAATGTTAAGAAAGAACTGATTGAGGAGGACATGTTTCCAAGGACTTAAACCAGTTACTCATAGTCGTCTGGCACACTATGAACGTAGAACCCTCACAAGAGGAGGAACAGAGAGAGAACTTGTTTCATACCACCTGTAAGGTGAATGATCAAATGTATGCTCTCATTGTAGATAGTGGAAGTTACACTAATGTAACATCGGCCAATCTTGTTTCAAAACTAAAGCTGCCGACTATTGCACATCCTAGGCTATATAAGTTGCACTAGTTGAGTGAGAAAGGAGCATGACATGTCACTCGACAAATACTACTGCCGATCACTATAGGGAATTACTCTGACCAAATCCTTTGCGACATACTGCCTACGTGCACTTCCCACATGTTGCTAGGTAAGCCGTGGTTATTTGATAGAAAAGTTATACATGAAGGCTACAGGAATACGTACATGTTGGAAAAGGATGACTGGAAGATCACATTGAATCCGATGTCGCCAAGAGAAGTTCACAAGCTACAGATGAAACTCGCTCGTGGATTGAAGAAAGCTCTGGTGATGAGTAGAGCTGAGTTCTGAGAAGTCATCAATGCTGATGAGCCGACCCTATTGTCAGTCAGGCGACTATTGGAAATGAAGGGGCGGGGTAAGCTTCCCCAAGAAATCAAGAGGTTATTAGATGACTATGTCGACCTATTCCTAGAATAGTTACTTAAGGGGTTGCCCCGAACTCGAGGAATAAAGCACTGCATTGACTTAGTACTCGGCGTTGCACTACCGACTAAGCCAGCTTATCGAATGAATCTTGAGCAAGTTTCTAAACTCTAATGTCAAGTCAATGAGTTGTTAGAGAGAGGTTATGTGAGAGAGAGTCTAAGCCCTTATACCATACCTGCACTTCTAGTACCGAAGAAGGATGGAACCTGGCGAATGTATGTTGACAGCAAAGCCGTGAACAAAATTACGATCAAATACAAGTATCCGATCCCAAGGTTAAAAGACATATTGGATGAACTGAGTTGAGCCAAGATTTTCAGCAAGATTGATCTGAAGTCTGGCTACCATCAAATCTACATAAGGTCAGGAGACGAGTAGAAGACAATGTTCAAGACTTGACATGGACTTTATGAGTAGATGTTCATGCCCTTCAGCTTGTCAAATGCCCTAAGCATTTTCATAAGACTTATGAATCATGTACTGTGACATCTCATCGAGAAGTGTATCGTGGTGTACTTTGATGACATCCTAATCTACAATGCTAACATGCCGAGTCACTGTAAACATCTTAGATCCATCTTGGATATCCTTCACGCCGAGAGACTATTCGGCAACTTAAAGAAATGTTGCTTTTGCCAGGAGGAAGTGGTATTCTTAGGGTATGTAGTCAGTAAAGGAAGCTTGCGAATCGATGATGAGAAGATCAAAGCAATTGTCGAATGGCCGACTCTTACTACTTGTGCCGACATAAGTTTCTACGGATTGGCTTCATTTTACGGAAGGTTTATTAGGAACTTCAGTACCATCACCATGCCACTTACCAAGTTAACAAAGAAGTACATCGACTTCCAATAGGGAGAAAGGGAGGAGAGGAGCTTTACCAATATAAAAGAAAGATTGACCTCCGCCCTAGTGTTAATACTACTTGACTTCGACAAAATTTTTTAGCTGAAATGTGATGCATTGGGTGTTGGAATAGGTACTATCCTGATGTAGGAAAGCTAACCAATTGCCTTCTACGGTAAGAAGCTCCAAAGACTACAACTGAACTATTTCAAGTATGACAAGGAACTTTTGGCACTAATCCAAGCAATACAAGTGTGGCAACATTACTTATTGCTAAGAGAATTTGTCATATATACTGACCATGAATCACTAAGGTACCTTCGAAGTCAAACTAAGTTGTCGAAGCGGTAGGTGAGATAGGTTGAATTCCTCGAGGGGTTCAATTTTGTAATAAGGTACAAGTAAGGAAAGAGCAACGTAGTTGCAAATGCTCTTTCGAAGAAGCATGTGCTCTTATTAGAACTTCAGACCAGGCTGTTTAGTTTTGAGAGTATCAAAGAACAGTACTCTGGGGATTTACACTTTGGATCAATAATTTCACGATGCATCAATGAGAGGACAGTGGACGAGTATTATGTAGAGGATGGCTATCTGTTCCTAAGGGGGAGACTATGCATGCCAACCTGTTCCCTACGAGAATTATTAATCAAAGAAGCCTATAGCGGAGGGCTCTCCAGACACTTTAGAGAGGAGGAGGACCTGTAAACTATTGAATGGCCAAGAATGTGAAGAGATGTGCATTGAATTGTGGAAAGCTATACAGTGTGCAAAAAGGCCAAGTGCCAAGCCGAACAAGGGAAAGCAATGCCCCTACCTGATCTAACGAAGCCGTGGACTGAACTGAGTATGGACTTTGTTCTCGGACTGCCATAAACTACTTGAGGTAAAGATTCTGTAATTGTCGTCATAGATCGGTTCGGTAAGATGGCACACTTCGTGCCCTATACCAAAACTAATGACGCTTCAGCTATTACTTCTTTTTTCTTACAAGAGATTCTGTAGATACACAGCATGCTAAAGAGTGTAATCTCCGATAGGGACCCAAAGTTCTTGAGCCATTTCTAGAAGACCTTGTAGCGTCAGCTAAGAACTAAATTACTCTTTAGTACCTCATGTCACCACTAAACTGACTGCCAAATAGAGGTGGTTAATCATACTTTGGGGTTACTGCTCCAAGCTACAGTAGGCAAGAACTTGGCTGATTGGGACATCTACCTGCCAATGGTCAAATTTGCCCATAATCGAACCATACATGATACCAATAAGCAGAGTCCCTTCGAGGTGGTCTATAGATTCATTCCCGAGTTGCCCCTCAACCACGCCCTTATACCAGTACCTACATAAGAAGACCTTGACGCCTCAGCTAAAGCACAAATTCTTCAGCACATCTATGATAAGGTCACTCAGCTTATCAACTAAGCTGCTAGAAGAATGCGAGAAAGGACAAAGGGTAGGTCAGCTAAACAATTTTAGTCCGGAGACTTGGTATGGCTACACCTCAACAAGGAATGATTCCCGAACAAAAGGAAGAACAAATTATTTGCAAGAGTGGAAAGACCTTTTAGAATCCTCCATAAAATCAGTGACAATGCCTACAGGTTAAAATTGCCTGAGGACTAAAATCCTCCAGAAAATCAGTGATAATGCTTATAAGTTGGAACTGCTTAAGGACTATGGGGTTTCTGATGACTTCGACATTGCCAACCTCAATCCATGTCACCTTAACGGAGAACTGAGCAAACACCATTCGGATTTGATCCTAAATCCAAAACAACCTAGAGGGAGTGATGTGAATCAAACTACGAAACTTCTAACTCGCAGTTGAGCCCAAAGACTAGAAGAGCTAGCACGACGGATCCTTATGTTCCAACTAACCCCTGCTAAGGCCAAGTCACCTTTAATGCAATGCCGTATGACCGCCCAGTATTCTGTGTTATGCTGAATTAATGATTACTCTAATGCCGAGCTAACCAATCACTCAGCATCATCCTTACCGAGAAGCCGGGAGATAGAGAATTTGAATTAACTAGGCGATCCCTACTCGGATAAGCCCACCTGTTTATACTTTCGTCCTCATCTCTTAACAACCTCACCAATGCAACATCACCATGTGTACAGTATCGTATGGAGAATCTGTAGCACTAATGATTATTTTTCTTATATATTCATTTTTACCCTCTTGCATCATGTACATTGCTTCTTTAAGAAATGTCCTTACTGTCTTTTCCCTTTTGGGCAAGTTACCTTAACTTACGAGTATAAATACCCTTGTACTTGTAGTTGTAATTGATCAAATTACCTTCAATACACTTGAGTACCTTCTTCCTTACGTAAAGACTGCTTATTTACTCTTGGCATCACTCTTATCCTTTCCCTTAAGTAAGGTTAGGTGGTAAGTAACTTCACTGGACCAATTTGTGTGTCATATTGAATTGTGCTATGAGTCCTCAAAAGTTCCTTTAGTATATCATATCCTCTTGAACTGTTTATGTTTTTGTGAACTGTTCCATTCATCTTTGTCACTCTTTTCATACCTTTCCCCATTAACTCTTTTTTGAGTTTTCTACAAGCTTGGACCCATCCAGCGATCGGCCTTATTTATTCTTGATCACGGTTTACACTACAGACTCTCAATGTAGAGGCTTATGCTGTGTTTTTTTTCCATATGTGAATTAAACAAGCTTGTTAGGGAAGAAGGTGTCATGTACCTATCAAGTGACATGGAAAAATTAAGAAAATGCACTTAGTTATGCTTAAACTCGTGATCTCTGGTCTCAAACCCAAGACCATGTACTTAACCAACTAAGCTAATGCTCATTTCTTATGTAAGCATAAAATTTAAATATACTTAACCTTTTCTAATCAAGCCTAACTTTAATTGCCACTTTCAAACCTAAGCTTAATTCTACCTAGATTATTTTAAAATGATCCTAACCTACTTATATAGCTCAAAATATACACACCAAAGATTTTCAATACAATTTTTAAGTTTAATAAATCTTAAATCTTATTTTAATTAATCCATTTAAAATATTTTCGAAATTAGACCAAGGCCCACTTTCATAAGTTCAAATTTCATAAGTCTTTTCTTAATTTTCATTTTAGTTGAAGCCCAAATTTTTTTTTAAAGACTCTAAATTTATTAAATTGTATGTACATTCCTAAACTTTACCTAATCCGACCCTAAAAAAATGACTAACTTGATTGGGACACTTTGACACTTTATATATTTTTTCAAATTTTCAATTTTTTTCTTGTATTTTTCAAATTTTTAATTTTTTTAGTGTTTTTCCATTTTTCTATTTTTTTGTATTTTTTCATAAACCTAGCCCAAAAGTAAAAAAAAAAAAAAAAAAGAAAGACTAAAATTAAAATAAATAGTAGCAAAAATAGGGTGTCTACAATGAGAAAGGAACAACTTAGTTTTCATTAGTTCAGAGTGGTCAAATTAGGAAAGAGGACTATTATGATTTCAGTTGTTATTCTATTCAATTACCAGACCTTGTTACTTATAAGGAGTCACTTTTGACTCAGGTTATATTTGATTACTATCTTTCTTTCTTACTAATTATTCATGAGCTAGTTGACTCCAAGAGTATGTTATGTTGTCTTCAATTTTGTCAGGCCCGACTTGGATAGTTGACCCAAACATGTGAAACAGTCAAGGGTTAAAGGGGTAAAGTAAGTCAGACCAAGGGTTAGACCAAATTGGCTCTATGGAAGGGTTAAGTCAAACCAGATTAGTCCATGTCGTCAATATAGGTTTGATAAACTATTTTTTTTAGAGATTAGTTGACTTTGTGTGTATTCAGTCAATTAATAGGGACCTAGTGAATTATTTATTATTATGTTATTGTGGAGCTATGTTATCAATGGAGAATTAGATCGTAAGTTGGTAGATTCGTAGAAATTTTGTGGTTTTAAATGCTTAATGCTGGTTTTAAACGCATGTCTCTACCTAGTAGGGACATGTGGTAGGCTATAGTACTCTAAGTTATGGGGCGTTACAAACTCCTAGGCTCATGTGGCACACTAACTATCAATAGTTGTCATGAGCTAAGTGATTTGGGCAGAAATAATTACTCAAAGCACCTCTAACATTACTGAAGCATGACTTGTTACTATAAACAAATTACTAGAGTTTAGATGGGACAACAAACTAGTAGTTTTTTTTTTTTTTTTGTTAGATGTCATTTGTGACAAGACTAAATGAAAACTTAAACCTGAATAAGGTTATTATTATGCTAGATTGTCCATTTATTTTGATTAATTGTAATTATGCATGTAACATGAACATTGACTTGTTTGTTACGTATTTTCTGAGGTTGCTTTTTAGTCTTTTACTTATTCTTTAGGGACCTGTTTATTTTTGAGTTGTTAACTAATTGTTAGGTGATATGGGATTAAGTGCCAAAAATGCTACAAATGTCTTTTCAATCTTTCTTCAACGACAGGGACATATGGTTGATTATCACATCTTTTCAACTTAAAGCATGCTAGCCAACTCGATGGTACGCCATGCTTTATCTCATATATAATAACCTATTATATGCGACTCATAGTTAACATTACGCACGCTAGTATAAAGAAGCACTTGAATCAACAAACTACATGTAATGACTATTTTAAGTTTGGAGGACATATACTCATTTCATTTATTAAGGAGAGATTCATCGCACATTAATAGGTAATGTCCTTAAAGTTGATTCCTTAAATGTATTTATGTGACCTCAATCACTTATATGTATGACTTAGATCACCTATCGAGGGTATAGTGAATATGACAATAAGACATAACCTATGTAGACTATGAAATGCCAATGTTCTTTCTTTACATCACCTTCAACTACAGACAAGTTTTAGGACGATGCTATGTTATGAAACTCGCATTGATTATGAACTTCCATCATCATACCTCTTGAAATTGTCACATTGCATGATATTCTAAACAATTTTATTATCTACGTAAATGCAAGTCAAACAATTAGTTAAAAGAATATTAACCATATATCTAAATGTATGCACAAATACAAGCAAAACATTGTGCCCATTCTAACATGACCTAATTAAATAAAATGCTAGAAGAAGACTAATATGCCTTAAGGTAGGAACACATGAGGGATATCAATACAATGAATAAACAAAAACAAGAAAGCTAGCAAACTCGTAAGCAACTAACTGGATATGACTCACCAGTAAGTCTACACAAACTAATGAGCACTCAATATAACTCACGAATCACTCATTAGGGTCACTCACCACTAATTCTTATTAAAGAAGTTAGATAAGAGTAAAAATTTCAAGAGGAAATGCTCTCAAAAGGAACTATGAATCTATTAATGGGAAAGCTAAGGTAGCTAATGTACAAAGGTGGCTTTTGTACTTACCATTAGTGATATGAATCAGACTAACGGACCTTTGACCCGTGCTTAAGCCCAAAGGCTGGAATGTATGGCCAGGAAAAATTTTTCCTCAAGCTGTTGTAATCTACCAACCTGGTGCATTAGCTAAGTTGGACCCTCCTGTACTCATCATTCGCCTCCAGTTGCCAACCTAAATTGAATTTAAACGTTAGCTCGACTCATCTGACCATCAACTCACCCGAGCCAAACCCGAGCCATGTTGAAAGTGTTTAAGGCAAATTCACCTCAGAAGAATTATCTACTTAGCTCAACATAACCAACCTACCACCCTTACTCAACACCTCAGCTCGGCAAAAAACAAATTGATCGTACAAAATTATTTTTTCTGCTAAAAAGTCATCCAGCCACTAGAAGCTACATGTTTGAGCAAGCGTGTGACAGAATCATCTGTACATAACACTCATTTTGTTGTATTTTCAATTGTACCCTTATTATTCCTTGTACGTTTCTTCTTTTAGATAATACCCTTTTAGTATTTTCCATTTTAGGCAAGTTACCCTAATTTTTCAGATATAAATACCTACTGTATATGTAGCCACAATCATCTTATCATCAATATACTGAATATTCTTCCTTTTGTGAACACTACTCTTGTTATGTTGTTTACTTACCTCACTCTTATCTTAATCCTTAAGTAAGGCTAGGTGGTGAATAACCTCACCAGACCACCTCGTACTTCATATTGAGTTATCCCATGAGTCCTCAAAAGTTCCATTGGTGTGTCATATCCTTTGGAACGGTTCTTGGGTTTGCTTATCTTACTTTTTCTATTATTTCACGCAACTTCCATCTTGTCCTTCAAGCTTTCTGTAAGCTTAGACCTACCCCTATGGCCAGCTTTGTTTGTCCTTAACCTTAGTCCCTATCATCTTAGTATCAAAGTGGAGGTTTTATTTGGGTAAGTTGTATTCGGATCTTTGTGAAGTAGTGTTTGCAATAATAGTGTATCAAAGTCATGTAGAGATATATTGAAGTGTTCAAGTAAGTAAAAGAGTATAGTAATTCGATTTCGTATATACTCTATTTTGCCCTATTTCAAGCATATGAAAATAAAGCAAGTTTCAGTTAAGTTTATTGTTCATTGGTGTAATTATGTTTGCGGATTCGTTGGACATTTGTGCATGTTGGAGTAGTAACTATTGTACCTCAAATTTGAAGTTTATTTATTGATTTTTGTCAAGAAGATGATTGATCCAAGTGTTAATGCCGGTATTGGAGACGATGATAGTGGTGTTGTCCATCATAGACAATGACCCTAGAGCACCCTTAGGAGTATAGATGAATGACTCAATGAAGTGGCTAACCTCTTAGTTAATCTAACCAAAGTTGTTCATGCAATGGCCTATTGACCTACTGAGACCATGCAGAATACCTTACAAGTTACCTGACTTACTAAAGGACAAAACCTACCTCGATAAGTTCGAGGTAAAGGAGTAAGGAAACGAGCTCGATGAAGGATTGACTTGGGAGATATGGATGATGATGAAGAAGAGGAGTATAATGAAGAATAAGAGCGAGCTAGAGAACCCTGAGCTACTAACCATGTGAAGCTTTAGGTTCCAAGCTTCAATGGTTCTAGGAGTGCAGATGATTATTTGGATTGGAAGGAGAAGGTTGAGCATGTTTTATATTATTACTAGTATGAGGACCGAGAGAAGGTGAGGACTACTGCTGTTAAGTTCTCAGGATATGCCGCCATATGGTGGAAGAACTTTTAGATCATGAGAAGATGAGAAGGATATAGAAAGGTCAATACTTAGCTTGAGATGAAGAGGATAATTAGAAATAAGTTTGTGCTAGATACTTATTTGTAAGACACTTTTGCTCGGTTTCAAGAGCTGAGGTAAGGAGGTCAAACTGTTGACAAGTATGTTCAGGAGTTCTAAATACTCATGATTCGCTATGAAGCAGAACAGCCTTCAACCCAAACAGTGTCTAAATTCTTCACTAAATTAAGAAGTGATATCCAAGAGATTATGGAACTTCAGCAATTTACTACAATGGATGAGGCTATACGAATAACCCAACGAATGGAAAGATAGAGAAGGACCAGGATGCTAACCTAACCCCTAATGAGCTGACTTAGTCAGTCAAGCCGACCTATTTAGGGAAGCTACCGAGTTCAACCAAGTATTGAGCTAAATAAACGAAAAACTGTCAGGACTTAATAGAAAGGCCGACCTAATGGTGATGTGCTGACTCAAGCATATAAGAAAGGGCAAGAATCTAGAAGGAAGACCAGCCAAATCAACTGCTTCAAGTGCTAAGGGTTTGGGCACATGGCCACCCAGTGTCCGAATCAAAGAACCATAATTGTCAAGGGAGATGCCTTGACAATTATAGTAGATAGCACAAATGAGGAACTAGAAGAAGGGAAAGAAGTAGGAGATGAGACTATTATGAATATTAATGTCAACTTGATTGAAGAAGATGTGATTGTTGTGGACTTAGATAAGTTGACTCTAGTTATTTGACATACAATGAGTTTAGAATACTTACCCTGAGGAGGAATAGAGGGAGAACTTATTCCACATCACTTGCAAAGTGAATGATCAAGTGTGCACACTCATAAGGGATAGTGGGAGCTACACCAATGTGATATCTACCGACCTAGTTAAGAAACTGAAGCTACCAACTATCTCACATCCGAAGCTATACAAGTTGCACTAGCTGAATGAAAAGGGAGCACTACATGTCACTCATCAAATGCTACTATCAATCTCAATTGGAAACTATTCCAAGGAAATCCTTTATGACATGTTACCTATGTATCATCACATGTGTTGTTAGGCCAACCTTGGCTTTTCGATCGAAAGGTTATTCAAGACGGATTTAGGAACAACTATGCGTTTGAGAAGGATGGTAGGTGAATCACTTTGAACCCCTTAACCTAGAGTCAAGTGAGCAAACAACATGCTAAATTGGTTTAAGGATTGAAGAAGACCTTGGTATTGAGTCAAGCCGAACTCTGAGAAGCCCTTAAGGCCGATGTGCCAACTTTTTTGCTAGTTAGGCAACTGTTAGAACTGAATGAGATGATAGAACTACCCTTAAAGGTCAGGGAACTACTAAAGGAATATACCAATCTGGTCTGGAATAGCTACCCAAAGAATTACCCCCATTTCAAGGCATTGAACATTGTATTGACTTAATACCTGACGTTGTCTTACCAAACAAGCTAGATCAGATGAATCCCGGGCAGGTTGTTGAGCTCCAAAGGCAAGTCAGTGAACTTCTACAAAGAGGATATGTGAGGGAGAGTCTTAGACCCATGTTGTACCTACGTTACTTGTGCCAAAGAAGGATGGAACTTGTCGTGTGAGTGTAGATAGCAGAGCTATCAACAAGATTATGATCAAGTAAAGATACCCCATCCTAAAGCTATACAATATGTTGGATGAACTAAGTGGTCCAAGAGTATTCAACACGATAGGTCTAAAGTCAAGATACTACCAAATCCAAATGAGACAAGGGGATGAATGAAGGACTACTTTTAAAGCCTAACATGGCCTGTACGAGTGGATGGTCATGCCTTTTAGACTATCAAATGCTCCAAGTACTTTCATGAGGCTAATGAATCATGTTTTGAGAAATTTGATCAAAAAAAATTTCATTGTCTACTTTAATGACATCTTTGACTACAGTACCGACCTAGCTATGCACACTGATCATCTCAAGGCTATCTTTGATGTCCTCCAAGCAGAAAGGTGTTCAAAAACTGGAAGAAATATTGTTTCTGTCAAGAAGAAGTGATCTTCCTAGGATATGTAGTTGGTGGAAGAAGATTGAGAGTGGATGAAGATAAGGTACAAGCCATTGTTGAATAGCCAACCCTGACCTCCTATGCTAAGGTGAGAAGTTTTCATGGGTTAACATTGTTCTATCGACACTTTATCCAAAGATCCAGTACTATTGCCATACATCTGATTGAGCTTATAAAGAAGAATGTGAAGTTCAAGTAAGGAGAAGAAGAGGAGAGAAGAGAAGATTTACCAAAGTGAAAACGAGGTTGACATCTACCCAAGTCTTTACTCTACCCAACTTTGAAATAGTGTTTGAGTTTGAATGTGATACGTCAAGTGTTGGCATCAGAGTTATACTAATACAAGAAGGATGACTTGTTACATATTGTAGCAACAAGCTTAAAGGACTACAATTAAACTATTATGTATATGATAAAGAACTTTTAGCCCTAATTCGAGCTCTTCGTGTATGGCAACATGATCTCCTACCAAAAGAGTTTTTCATATACATAGATCATAAGTCCTAAAGGTATTTACGAAGCCAAACCAAACTTTCCAAGTGCCAAGCCCGATGGATTAAGTTCCTTGAGGGATTTAACTTTGTCATTAAGTACATGCAAGGCAAGAATAATATGGTTGATGATGCCTTGTCAAGAAGATATGTCCTTCTCATTGAGCTGCAGACAAGATTGTTGGGTTTTACTAGCATAAAAGAACAATATCAAGATGATCCTCATTTTGGCCCCATATATAAGAACTATAGAGAGGGAAGAACGGTAGATGAGTAACATGTAGAGGATGTTTATCTATTTAAAGGTAGCAAGTTATATATGCCAACCTATTCAATGAGAGAACTACTGGTGAGAGAAGCCCATAATGGAGGACTTTTTAGACACTTTAGAGAGTGAAGAATGTATGAGTTGTTGAATGATAGATTTTGCTAGCCTTGAATGAAGCGTAACGTGCATTGTGTGATTAAGAGATGTGCCATTTGTAAGAAAGCAAAAAGCTAAGTAGAACAAGGAAAAGCAATGCCCCTACCTACCCCAACCAAAGCATGAGTTGACTTGAGTATGGATTTTGTCCTTAGATTACCTCAAGCAACCCGAGGCAAAGATTCTATGATGTTTGTTGTAGATAGGTTTAGCAAGATGGCACACTTCGTGCCCTACACCAAGACTAACGATACTTCAGCTATTGCTTCTTTATTTTTCCAAGAAGTAGTTCACTTACATAGAGTACCGAAGAATATGGTATCTAACAGAGATCTAAAATTTCTAAGCCATTTCTGGAGAACACTTTAATGTTGGATGGGCACCAAATTATTGTTTAGTATCTCCTATCATCCCCAAACTAATGGCTAGACAGAAGTGGTCAACTACACTCTAAGATCACTACTCTGAGCTATAGTAGGAAAGAAGTTAACTAATTGGGATGTCTGTCTGCCTGTTGTTGAATTTGCTTACAATAGGACATTATACGCCACTACTGGACATGCCTCATTTGAAGTCATCCATGGTTTTAACTTGGAACTACCCTTTAATCACACCTCGATGCCACCCATTAACCTAGAAGATCTAGAAGCAAGGATCTGAGCCCAATCCATCCAACAGATCTATCAATAAGTTACCCAACAGATTGACTAAGCTACTAAAAAACTAAAGGAGAAAAGCAAAGGAAGGAAGACCAAGCAGTTTTAGCCTAAAGATCAAGTGTGGTTATACCTGAGTATGGAAAGATTCCCTAAGAAGGGGAAGAACAAACTATTTGCCTAAGCTATAGGACCATTTAGGAAACTCCAAAAGATCAATGATAATGCATATTAACTTAAGCTTTCAAAAGACTTTAGAGTGTTAGATGTGTTTAATGTTGTTGACCTCAACCTCTACCGACTTAAGGAGAACTTAGACAAGGACCAGCTAGATTTGATCCCAAATCCCAATAAGTTTGGTGCAGATGATAGGAATCAGATGACTGGACCCTCAACCCGTGCTCGAGCTTAAGCTCGAGGATTGGAAAGTATGGCCAGGCGAATTCTTTCCTTAAGACACACTACCAAAGAGTCCAAGCTGTTGCAATTTGCCAACCTGATGTACTGGCCAAACCAAACCCTTTTGCACTTATCATTCACCTCCAATTACCGACCTGATTTCACTTAACGTCGGCTTGACTCGTCCGACCATCGTCTCAGTCGACCTAAACTCGAGCCATACTGAAAGTGTTCGAAATGAATTCACCTCAAAAGAATTATCTGCTCAGCTCGACATAACCAACCTACCACCCTTGCTCGGTAACTCAACTCGGCAAAAAACAAACCGATCATACAATATTATCCTTTTTACCAGAAAGTCATTTAGCCACTAAGAGCCATGTATATGAGTAAGCGCATGACAAAATCATCCATACAAAATACTCATTTTTTGTATTTTCAATTGTACCCTTATTATTCCTTGTACATTACATATTTTAGATAATACCCTTTTAGTCTTTCCCATTTTAGGTAGGTTGCTCTAGTTTTTCAAGTATAGATGCCCACTGTACATGTAGCCACAATCATCTTATCATCAATATACTGAATATTCTTCCTTTCATGAACACTACTCTTGTTAGTTTATTTACTTACCTCACTCTTATCTTAACCCTTAAGTAAGCCTAGGTGGTAAGTAACTTCACGAGACCACTTCGTGCGTCATATTAAGTTATAACGTGAGTTCTCAAAAGCTTCGTTAGTGTATCATATCTATTGGAGTTATTCGTGGGTTTACTTATCTTACTTTTTCTGTTCTTTCGCATGACTTCCATCTCATCCTTCAAGCTTTCTATAAGCTTAGATCACCCCTACAACCAACCTTGTCTGTCCTTGGCCTCAATCCCTATCATCTAGGGTTCGTAAATAGAAATGACCAAAAGGGTAACATATAAATGTAACATAAAAGATATTTCTAGTATATAAGCCTAAAGGACTAAAATAGGGAAAGACACAAGGGAGTATGCTAGAATGTCAGAAGATTTATCATGGGATCTAGTGCGATAGTGACACTTATCAGGCTTGGGTTATTTCCTTTTATAAAAGTAGGAAGGAGAATAACACCCGACTAGTCCCTAGCTAAGCTAATGCTCAGATCTTTAAATAACTTGGCAACTTGGATGGATAGTTTGGCATGCATAAAAGCTTTGAAGAGGTTAGATCGACCATTTAGACCCAGGTCAATTTGAGTAGATGGATAGCTTGGCTCAGTTACTAGTTGGCTCAGTATTTGGGAAAAGTACAACAAAGCTAGGTCATCCAACCTACCTAAGGTTAGGTTGATAACCATACTCACCTGGATTAATGTTTCGTGTTCCACTTAGATGAAGGGCATTGAGCCTTGAATTGGGTAGGAACCTTCATCCCACACTAGTTCTTAAGCTAAGATCCATTAAGTAAAACCTTGTAATCACATAGCTCGGTTCTTGGTGATGGGTTTAGGGACTTAATTCCTATCAAAAACTTTATATAACAGAAGTATGAACTCTCTTAGTTTTTAAGAAGCTTTTGGGTGTTTACTAAATATTACTTAAGACACTTAAAGAGAAATGTTCTTCAATTATTGATTGAAGTAAGGAAATAATAATGCATAATTCTAAATGAAAAGAAAAGGAAGGAATGATCTTATATGGATGAAGCGTTCCTTTATAACCTTTTGTGTATACTAGTGAACAAAATGTTATGACTTTAAATCATTACACCGAACGTGGAGTTAAACTAAAGAAGTCATGTAGTTATACTCCAAACTTGATTATATCACACAGTCAAGCACTAGGAAGTGGTAACTATTGTTCATGAATCGTATGCAAATCCTATTAATTGCCATAACAAGTCATATGGTCACATTCTAGGTGGTTTTAAGCTATGATATTGATTTAACTATGGTTGATACTAACTTAGATTAGATTAATCTAGCATACCTCTTTGTGCTAAAAATGGATACAATAATTAGTAGTAGGTCTTGCATAGAACATATTATGTTGATAAACTAAGATTTTTGGATAATTAATTTAAGATTCACAATGAACATAGTAGTAAACAAGTTAGAAAATGAGTCAAAAAGGTAAATTCTACATTAAAATGGTTTTTAGCAAAATGGACGTATAAAAAATAAAAATATGATTTTCATGAGATCAATTAAAGCAAGTGTTAAATTGGGGAAAAAATACTTTAAGAGTATGATTATAATGCAACAATATAACTAGAAACTGATTGTCATATTAAATGGGAAATTAGGAGCTCAAATGATGAAATTTTGTTAATTGGACTTGACTTCAATCGAAAATTAAGTGCTATATGTAAGTTAAACCCTTGAAAAATTTTGGTAAATCAAAGTTCCGGTTAAATCAACTAAACCTTGTAAATTCTTAATTTATTGTTTAATTAACTATAGTTATTTGAAGATGGGATTAAATGCTTAATCTAAGTGAGTGACTAACACCCATCAAGTGTTCTGTTACATGCATCTGTATTTAGCATTTAATTATGTATATGGCATGTGATTAACATAAAAATATATTTATTGTTTAAGCATTGGTTATGCATGTTTAGACACTTATTCCAAATACAAGACAAGTACACAAGTCATCATTAACCTACAATAGGCAATAAAGTAGATTAGAAAATTGCAATGAAATAAAGGATTAGGTATAGATGTGGTTTAACTATCTATAGTATGTAGTTTTTTATATAAGTCATTGATTCATTAGCAATAAACATTAAAGTGGATCAAGACATTTAGGTAAAGTAGCTTAATATGACATTGGATAACTACTCCTATTGAGGGGTTAGGTATAGGATAATGAAAAATGATAAATTAAATTTATGGAAAAATCACTTCTCATTGATCTCATAACTTGTGACAATCATCAATAGTCAATTCGCCTCTTACTCATGCCATATGAGCCTTGAAGTTAGATCTGCAATCTTATGTTGCTCATATAACATAGGTAGGAGGTAGATCGACTACCGATAGGTTTCATAAGCTAGGAGATTGGAGTAAAATGATTACTCTAAGCACCTCTAACATTACTAGAGGTAAGACTTTTGACTATAAAATAATTACTAGAGTTTATATGGGACTAACAATCCAAAAGGTAGCGATTTTTGTTGTTAGATGTCATATATGACAAGGCTAAATGAAAACTTAAACCTAAATCAGGTTATTGTTATGCCAGATTCTTCATTTATTCCCGTTAATTGTAATTATGCATGTAACATGAACATAGAATTGTTTGTTGCCTACTTCTTAGGTTACTTGTTAGTCCTTTACTTATTCTTCAAGGACCTTTTTGTTTTTAAGGCATAAACTAATTGCTAATTAAGATGTGATCGAGTGTTACAAATGCTGTCTTTTCCATCTTTCTTCACTAATAGGGACATATGGTTGATTAGAAATCTTTTAGGCTCAAAGTATGCTAGTTAACTTGATGATACCCATGCTTTGTATCATACCAATAATCATGTTATATGCAACTCATAGTTAACATCACGTATACAATTATAAAGAAGCAACATTGTATCGATGTACTACACATAATGACTTTTTTCAAGTATAGAAGACACATATTCATCGCACATCAATAGTTAATGTCCTTAAAATTAAGTCATCAAATGTATTTATGTGATCTCAATCACTTTAATGTATAATATAGATCACCTGTCAAGAGTCAGTGTTCTATCTTAACATCACCATCAACCATAGATAAGTTTTAAGAATACTACTATATTAGGAAACTCCCATTGATTATGAAGTTCTACCATTATACTTCTTAACATTATCACATTACATAATATTCTAAACAATTTTATTATTTATGCAAATGCAAGTCAAACTATTACGATAAAGAATATCAACCATGTATATACATATATGTACATACAGTTGTAAACATGAACCTGAACATTCTGCATGTTCTAACATGACCTAATTAACTAGGTTGCTAGGGGAAGACTTTGTGTTATAGAATTAGGAACTCTCTTACTTATTCTTTAAGGAGCTTCCAAGTGTTTACCAAGTATAGCTTAACACACTTAAAGAGAAATGGTCTTGAATTATTAATGGAACAAAAACAACAATAATTCACCATTCTAAATGATAAGAAAAAGAATGAATGATCTTATAAGGATGAAGTTATTCTTTATAACGTTTTATGTATACCGTAGACAAAATGCTATGACTATAAATCATTAAACCTAACACTAAGCTGAGCTGAACAAGTCATGTGGTCATACTTTGCATGTGTCTAAGACATGATATTAATTTAATCGTGGTTAATACTAACTTAAATTAAATTAATCTAGAAAACCTAGTTATGCTAAAAATGGATAGACTAATTAGTAGTGGGTAATGCAAATGGAACAAATTATGTTAATAAACCAAAATTTTAGGATAATTAATTTAAGATTAGTAATAAATATAGTATTAAACAAGTTGGAAATGAGTAAGAGAAAGTTGAAATCTATGTTAAGATAGGTTTTAGTTAAATGGAAGTTGTCACACCCCAAGAGTGGCAGAATCGTAATACTCCCATTGTGTACACTAAACTATGATAGAAGCTGGCCACGAAGCTGCTATCATAGACTTGGTTATACACAAGTCACATAGAACTAAACAACTTTAAAGCATCTTTAGCTCAATATCTAAAATAAAATAGAGACATTTGATTAATATAATTCTTTTTAAAAATAACAAAAATTTACATGGATTTTTTTTACAAGAAAATTTATAAAAGAATCTAATTTTCTTTTTACAATAAATATAATATTACAAGTTAATCTAGGTCATACAAATGGCCTAGTTGACTTTGAATGAAAGACAAAAAGAATATTCTAAATTCATTCGCTCCTTATTCTAGACTCATTGCCCCTCTTTTGTACGTTTAGGAATTGGTTGATCTTTGTGTCTATCTTTTTGGATTTGCAAAAGAACCTATTAGGATATGAGCAACCATCGTCAATAAGGAGACGAAGACGGAGACGGAGATTGAAGCATAGAAACAACAACAATCAAGCAGGATTGTAAATCAGCTAGTTAGATGCGATGCAATGCAATAAGAATATATCATTTGTACAACGTTATCCAGTTCATCATAAAGTTAGAGAAATTACATTCGCTCTAACTCAAGTTGAGGTTTTTTTTTTTTCTAGGTAATGGAGGCATGCTTCGACCACAATACTTTTCGACTAAACCTAAGCTTATGCAATGAAGGTACGCTCCTCTCAAGACTTCTTTGAACCCACTACCCCTAACCTTACTATGACCCCTTCTCCTATCACTTAGTTTGGCCTTAAGAGTAGGAGAAGACCAATTATAGCTACCTCATTGAAGGGTTAATATTTGGTCGAAAATCCTAACCGCTTTCCCTAGTTGGTTGCAATGTGTGTTTGGTTAGTATTTATGTCCAATTTTTAGCTTAATCCATTTTAAAGGTGTCCAACCATTTTCAAACAATCAAATCAAGGAGCATAACATAACAAAGTAATCATAACATATAGTATAACAATTAAACAATACAACAAACAGTGTTTAAGTACACATGTTGCATACAAACAATCAACTACTTTATAACCACAAATAAGTATACACATTAGCTTCTTAGTACTTTTATATAGTGCTTCAAAATACCATTAAGCATTGATCTCACTTATTAGAATTCATAGTCGCCCTTACAAGTTGAAAACGTTGTTCCTTCCATCGTTAGCGATCCCTATATCAAAAATCATATTTCAATTCCTATATAGTTCATTGAAGTTACAATGTTATAATCATTATACTTGTGGTTAGGTTTATTGTTATACTTCTAATATTTACTAAGTGTTGGTTATGTGTATTAAGTGTTATTACCTTTATATAGGTTATTTAAACCTTCTATTAGGTTTATAGTATCTTCTATATGATCTTCTACGAGGGTCTATTAGGTATGTGTTACCTTCTATTCAAGCTTCTACTAGAGTTTTAACTCATATTCTTTAATATGAAACCTTCTACATAACCTTCTACTCAACCTTCTGCTAAGATCTTTAGTTATATTCTTTTTTTTACTAGACCTTCTACTCAACCTTCTACTAGTGTTGTGACTAATGCCTCTTATTAAATAGACCTTCTACATAATCTTGTATAGGAATTTTGTTTATAGTTTCTACACTAAGAAACCTTTTACTAAAGTTTTTATAACTATGGCTTATAATCAACTTGACCAGGGAAGCTCTTACAATACCTTCTACAGGTCAACAATTTGCACCAGCATCTATAGAACCTTCTACAACTATTAATTTCTACAACCAGCTGCTTCACCATCTCATCCAAAACTTCTACAAAAGCTTTTGCAGCTACCAGATTTGTCCAATTTCACCAAAAACATCGCATTTTACAATTTCCTTCACTTAATTCAAGTTCACCTTAGTTGAAAATCCACCAATATCAACCAGCATGCTTTGGAACTCATCCACAGCAACATACACAACTTGAAATTCAACCAAAAAAATTGTCAAACGCAACTAGTTGACTCAATATATCTAAAATACATAATTAGGGGAGAAAATCATAGTTTTTAAGGTGAAAATACTTCATATATAACAACTAAATTTTTCAATTTACTATTGATTTTTAAATATTTTTATCATGATTTTTAAAGATTTTTAGCAAAAAATGATCAATTTATCAACTTAGTGAAAATGCCCATAAGCATTTAATTAAAAATCATCTAGTTTTGAAAAAAAAAAAAACATCTTTTCATAAAATCCCTTACTTCTACTTAAAAATTCAAGATCAATCTACTACTTGTAACAAAAAATTATTAAAAGAGGTGGTAGAAAATCAAATCTAAAAAGATCTTAAAATTAAGGCTATCAATTTTTCAATAACTAAAAATTAACCCTAATAAAATAAGTTTTAGGAAAACTATTTACATAGAAATTATCTATATAATATAGGATGCTTATAGAAAAATTTTGAAAAAAAAAAAATACATCGTTTGGTCTATTAAAAGTCAAATCAAAATTCGACTCCATGATGCCTTTTTCTTAAGGGTGATATATAAGATATGAACATTTTGAAAAAATGATATTTTTTCGTGAAATTATATTAAAAATAACTTGTGAATACAATTTTCCATAATTTTCTCATAAAATTTACTATTTTTAACAATTTATTGAAAATTGTGAAAAATTGAAACTTACCATCACCATTTGCTCTAGCCACCAGGCACAGCCTCCTCTATCAAGAGGTGGTGGCCGCTCAATTCGGGCAGTTGCTTGATTGGTGTTCTACGCATGCTTAGTGTCATATTTTCTTTCATTTTCCTTCATTTCCTAAAAGTCCAATGGAGCTTCTGCAAATTCTCTTGAATTGAACTTCTAGCCAATAGTGTAAGTTGAGGGAGAAATGGGTTTTTTATAGTGATTTGATTAGTGGTTTGAGTTATTGCACAGAAGACATGTTTCAAAGTTACTTCCTTTCTCATGCCATTTGTCATTATTGTCTCCCAAAAACCATTAACTGAAATTCGTCATTTTCAAAACCATGATCCCACATTATGGTTTTTTATTTTTTATTTTTTCAAAACTATCAACTCTAATCCATGGAAAATCCATAGTTTTCTAGAACTATAAGTTCTCCTTTATTTACCATTTTATTATATTTATTACTTTATGATAGTTTTAACTTTATGTGAAAACTTCTACTAAATCTCCTACATTGTAAGCTTAGTTACTTATACTCAATTATCATCATCATCATTATTAAATATTTCCTATCATTTACTAGTTTTCTTATTTATTTAATTTAGTTCTAAGTTTGATTATATTTTGGTTTGTGGTTTTCGCAACTCCGAAATTTAACTAATTCTTTGGAGTCCTATTGTTAATATTGAGGCTAAACGGTCAAATTTTGCAAATCCTTAAATTTGCAAGATTGAGCTTCTATGATTGTAGCTAGTTAAATCTCTTGTTTATTTTCATTGTTATTATTTTATAATGTTGTTTCATGTAACTTTGTTATATTTTATTATTATTTATTTTATGTTCAAGATATCTTGGAGTCAAGTCTCAAATTTCATGATTTTCTTATTTCAACAAATAATGAATAAATTTGAAAATTTTTAGCTTTTAAGTTGCATTAGTTATTTTATAATTTGATTTCGAATACCTAAAATCTTTGTATAGCTTTAGCCAATTTGTGGCCCTGACATGTTTACTCAATTATAGTGAGGAAATTTATCAAATGTCCAAAATTTTGGTTTTAAGATCCTAATTGCCAAATTGCAAGTCTTACAAATGTTTAACCAATAAAATATGATTTTCATGAGATCAATTAAAGCAACTGTTAAAATGGGAATTTTTTTAAGAGTATGATTATAATTTATTAATATAATTAGAAACTAATAATTAAATTCAATGGGAAATTAGGGAGCTAAGGATGAAATTTAAACTCAAGAATTCAAGTAAAAATTTGGAAAACCCAAAAACTTTAGTTCAATCTTACTAGAGCTACTCTCTTTAACTTGGTTCTGTTAATTGGACTTGACTTCAAATCGAACCAATTGAGTGTTATATGTGAGTTAAACCCTTAAGAAAGTTTGGTAGATTGAAGTTCTAAATAAATCAACCAAACCCAATAAATTCTTAATTTATTATTTATTTAATTACATTTATTTTGAGATGGGATTAACACATAATTATCGCATTCGAAGTGAGTGACTAACACCCGTCGGAGTGTTTTATTGCTTGTGTCTATACTTAGTATTTTATTATATATATGACATATGATTGAAATGGAAATAATCCGATTAGATGTTAATTGTACACGATAATTTGTTTCTTGATTGTTAGTTATGCATATGGAGATGCTTATTCCTATTGTGAGATAGGGTTTATAAGTCATTGTTAACATAAGATAGACACTAAAACAAATTTGAAAAACGAAATAAAATAAATGGATTAGGTTTAGATGTAGCATACCTATCTGTAGTATGGAGTTTTTTTATATAGGTCATAGATTGATTAACAATAGACATTTAACTAGATCATGACATTGGGGTGAAGTAGCTTAATAGGTTAAAGACACCTACTCCTAACAAGGGGTTGAGTATATAGCAATGAATAATGATAGTTTAAATGTATTGAGAAATCACTTTTCACTAATCTCATAATTTGCGACAATCATCAATAGTTCGTTCGACTCTTACTTATGCCATATGAGTCTCAAAGTTAGATCTACAATCTTATGTTGCTCATACGACATAGGGAAAAGGTGGATTGACTATCAATGATTGTCATAAGCTTAGAGAAATTATTACTTTAAGTGCCTCTAACATTACTTGAGGAAAGATCGTAACTATAAACTAAATATAAGGTTTAGACGAGACCAATAAACCAAAAGGTAGAGACTTTTGTTGTTAAATGTCATCTAACAAGACTAAATGAAATTGTAAACCTAAATCAAGGTGATGTTGTGCCAAATTGTGCATTATTTTTGTTAATAGTTGTTATACATGCAACATGAACTATGAGCTATTTTTTGCCTATTTTCTTTGATTGCTCCTTAGTTTTTGACTTATTCTTCAGGAACCCCTTTTATTTTTTAGGTGTACATTAATTGCTAAGTGAGATAAGATTAAGTGCTACAAATGCTAAAAATGTCTTCTTTGTCTTTCTTCACTAATAGGGACATATGGTTGATTACACATCTTTTGCGCTTGAAGCATGCTAACCAACTTGATGGTACCCATGCTTTGTTTCATATCCAATAACCGTGTTATGTGCAACTCACAATTAACATTACATTTACTAAGAAACAACACTTGTATTAGCATACCGCATGTAATGACTATTTAAAGACTAACACTATGTTTGGATGGAGAGAAGGAATAGGGGAGGTAAAGAAAGTGGGACTTTCAAGAAGAATTCCTTTCTTTAAGGAAGGAGTATAAGGGAGAGGGCAAAGATTTAGAAGGGAAAACTTTTCTTTGACCCACAAAAATATTCTCTTCAAATGTGGAATTCATAACGAATTGATGGAAATTTAATATTGTACCCTTAAAATAAAAACAAATTTAAAGTTAAGTGGAGGCCTTTAATTTCTTTCTTCTTTAATTCATTCTTCCCACTTTCTTTCCTTCATAATTGTTTCCCTC
Organism: Lumnitzera littorea; assembly: GCA_024138015.1. Lineage (NCBI taxonomy): Eukaryota > Viridiplantae > Streptophyta > Magnoliopsida > Myrtales > Combretaceae > Lumnitzera > Lumnitzera littorea. The sequence continues at coordinate 51,233,409 of JAMXBB010000011.1, forward strand.
TTCCCAAATATAGTGTAAAGAACCGTTGCTCATTTCATGTATTAAGGAGGGAATCATCACACATTAATAGGTAATGTCCTTAAAATCAAGTCCTTCAATGTATATATGTGATCTCAGTCACTTATATGTATGACTTGGACCGACTATCAATAGTATAGTGAGTATGATAATAAGGCATGACTTATGTAGACTACTAAATGCCGGTGATCTCTCTTAATATCAACATTAACCATAGACAAGTTTTAAGACTGCTACTATGTTATCAAACTCTCATTAATTATGAACTTCTATCATTATACTTCTTGACATTGCCATTACATAATGCTACAAACAATTTTACTACTTATGCAAATGTGAATCAAGCAATTATGATTAAAAAATATTAACCATATATGCATACATGTATGCACACATACGTGTAAACACGAACCTGAACATTATGCACATTTTAACATGACCTAATTAAATAGGTTGCTAAAGGAAGACTTTATATTATAGGATTATATAACTCTCTTATTTTGTTTTTAAGAAGCTTGTGATTTGCCAAGAATTAGTTAACATACTTAAAGAGAAATCTTCTTGAATTGTTGATGGAAGTAAAATGACAATAATTCACCATTTTAAATGAAAAGATAAAAAAGGAATGATCCTATTAGGATGAAGTGTTTCTTTGTAACCTTTTTAATATACCATAGATAAAATGCTATGACTATGAATCATTAATCCTAACATTAAGCTAAACTGTCTAAGTCATGTGGTCATACTCCAAACTTGATTATATCACATAATCAAGCACTCGAAAGTGGTAATTGTTGTTTGTGAATCTTATGCAAATTCTATCAGTTGCCATGACAACTCATGTGGTCATAGTTCGGATGGTTATGAGACATGATATTAATTTAATTATTGTCAATCCTAACTTAGATTAAACTAATCCAAAAAACCTACTTATGCTAAAAACCAATAGAGTAGTTAGTTGTAAGTTTTATTAATGGAACATATTTTGTTAATAAACTAAGATTTCAAGATAAGTAATTTAAGATTAATAATGAATGTGGTATTAAACAGGTTAGAAATGAGTAAGAGAAAGGTAAAATCTACATTAAAATGGGTTTTATGTTAAATGGATGCCTCACAAATAAAAATATGGTTTTTAGGAGATTAATTAGAGAAAGTGTTGAAATGGGAATTTTTTAAGAGTATGAATTTAATGCATTAATATAATAGAAAACAATGGCAAGTAGCGAGTCAAGTAATGAAATTTGAACTCAAAAATTTGAGTAAAAATTTACCACTCTCTCTAACTTAGTTTTGTTAATTGGACTTGAGTTAAATCAAACAAATTGAGTGCTATACATGAGTTAAAACCCTTGAGAAAGCTTGGTAGATCAAAGCTCCAATTAAATAAACCAAACCCTATAAATTCTTGATTTATTTTTTAATTAATTACAATTATTTTAAGATGGGATTATCTTATAATTAGCGCAATCTAAGTGAGTGATTAACACACATTAAGTGTTTTGATGCTTATGTTTGTACTTAGCATTTAATTATGTATATTACAAGTGATTGAAATGGAAATAATCCGATTGGACCCTAATTGCACATATATTCCTAATGTAGTACGAGATACACAAGTCATCATTAACCTATGATAGGTAATAAAGCAAGTTAAAAAGTTAGGGAAAAAATAAAGCGAGTTGGAAAATTGAATTGAAATAAATAGATTTGGTTTAGTTATGGGATACATTTCTATAATATGGAGTTTTTTATTCAGGTCATAGATCATGACGCTAGTTATCACATTGGGGTGAATTATCTTAATAGGACATAGCATGCTTACTCCTAATGAGGGGGTAGGTACATGACAATAAACAATGATAATTTAAGTGTGTAGAAAAAGCAATAGGAAGCAATTTAGGGTAATGGATTTAACACCAAAGCTCATTTAAGAGAGACAAGTTATAGACATGCAATGGTGGCAATTTAGTATGCAGGAAAAGTTGGTTGGAAGTAACATAAGATTGTAGATCTAACTTTAAGGCTCATATAACATAAGCAAGAGGTAGGTTGACTATTGATGATTGTCCAAGTTATGAGATCGATGAGAAGTGATTACTTTAAGCGCCTCTTATATTACTTAAGGCTAGACATGTGACTATAAACCAATTGCTAGAGTCTAGATGGGACCTACAAACCAAAAGCTAGTGACTTTTTTCCATAGGTGCCATATGATAAGACTAAATGAAAATGTAAACATGAATCAGGTTAATGTTATGATTGATTGTGCCTTTATTTCTATTAATTGTAGTTTGGCATGCAAATTGTTAAGCTTTTACTTATACCTTAGGGATCCTTTTGTTTTTTAGGCATTCTAGTCAAACTCAATAATGCCCTTTAAAATTTAGATGTTTTGTCTCTTATCTAATAATCGTGTTATGTAAAATCATCCATTATGTTTTCTAGGGTAAGGCAATATATGTATGAAAAAGTAATAGTTTCAAGTTTAGAGAACACATACTCATTTCTTATATTAAAAGGGAATGATTGCACATTAATAGGTAATATCCTTAAAATCGAGTCCTTCAAATGTATTTATATGATCTTAACCATTTAAATGTATAACTTGGATCGCCTATCTCAAGTGTAGTGAGAATGATAATAAGACATAACTTGTGAGCACTGTAAACTCGTGTATTAGATTTCAAGAGTTTGTAGTCTTACATATTGGATTCTGAGTAAATAATTTAGGGTGTACGTAGAAGTTAACCGATTAGGATAACACTTCACGTATGGGTCATAGGAGTTAGACGATGACATGCCGTGAGTCCGAAATGTTGAAATATAATAAAATAATAGAACTATAGCTAAAAATAGATAATTTTACTAAATTATGATATATTGTAATGTATCCTGTATAAACGCATAAATTAGGTAATGGAAAATAAGTAAACATTAGTGATAAATTATTTGAATACAAAAATTATAAAGTGACTTAAAATAATATATAAATGTAGCATGTATACATCAGGTATAATTATTATATATACATATATACCCCAAAAATGCTTAAAACACTCTAAACTAAGTATAATTAACCAATTAATTACAAGAAAAATCATAAAAAAATTTGCTAAAAAAATTAACGAAACATCAAATTCACTTGTGTGAGGTGTGGACAACTCCTAAGCCAACTATTGATGGATTAAACTATCCTTAGGACACTTAGCAACATTAAAAGACTATAGTATATAAGCTTAATTGGAGAGAGAAAAGGCCATTTTACAATCTACAACCTAGGAAATATCATCAGCTCTCTCTAGAATGTTGTTTAGCTCCTTAGGATTATAGAAAAATTATAAGATCAAGAAGAACAAAGCAAAAAAAAAATTCTAGAAAAATTAGAAGTAATACTATGCAAATTGAGCATTTTAACATAACCGAAGCACGGAGGCTAGTTGGGTGTGAACCACCACCAACCCTTAATAGTGGAGGCAACGGCAAGGAATACCGATAGGGTGGTGGTTGGCATTGGTGGTTGAAGGCCAATTTTTCCAGTGAGTTGATTTTGGTACTCGAATTTCCTTAAAATTGTAAAAATATCAAATTAACTCTAAAAATTATGGAAATAACTTATTTGTACATATTTTTATATATAATTTTAGGGAAAATATCATATTGAAAAATTTTTAAGTAGATATAATACTTCCTTAAGAAACTAAGCAAAACTAATTAATTTTTTAAACAGTTTGAATAACCCTATTGACATAATTTCAACGTCAAACTTTTTTTTGGAGAATCCTTATATTGCATGTGAATATTGTATGAAGGGTTCTTGAACAAAAATTATTTTTATAATATTTATGGATTTTTTAACCTTTAAATTAGATAAAAAAAATATATCATTTTCCTGAGGATTTTGTATATAAAGCTTGATGAAACCCTTGGTGTTAGGTTCTAAGGTTTGTTTAGATCAAATTCTTCCATGAAGAATAATCTAGAGTTGTGTAGTTTGAGTGGGAGATAAAATATGGGCAAGTTAGTGAATTTAGGTTTAAAGCATTAATAGGTAAGTATGTGAATTTGAAGAGTTTAGTAGTATGGTGTTGCTTAGTATAATAAACCCGGTATATGAACATGATTTAACATGTCTATAATTTGGAATATGATGTTGGATAAGTTATTTCGAGTAAACTTGTAAAATAACCTTATTTGGATAGTTTTTCAGAAGGTTGGTCTAGTACAGTTCTTCAAAAGGTCGGTCTATTAGAAAAGTAAGTTAATTTCTGGTCTAAAAACTTAATCAGAGAGTTTTATGATATGAAATACTTGGCTAATATATCATCTGCAAGTTAACTAGAGAATTCTTAGTTATTAAGACTATTTTTAAATACTTCCTCAGAGAGTTCCTAATTAATAAGGATATTTTCAAATACTTCTTCAAAGAGTTCCTAGTTAACGAAACTATTTTTAGATACTTTCCTAAAGAGTTCTAGAATAAAGATTATGTTAACATTGTTAATCAAATACTTGTTCAAAAGGTTCTAAGGCAAAAACTATATTAAGATTAGTGTTCAAAACCTTGTTCAAAGACTTTAGTGATAAGTTAAAACTTAAAAAACCTATCTAAACTATATGTAAGACATTAAAAAATAAATAAATAAATAATAATCATATACTTTCTATTTAGTAAAAACTAAAATATTTATATTAATTGTTTAGGGACTTATGAAGGGATTAAGCACGAGAAGTAATATTAACTCTCATTGACATCAGGTAAGTTAGGATTGATACTTAATGGTATATTGGAGTATCATATCAGGATACTTAGAGAATTAAGAATACTTGTTTGTGGTTGTAGCTAGATTATTTCTACGTATGCTATGTGTGTACTTATGATACTAATTAATTTTAGGAGTTGAACTTTGAGTGTTTTTTTCTGCTTGAACTTAGCATATATCACATGTATGAACTTGATTGCTCACCTTATAATCTAAACTAATCTTAAAACGACTAAAATCTAACTTGACATTCACGATAACCCAATAAGGATAATGATTAGGTTATCAAACTAAATACCAACACTTCAATGAAGATAGCAGAAATGATCATTTTCTTACTCTTAATCAAACTAAGTAACAAGAGAAGGGGTTGCAATAAGGTTGGGAACCGTGGTTCAAATGTTGTCTAGGGAGGAGAGTAGCTTCCTTACACAAGCTCGGATGTAATCTAATAGTGTCACAATAAAACTCCTCAAAATCTAAGTTAAAGTGGATGAAATTTCTTTAACTTCACAATAAACCAGTCAAACATTGTAGGATGATCTGTCATTTGCTTAATGCATTTTTGCATTTAATTAATGATTGAACAACCATATTTATTAATGTACTCTTATAACTCTGTCACTTCTTATTGAGCTAGTTGAGCTCATATCCCAATAAATTATTTTGCAAGTATGGAGTAGTATCCAAAGATGTCTCGTTACCATAATCCATGGGTTAGTTTCGACAGGCCGAGAAGTGAGGAGTTAAAGACTATGGAATGGATCAATGTACATGTTGTTTTTTTTTTTTTCTTTTATAAGAAAACTATAAGGTCTTCCTAGGAGGCCTTATAGTTTTCATTGGCTCGCTAATGTATTTATGTTATGTAATGAGGTTTTCTTGTAGAGTTGTACGATGCTTTTAGAAGTCTTAAAACCTATGATATATATAAAACTATGTAAAAGAATTAAATTATATGTAAATATGGAAAACTCTTTCTTATAAAGTATTATTCCATAGGTATTATATATCATAGGTGCCCATCTAACTGTTTCAAAGTTGGTTGAGTTGTTGTTCGCCTTGTATAGATTATACCTATATTAGCAGCTAAGTTGGATAGCTTTTAACTTAAGTTAATTTATACAGTAAGGCTGTTATGACTCCTCAATTTTGGGGTGTAACATAACCTATGTAGATTATGAAAACGTTAGTGTTCTCTTGACATCATTATCGGCTATAAACAAGTTTTAAGAGTATTACTATGTTATAGAACTCTCATCTATTATGTAAACAATTACATGATATTCCAAACAATTTTATCATTTATGCAATTGCAAGTTGAGTAATTACAAGCATTTCACTTAATAATCAAATAAAAACCATATTCTTTAGGTGGGGGGATGGCGTCGAGCAATTAGTGAGATGCCTTGCAAGAGTTAGGATTCTAATGTTGTATTAAGACTTACGAGTTAAACATATTCCATAATGAATGAAATTTTCCTTTTACACAATCAAACAAAAAGAAATAGTAATATTTCTTTCCTTTAGTATACCTATCTAATTTTGACTAGATAATTTTTTGAGTTGAAATTATGACATGAAAGCGGTTAAAGACTCTAACTAACCTAATCTTAATCTACTTAATCAAATCTAATAATAAGTCATATAAATTTAACAGCACCTTACTTTATTTTGGATTTGTAGATAAGCCAAAGTTTGAGCTTCAAAAAGGAAGATTTTTACTAAGTTTTTTTTTTTTTCTTCTTTTTGGGTAAATGAATATCTTTACTAAGTTGAATTGTAAAGATTGTCAAATAGGCTTTTTTTGAGTTGTAGAGATACTTTACTTAGCTTAACAAAGCAAATATATATATATATATATATATATTTTCATATTCAATCAATAAAGTGTTCCTATATTGGTTCTTATGGATCCTAATAGAAAAAGAAAGAGAATATATGAAGAGTAATAATACTCTAAACTACGAGATCAAAATTTATAGCTATTTTCTCGCATCTAAGTACTTACTCTATTATAAATCAGTAGTAAAAAGAGACAAAAAAAAAAAAAGATAATCTTCCATACATATATATATAAGGGTAGGCAAAACATCCAAACCGAATGAATCTGCAAGTTGATTTAAACCAAACCAAAAATATGGTTTTGTGTAGTTGGTTTAGAAAATTCTCAAATCAAACTAAATCAAAAGTTTATAATTGGTTTGGAAAGATAAATCTAATCAAATCGTAAAATTGAATCAAACCATTTCAAATATATATATATAGTTATATTTTACTTATAACTAAAAAGGTCTTTTGTTGCAATATGTTACTTGAAGGAATTTTTAGTATACATTTATTGAAATATATACATATTTAACTTTTACTACCATTATTTGTATATTATATATAGAAATCGACTCAAAAGTTATATTATATGTTAGTTTTATAAATAAGATTAGTTGTTAACAAACATTTAAAATTTCTTACTTCAATGAATATTGACTTCATCAATCTCTTATATGATATTAGTAGTTACTATTAATGAGTGAATTTATAACTTTTTATATAAGATTATATGCTATGAAACTAAGTATGGTTCAATCCGCAAACCAAAGTGAACCCAATCAAAGTTTTATAGTTTAGAAAAATTCTCAATCCAAACAATTTAGTTTAATTCAAAGTCATAAGAAACAAACCACATTTTTATGGTATGGTTTGGTTCCAGGGAAAAGTTGAACTAAACCAAATCATTCTACCTCTACATAAGAGATGTAAACATACATACATACACATACATAAGAACGTGAACACTGTGCACATTCCAGCATGACCTAATTACATAGGTTGCCACAGGAATACTTTGTATTATGAACTCTCTTATTCAGTTTTTAACATAGCTTCCGGGTGTTCACCAAGAATAACCTATAGATATGGCTGTCATCGAGTATATTAGAAACCCTTTTTTGTTGCTTTTCGTGTACTTCTCAACACACTCAAAGAGAAATGTTTTTGAATTATTCATGGAAGTATAACGACAATGAAATGAAAAGAAAAAGAATGATGAAAGATCCTACGACTATGAAGTGTCACTTAAAATGCATATATAACCGTCTGCGTATATTGTAGACGAAATGCTATAACTATAAATCATTAATCCTAACATTGCGCTCAGCTGAATAAGTTACGTGGTAATACTTCAGACTTGATTATATCACACAGCCAAGTGTTTGGAAGTGGTAATTGTTGTTCGTGAATCCCATGCAAATCCTGTCAATTGCCATAACAAGCAAAATGTTATTATCTTTTTCCTGGAAAATGGTGGATTATATATATATATATATATATATTCAGGTGAATGTTTGTAGTATAATCAATATTTTAGAGTTGTCAATTGTCCCCTACTACTCTTTTAAGGTTGCAAGTACTGATTTTACCAATGAATGAATAATGGTGGAAGGTAATAATAGTAACCAACCACGATCACCCACGGTGGCAATTAATGGCCACGGAAAATGCTGATTAAAACTGAAAATGACAAAAGTGATTTCCCCATTATCATTATCTAAAGGAAAACCATTCTTCGGATTTTTATTAGCATTTTCTATGATAGACAAATTACCACCACCAGCCATTAATTGACACCTTAGTCTCCCATCATCACTTGTTAGTAAAAGTTTTTAATAAAGCAACCCCCTGATAATATATTACTAACTAATACTTGACAATTTCAATTCATTAATTACAAATATATATATATATATAGATATAGATGCCGAATAAACCTTTTCTACAATATATTTGCTCTTTTTTTCTTTCTTTCTTTCTTTCTATTTTTTTATTTATTTTTTTTTTATATGAGCTACTCCACCTATTATAGATCTCAAACTTAGGATTTCATCCGGGAAGGATGGAACCATGTAATCGGACAAAATTTGGTAGCTTATCCTTCTATTCAAGCTTGCAAGGGATTAAAAAGAGGGAAAAATGATAAGTAGGATATATAGGTTTAAAATTAATCCAAATATTTTAAATCAGATCCTATATATTACCACTTATCAGTAAATGCACTCACTACATTGCATTTACTTTCCATTTAAAAAATAAATAAATAAAAGTAGTTTTAATTTATTAGGACTTGCATGTGCTTCGGCACTAATAAAATCATACATTTGTCCTTCGATATAATTCTTTTAGGGTAGCAGATTTGATGGATGCACTATTCCTTCCTACAATGGCAGCCAAGTTGAACAATGAAATAAAAAAAATAAAATAAAAAGAGAGAGAGATATATATAACAGGATCCTCTCTAATTTCATCTCCACATTTTTTAACTATTTTATAATATTATTATCACGTTATCTTATGCATTACACATATAACATTTAAATGAAATAAAGTTATAGATATCAAGATGAGAGGATGTGAAGGCGAGTTTACCATCAGTTAACGTGGGGAGGTGTGGTTTGCAATCAAGTCTCCTGATTTTGTGAAAGAAAAACAGTCATCCAACCAACCGGCAGCTTTTGCTCTTTCCACACAAGCAGAAAATCTTGTCTTTGCATCAGGAACATCCAAAGACAAGTCATCCAACACTTGAGCCACTCTTTCAAACCCTTTAGTCATTTGATTCAAAGTTACTAACCCTGAATCAAAACACACTTCAAGCAGCTTCCACATTCTGTCATTATCCTTCTCAATTATAATCACTATTGCTTTCTTCACAACTTCATGGTGGAAAAATGGCATTCCTAGCTCCTTCATGCACCGGCAAGCCTCCCTTATGTCTCCCCCGCACTCGTACTCTTCTAACAACTTAACTATCCTGTCCTTAACATCTTCTACTGCACTGCTTCCCCCACCACCCCAACAACGTAGTATCCGCTCCCCGGATAGACGGGCTTTTAATACTGACTTTGCCAATTGGAGCACTTTGTTCGCGGTTGTCTCGGATCCTGAACACCGCTGTGCTATCTCTTCCAGGTGCTGTGGTGCTAGTGCTTCATCCACAACTGCTCTAGCTAAAAACATTGCCAAGTCCTCAATGACAACTGGGTTGTCCAAAGCGGTGTCATCAGCAGCTTCAATCAGCATTACAAATCCATTCACCACATCATCAGCTGAGAATTCTAGAGATGAGAGTAAAACAGAGGCCATTTCTCTCTCTCTGTTTTTCCTATCCATTGCTGATGTTATTAATCTTTTAACAAAGATAGCCTTCAGTTCATCATTCGAGTAGGCACCATTTTCCAAGTCTAGGCAACTTCGTACTTCGGTTATATCTCCTGATAAAAAGTACTCTTTTATGATGTTTTGAGCCTTAACTTTGAAATCCTTGGCAACGCCATCCTCCAACACTTTCTTATTTGGCCTAAGGGGGAGCATCTTTAGAGACGACGCGCTCAGCCAGCCTTCTGATGCAGCCTTAGAGATCAAAGATTTTAATATCTTGCGCGCGTTTGGTACATCAAGGGATAAGTCATCAATGGTGTCGATAACTCGGTTGAATCCTTTCGTCATCTGACTTGAATTTATTAACCCTTCTTCATAGACTTCCTTGAGCAAACCAAGTAACAAGCCTTCAGCTTGTGGTCTTTCAATTGCAATTGTTAGTGCCCTTTTGACTATTTCATGGTGAAAAAAGGGGACCTTCAACTCTTTCATGCATCTGCAAGCCTCTTTCTTATCCCCACTTGTTATGTACTCAATAAGCAAATTGTTGATCTTGTGCTTCACATTCTCAACAGTTTTGTTATCGCTCCCTCCCCACCGTTGCTCAATAATTTCTGCATGGTGGGGACATGCCAGGTAGCTCTTTCCTACCCTCTGCAAAACTTCTACCCCCTTTGAATCCTCGGGTAAGGATGCCATTTGTTTTGTCACAAATGCGGGTGGAAGGATGTCATCAACAACAGCACGAGCTATGAACAATGCCAGAACATCAACAGTGTCTGGTATATCCACAATCAAATCATCTGCAGACTCTACAAGTTTCTTAAATCCTTTATATGTTTGTCCAGGATCAATCAGAGTACCATAAATTGCAGATAGAAAACTTGCAGCCATTTCTTTTTGTTTGTCATGCCTATCCATGGCCATAGAAACGAGCTTCTTGACCAAATAATATCTATAATAGGGCTTTCCAAGGTCTTCAATTTCTTCAGCAGTTGAGGCAACATCATCGTTGTCGAAATACTCTGCAATAATTGTTGTGACCTTCTTTTTGTACTCATCAAATTCTGGGGAGGGTCGGGGCGTCTCTAGTTGATCATATTCCTAGTTGTTCATGTCACAATTAGGAAGCGGAGAGGAAGTTCTGTTTCTAATTGAATCTTTGTGATTTCTAAAAAGCAGAAAGAAGGAACCCTGATTTCCCAAAGTATAAATGAATAAATAGGAAATAATATAAGGGATCAATTTCTTCTCTTAAGGGAGGATGGTTATTAATTCGAAGGACCATGATGGTGCCGGCATATTGTTCAACTGTAATTAGGTGACAGTTTCTATGATCTAAACCCAAAAACGGATGCAATTTCAGAAGAACTACATACCTGACTGCTGTCATAGTTAGGGTCACAAGGATCTATGAACATTCTGTCATTTGCACTTACGTCTAACAAGCCTCCCCAAGTGCCCTTTCCTCCTGCACCGCCTGCACAACCATCATATACATCAAATACCTGAAACAATGAACAGGACCACCTAGATTTTGATATGGATCCCACAAATCCAAGGGCCGACACTCGGATACCACTTTTTTGGATGGTGGGGTTTTCCTAATAAGATGTTAAGGAGCGTACCTTTTTTGGGACGTCCGTGATTTGGAGAATGAGGGTGCCTATCATGCTTGGGGCTGTGCTTTCCATTCACCTTTGGAGATCTGGGAGACTTTGATGATCTAGGAGACTTTGGAGACTCCCCAGAAGTCACTATATTCACTGGGGAAACCGATGAAAATGGATCTGCACTCTCCGAGGTGCACCGGATAAGTTCTTGATGCTCTTTCGATACATAACCATCAGAAAAATCCATTATATGTGTATGTATCCCGAATTTGGGTGGCGCACTGCAAAGATTCTTATCGATTATGTTACACAGCTTGATCCTAAGTCCTAACCAGCAGCAATGCCCTCCAAAAATAGCATGAAAACACCCATTCTTGTTACGTCAAATGAATGCCAGGTTTCAAGATACAGCTTCTTATCCGATCCTTCATAACAAAATCCACAGAAAACATAACCACGTACGTGGAAGCAAATTTCTTTCCTAGGAACTAACCCCAAATATTTGGCATTTTACGATGGTGAAGGGGGTGTTCGATCTTCTTTACAACATGAGATTGAGGTACGAGGTTTATGTTTGTTCCTGGGTTAGCTTCTTCCAAGTCCTGCCAAGTAGGAAGAAGCATTCAAACTTCGTCTTGTTAATGCGATACTAGTAGAAATAATGCAGTCATTTTACACCTCAACATTTGCCTGATGATCTCTTTTAAACATTTTTTGCATCTATGGTTGAGAATGTCTCATACTATGCCTACAGGAACGTGTTGTCATCTGAGAAAAAGCAGCCGGCGATTGCATTCCTAGCCATGCCATATGGGTCTTTACCTACGGACTAGGACTCATCAGAGACAGCAGATTGTGTGGACATAAATACTATGCTCATGCAATGTTTTTTCCATCCTTCTCGGAATAGCTGCTTCTCGACACATTCACCTTATTCCTCCTCTATTCCTCTTTGACCCAGTTTCCTCGTTTTTATACGACAGTTGCCTTCTAAACTTTCTTATATTTTCATCCTTGTTTGTAGCTCCAACAACCCGCGGCCGTTTACTTCAAGTTAATAAAAAGGGAGTAGAATAATTTTTTATTTATTTGGAAATCGAGACCTCTCTGTTGGGTGGAGTTATTAGGTAGAATTTTTTATTTCCTTTTCAGATAATAAAATTTTGAAGTAGCATGAGTATTATATCCTCGATAAAATCATAAACTAATAAAATTAATGAGATAAGCCGGCATAAGTTTTTCTATTTTTTCATTTTAATATCTCAATTTTTTAAATGAAACAAATTGGTATATCTGTTATAACAGCCATTATCATAAAATAATATAATAATAATATAAGTACACCAACTTTCATTTTTATTTTCATTTTAGTACTTCAACTTTATTTTTTATTTCATTTTGATACTTTAACTTTTTAAAGTAAAATAAATAAGTGTTCCTTATAACGATCGTTATGACAAAAATACTAATTTGTCTTATTTAAAAAGTTTAGATACTAAAATAAATAAATTTAAAGTTTAGGTATTAAAATAAAAAAAAATGAAAGTTTAAATACTTTTGAATAGCTTTATCCCCAAAATTAACCGTGTAAAAATAAAGGTCCATGTTATTACTTGAACTTACACTATTTGTTATATATGCAACATATATATAATATATGAATATACGTATATATTTATATGTATAGCATATATGATACATATAACATATATATATGTTATACATTTTAAAAAATACATAGTATATAGCAAAAAATACATCGTATCATGGGCACATAAATGGAAACAAGCTTGGCCAAACACAAGTTCTTTATTAAACTTATGAATAAGCTAAGATTTTTACAAAGTTAGCCTAAGACTTATTTATTAACAAACAAAAGAGCTTTATTAAATAAAAAGCATTCTTCATGACCTATTTTGCACATAAGATAATTGAGTAAGGCAAAAAACATATGAACCAATTCGATGATCCTTATTCTAAATGTATAAAACTAAATTTCCTCATGACATCATTGAAATTAGGCCCTGCTCCCTAAGCCTTACACTAGCCAAAGAAATCAATCTGTTGAACTACTTTAATTCAAAAACTTAATTACTAAAGTAGCTAAAATAACCTAAAATAATGAATCAATATTATTAGATAATAAAGTATTAGATATCTCTCATATATTTTGATAATAATTAAAAAGAATAAATGCTAATGAATCATAAAGATTGCAAGTATTCAGAAAGGTTCTTAGAAAATTTAAAAATTCGCAATCTCAGAAAATTTAAATTCATAAAACTAAGTTGTTTTCATAAACTTATTTAGAAGGTTTGACTTAACTGAGAAAGAGAATAGTCTAAGATTCCTCAAAAAGTGTTTCAAAAGCTTTATAAGTAAGAGTAGTATAGCACTTCAGAAACTTATCAGAAAATCTAAAGAAAGGAAGAATTGATACTCTTCAAAAAGTTATTCGGAAATTTGATTTGGAAATATATGACGTTGAATTTTAATTTATATCAAATTTGAATTCAACAAGGCTTAGCTTCATTAGATTGGGTGCATTAGCAAAATACACTTAATCTAGTTTCACTTAAGATGGTAGTAAGATTCATGGGGCTTTTTGAGCGAATTAATTTTTTATAAATCAAGATATGCACAAATACAGATAAGGATAAGGTTGACTCGGATTTTATAGAATTTCAAAACTTGAATATGAGTCTTATCCAAAAGTTACTGATAAAGCATATCTTCTTATTAAATTCAAATTAGAAGCTTATCTAGTGGTTGCGAATTGAAGTATATTTGATCTAAACAAGATAAGGAGAGTTATTTTTTAATTTGAAATAACTGAAATCTTCTCAAAATATCTAAGGATTATCTTTAACAACTAATAATTGGATAAATACGAAAGTGAAGATAATCTTCAACAAATTAGCCATTAGAAGATTTCAATATAAAAAGAGAAAGGATTCAAAACGTTGTTTTTATAACTACAACTCTAGAAAAAGTTTTCACTACACAAAAAATAGTGATAAGATTCTACCTTCTAAAATGTCATAGAAAATCCTTCAGATATTTTTTCAAAAGTTACACCAAAGTAAACAACACAGTAATCATTATTTCTCTTTAGACCAAAATTATTTGAGATTTATATTTTTGTTTTCATTTGTCATTTATAACTTTTATTTGTTGTTTGAGTGTTGAGACAAGTACATTTGTACTCTATAGATCTGTATTAGCTTAGATTGTAGAGACGCTAGACGCTAGCTAAGTAGAGCAATGTTTTAAAGTCCACGTGTGACCAATATTTGTAATCTTTTTGTGATTTGATTTAATAGATTAAGTGAAACGGTACTAATGAAGTAGATCGGGTCCCCAACAGTAGAGCTGGAAAAAAGTAGTAGGCAAAAGGCCGAAGCTCTATAAAATCTTAACCTAATATTCTCCTTCCTAACTCTTTTAATTTGCTTTATTAACTGTTGTGTATTGAATTATTAAAATATCACTATTTACCAACATAAGTTGTTAAGAGAGATAACTTTATTTTTCTTATATCGAAAAAAGTTTTCAAAAAGTTTAAAAATATCAATTCATACCCCTACCCCCTGTTCCTCTCTTGATATCTTATATAGGGCCAACATAAAGGATTTTCAAGAAATTAAAAGTAATTTGTTGAAGTCATTATTGAATTATTTTCTAAAGTAAAAAATTATGAATAAGGCCTTAAACTCATTAATTAGCTAAGATTTTAGTAAATTGACCTTGGAGAGTAATTTAGCTAAATTAAGTAAACAATTACTAAACTACTCTCAAGTATCTTTTAGTAAAGGGTAAAAGAATCTAGATAGGGTATAAGAATCTAGATAAAGGTATAACAGTAATTAAGTTGAATATGTAGCTATTAAGTTTAGACACTTGATCACTTGTTCAATTATAAATTCAATTACAAGAGATCAAGTGTAAGCTACTAATCCTTAGCCAATTAAGTTGAATATGTAGCTATTAAGTTTAGACACTTAATTACTTGTTCAATTATGAATTCAATTAAGAGTTATGAGAAATTAAGGGAGCTTTAAGGTAGTAGGATGGGCTTTGATTCTGGGCAAAATGCAATTTCAACCAATATAGGTGATTTGAAGTTCACATTAATGTATATGCTATAGAATTTTGTGATCTATAGCTTTAGTATGGTAATCAGGTGTTATTTTGTTAGTTACAAAATGTTTCAAGAGTAAAATAGGTTTTCTGGAGATTCTAATAAAAGTTTAAGGGAGTTAACTATTCAAATTGAATAAATTTCAAAAAAGAAAGCAGTTTTATTTTAGGCAATTTGAAGTTTCAATGAGATTTTGGTGTTTTGATGACATAAGCATTTTGCATTTGATAATAAGAAGTTAAAAATTTGTTTTTGGTTCTTAAGGGTGGTGTCATATTTAGGGATGAGCGTAATGTTAAGTTCTTAATTCATGTCTAACTGATGATTAGACTTGTCACAGGACGGGAGGTTAAGCCCCTCCATAAGTGCCCGTACGGCGCTCGATCCTCCTTTGCCCCATGTATCATCTTTGATTATGGAGGGCAAGCCAACCTTTCCCTTCCTATCTTCCCAGGACTGTTCCAAGCCCCCTTTTGCTTTAAGAGTACCAACCAGTATTGTCACTATCCTCCTTATTATAGAGGACATCCAACTTCTCAATTGGTTTCTACCTACCATGGCCATCATTAGGAGAGCAACATCAGCTCCCGACCAATTTGCTCATGGGTGCCCAACCTTGCCTTGAGAGACTACCCAACCTCACAAACAAACTGCCAACTAACGCCACTCACTTCACTTTAAGCCCCAAGTTGAACACCCCTCATCACTCCAAACGGACCATGATATTTTCCCCCACCTAAATCCATGACGCCCTTGTCGTAGGGCTAACTCTTTGCCACTACCCTTCCCTTTAAAATCACTAACCCTTTTCTTCCATTGCCCAACTCCACACTAAGATCATCTCTACTAGGACTCCAAGGCTTCTACAAGCATTCCCTTACCCTCACCTTCTCCTCTTGTCCTCCAAGATCACTTCTTGTTGAGTGGCCCAACAAACCCTTTGAAGTACATTGTTACTTTTCCTTAACTTTCGGGCAGACTCTTGTTACAATGCTACTCACAGCACAGCTACCCCTTTTAACAATGATGCCCTCTACTTAGTGGCTACTCCCTCTTAAGCTTCATCCATATGAGCCCCCTTGTCAACAAGAACTACCCCTTTCCATATAGCACACTGGGCAGCATTTAGGTAGCTCCACTAGGCTGGAACTTTTAGCTTTAATACCACTTGTCATAAGATGGGAGCTTAACCCCCTCCATAAGTGCCCGTGTGGTGCTCAACCCTCTTTTACCCCATATATTATCTTTGATTATAGAGGGTAAGCCAGCCTTCCCCTTCCTATCTTCTAGGATTGTTCCAAGCCCCCTCTTGCTTTAGAAGTGCCAACCAGTATTGTCACCATCTTCCTTATGATAGAATACGTCCAACTTCTCAATTGGTTTTAGCCTACCATGGCCATCATCAAGAGAGCGGCATCAGCTCCTGACTAGTTTGCTCACGAGTAGCCAACCCCGCCTTAAGAGACTACCCAACCCCATGAAGAGAATTAATATTAATCAATAAGTTAAAGTTTGCATCGCATGATTAGGAGTATGTTATGAGTGTCATAGCTCTTTTGGGTAGTATAAATGTTAATTTGTTAATCTTGCTTGTTTTCATGAATTAGATTTGATAAATGTTGATCGAGGATGTTCAATTGAGGATTAGATGAAGTTTAATATTTTTCTATGATATATTATTGTTAATTATGTGCATGCTATAATCTACGTAGTTGTTACTTGATGTTCTTGGTGTTAATTTAAGTCGCAAGAAAAGTTTTGGTAATGAAATATTGTGGTAAAATATCTTTTTACAGCAATTTATTTTTTAATACAACAAAATACACAGAATTTTTTCAATGCATTTATATACAACAAAATTTCGTTGCAAAAATATATTTTGCTGCAAGATTTTGTTACCATTATTTGAATTTCTTGTAATGCATGTCTATAAACACACATTTTATGTAAGACTGTATGCATTTAGATTCTTGAGCTAGCTAAACCGAAGCTGATTATCCGATGACATTTAACAAGTTAGATTATGTGCACATATAAAGGGTACAATACATGTCTAACCATAAAAATAAAAATAAAAAAATAAATTTACACAAAATATCAATTACATGATAGTAATTACAAAAATGCAATTTGTGGAAACTACATACCGTAGCTAAGTGGCAAGTATCAAATGCAATCTAAGCAAATCACATATTTCAACTATGACTTGCATTAAAAGACATCTGATGGAGTTGAAAAAGAATACATACTTTAATTGCATCCGTGAATTGCGATTTATGCCAAACAAAGTCGCATTGAACAATTGCGATTAATGTACAATGACTAAAATGCATTTATAAATTGTGATTTATGCAAAATGAATTGCAATATATTTGGAACTAAATCGAATATTTTAATTGCAATTTACGTCCAAAACAAAGTTGAAAATCATATAGTGCTAAATTGCATCTATGAGTTGCGACTTATGTTGAGTAAGATATAACATGGAGTCATACCTTATAAATGCAACATAAAGCTTCAACCTTCAATAAATTGCATATTACAATTATGAGCCTAAATCGCATATATCTCATTACTTTAATTGCAGTTCTAAGGTGCAATTATCTTCAAAAATCTCAAACTTAAAACCACCCCACAATCCATTCATGCAAATAGAAGAAAATTCAAAATACAACTAAAACCCTCTCAAATCAATTAAACTTTCTCTTGCAAAAATTACACATCCTTTGTTCAAATTTTTTTCAATTCGAAGCTCACCTAGCGACATTCCACTTATGATAAGTATTTGTTGGAGTTTATGTCTCTTTTATGTAGTTTTGCTTGTGATAAAAAAAAAAAAAAAACTATTTGATGAAATGCCTAAATAAGAGCTTAGATAAAAGTTTTATTGTGAATTGTTTGTACACTTATAGTAGTTTGCTCTAATGGTAGATAAGATGCTTATTTCAAAATACCAGTCACTAAATACTCCTTCATGGATGTTAACTGTAAATTTTGGTTAAATATGAAATACTTCTTCGTTTGCTGGTTGTTATTAATTTTATATGTGTTAAGTCCATTTATGTCTATTTTTTCATTACAGGGTCTGTGTGAGTATTGTGGTGACTTGTACTAGGAATAAGATATAGAAATAACCACCAATTTTAATATAAAAGGAAATTTTATTGATACCTACTATTATAGATTTGATGCATATAGTCATGAGCCATCAATCAAAAATGATAGCACATTTGCTATATGATTTGTATAAAACATGTTTATAGAAGAGAGAGTATCATTTAATCTTAACTTCTTCTATCATAAGGTTTTCAATAGTTTAGAAAGCTATTTGGTATAAACTTTATTCTTCCTGATATGTGTTTGTTACTCTCATATGACTACAAATTATGCTGAACAATAATATTATGTTTTTTGCAACTATAACCAAATTATTACTAGTTTGGATTTAATTTACCAACTAAAAGCCTAATGTAAGATACTCAAGGATACAAGTATTCAAGTTAAGTATAGCAAGAATTTAAAATCTTAACAGGAAACCAATGATGCTAGAATGTCACTATCTAAAAGTAACATTGTTAGACAAGTGGAAATAGAAGGCTAGCTATTTATTTTAAAATAATGACCATGTACTCTTGTTAACTTGCTTTAGAAATATATGCTTTCATTTCTAATTATAAAAAGAATACTCTATAAGTGGATTAGCTTAGTAAAATTTGACTTTCTTTCTAATAGGAACGACAAAGGCCATCTAAAATAATAATTTTCAGTAATGGTTAGTTTGATTTTGTGGAATTAAGATTGCAATATTAGGATGTGGTTATTGTGTTAAGAAAAGAATCGATATCCAATTTGGTACCTCAAGTACAATTTGTGTTGGTTGATCAAATTATAAATTAAGTAATAGAAAGAAATGAATTATTCAAGAGAGAGAGTTGGAATAATATCTATATATGAGAAGTTAAGGAAGCATGATTAAGATGGTTTGTCCCTATATAATAGTATCCATATACCTAAAGTAACAGAAAGAAATGAATTATTAAGGAGAGTTACAATAATATCGGTAGATGAAAAGTTGAAGTAAGCATGGTTGAAATGATTTGTTCATGTACAAAGACATGCTCCATAATCATTTGTTAGGCTTAGGATGCTTCAAAGGCTACTGACATAAAATGGTAGGGTAGCCAAAAGGACGAAATGAAGTAACAAGAAATTATATAACATATTCATGTTTTAATAAAATATGGCTAATGAGATAATATAATAGAGAAAACATAACTATATCGACATAACTAACGGTTGTAAGGCATGATGGTTGTTATAGATAAAGTACAATTATCTTTATCTTTTTCTTAAATTTACCTAATTTTGAATTTCGAAGTAAGGAATGATTGCTATACTTTCACTATTTGAAATGAAACCAAACATCTTAAATAGAAGAAGACTTTAGAAGAAAAGAGATTTGCTTAGTTGAAGTGCTTCAGAAATAGAATATGATATGTCAAATTTTGGAATTGTATACTTATTTTGATAGTTAGTCCAAAATAAGAAAAGAAAAGAAAAACTATCTTGAATAGGAGCTAATGTACAAATGTAAGTTATAAGATAAATAAAGTCAGGAAAAAATTACTATAATGCATTGATTAGAGGCAAAATGTAAAGTATCGATTTCATTAAAAATGTCACTAGGTGGGTCATTATTTGGTTTCTGACCCGCCTAACCCGCTAAAAACCTTAACTTATAGGGTTTTGAGTTGAGTTCTAGAAATGGTTCTCAAACCTAAAGTTCAAAGTCAGGTTTTAGGATTTAGAAAAAAACCTGATAGAAAATCTGAACTCAATTAAAAATAATAATATATGCATATATGATATTAGTAATTTAATATTAGTTGTAAATAATAAAGCATAATAATTAATAGAAGATATCTTATCTCTTTCATACTTTTGTCTTTTGAAAAAATCTTTTTTTCTCTCTCATAATCTCTATGACTCTCTTCTCTCACATTTACTCTCTCTCTCAACCAGTCGGCCACATTCCTCAATTCTTATCCATCTCCTTTTTATTAATCCTATATTAATCTAAAATAAAAAAAAAAAGTTAATATACATTACTTGTTTTATTATTCAAAACAAACCATACGCTATCTACAAAACTCTATAGGGGCAAATTCTAGAAATAAGGTAAAAACCCTGTAAAGTACCCTACAAGGTTTTGGAAAGCCTTATAAGTTAGTGGGTCGGGTCCAAGCTTTGCAAAACATGTTCTGAACCCACTCCAGTGGCATCTTTAGATTTCATCATTTCAAACAACTTGACATGGTTCTCTTGTTTACACTTTTGAGTTTCATTTAAAGTTAGATGCCTTAACTAAGCTCTCTAATAAAATCTTGGAGCTTATGTCTAATATCATGTATTTGTAAGTGATTTGATAGTTATTTTAAGGGGTTTAGCTTCTACTTTTAGAAACATGATCAAGAAATTGAAGAACAATGCCTCAAGACAAGTAGGGCCTTATAAAATAAAAATCATTCTCCATGACCTATTTTTTATGCGAGACAATGGAATAAGGCAGATAGCACACAAACCAATTTGATGTTACTTATTCTAAATGTATCAAACTAAATATCTTAAGACATCATTGAAAGTGAACCCTACTCACTAAGTCCTACATTAGCCTAAGAAATCGTTCTATTAAATTAAATTGAGTTAAAGGCTCAATTATCGAAATAACTATATAAACTAAAATAATAAATCAATAGAATTAGATAATAAAAGATTTTCAAGGAATTAAAAATAATTTTTTTTAGATAAGGGAGTTAAAAATAACTTATTAAAGTCGTTATTGAATTATCTTATAAAGTAAAAAATTATTAATAATGCCCTAAACTCATTAATTAGCTAGGGGCATTTTTAGTAAATTGACCTTAGAGAGTAACTTAACTAAATTAATGAAACAATTACTAAACTACCCTTATAGTATCTTTTAGTGTAAAGGGGTAGAAGAATCTAGATGGGGATATAATAGTAACTAAGCCTTTTTAATCATATTTGTTAGCTAAATAAGAATTAAATAATGAATTAGCTTGTTAACTTAATTAAAAGAAAAGGCAAGGATCTCTAGATTAGAGAGTGGCATGAGCTTCATCCCTTAAGTTAAGTGGATTTTTCAAATTTTGCTAAGGTGAATCAAGTGTTTATCAAGAGGAGGATTTTCAAGAGCAAGTAGCAATTACAAGAGATCAAGTGAAAGTATATGCTAATGTTTAGCCAATTAAGTTGAATATGTAGTTATTAAGCTAAGATACTTGATCAGTTGTTGAATTATGAATTCAATTAAGAGTTGAAAAAAAATCAAGGGAGTTTTAAGATTGTAATACAAGCTTTGATTTTGGGTGAGATGCAATTTTAATCAATTTGGGTGATTTGAAATTCACTTTGATATATGTGCTATAGAATTTTATAATTTATATCTTTAGTATGGTAATTAGGTGTTATTTTGTTGGTTATTAGGTGTTTCAAGAGTATAATGGGTTTTCTAGAGATTCTAATAGAAGTTCAAAGGAGTTCACTATTCAAATTGAAGAAGCTTCCGAGAAGAAAGTAGTTTTATTTTAGGAAATTTAAAGTTTAAATGAGATTTTGGTGTTCTAACGATATAAGCATGTTGCATTTGATAATAAGATGCTGAAAATTTGTTTTTGGTTCTTGACGGTGGTGTGATTGGTATTTAGGAATAAGCATGATATTTAATTCATGATTCATATTTAATTGATGAGTAAAAGTGATAATTTATTAGATAATTAGTATAAATCAGTAAGTCGAAGTTTAAATCTCATGACTTGGAGTACATTATGAGTGTAATGGGTCTTTTTACATGATATAAATATTAATTTGTTAATCTTAATCATTTACATTAATCAAATTTGATAAATGTTGATATAAGATGTTAAATTGGGGATTAAATGAAGTTTGATACTTTTCTATGATGGATTATCATTAATTGTGTACATGTTATGACCTACATAGCCAATATTTGGTATTAATTTGAATCACTATAAGAAATCAAAGTTTTGGCAATTAAATAAAGCTGCAAAATATATTTTTGTAAGGATTTATTTTCTTAATGCAACAAAATGTATGAAATTTTTCCCATGTATTTATATACAGTAAAATGTCATTGCAATAGTTAAAAAAGAAAAAAAAATTATATTCTTTTTATATAGTGATTAACCCATTGCACTAAGAAAAGAAAAATTGACACAAAAAATGTATTTTGCCGCAAGATTTTGTTACCATTATTTGAATTTCTTATAATGTATGTCAATAAGCGTACGCTTTAAGTAAGGTTTTCTCATTTCATTATGTCTATTGCTAGAAGAAATGCGCAGACTTAAGTTAAAAGTGTTGACCAGGGAAGTGAGTGTTAAGTTAGAAAGTCTCCAAGTATAACCTACTATATTGGATAAAATCAAAGCCACCTAAGTAGAGGACTAAATTTCAAAGAAGATTAGAAGTAAAGTAAGAGCAAGAAAAGCAACCAAGTTCACAATTGATGTGAAAGGGATTCTGAAATTTAAAGGCAGGTTGTGTATACCATCGCATGTTAAAATGAAGGGGAAATGCTAAAGGAAGCACATTACTCAAAATACACAATACTCCCTAGAAGCACAAATAGTATAGGGATCTAAAAGCCCATTACTAGTGGAACAATATGAAATGAGAAGTAGTAGAGTATATGTCAAGGTGCCAAACTTGTTAGATGATTAAAATTAAATGCCAAAGGCAAGCTAAAGAATTACAACCATTGCCTACACTAGAATAGAAATGAGAGCATGTGACCATAGATTTAGCCATTGCCCAACTAAGGACTTTAGAAAAACGATGTGGGTAGTTATAGATCGATTGACTAAGTCCACATGATTCATCCCTATAAACAATAAGTGTTCCATAGAGAATCAAGCAAAACTATATGTTCAAGAGGTTGTTAAACTACATGGAGTGGCAGTATCTATCACCTTTGATAGGGATACCTAGTTTGTTAACAAATTTTGAAGGAGTTTACATAAAGCTATGGGTACCAAGCTACATGTCAACTCTGCCTTCGACTCCTAAACAAATGGACAGTCAAAACGTAACATTCAAATTTTAGAGGATTTTATCAAGAGTATGTGCACTTGATTTTAGGGGTTAGTAGGATCAACACTTGCTATTAGTAGAATTTACATACACAATAGTTACTAAACGACTATTCATATAGCCCCATATAAAGCTCTGTATGGATGAAAGTGCAAATGACCTATTCAATGGGATGAGGTAGGTAAGTAAGTAACAACTAATAGGAGCAGACATGGTGCAGGAAGTAATAGATAAAGGTAGGTTGATTAGACAAAGAATGTAAACCACTCAGGGTCGTCAAAAAAGTTATGTTGATAAGTGACAACACCCTTTAGAATTCCAAGTGGGGGATGAAGTATTATTAAGAGTGCCTCCAACAAAGGGTGTTGCTTGTTTCAACTTGAGAGGGAAGTTAAGCCCAAGATATGTTAGTCCTTTTAGAAATTTGGAGAGAATTAGCAAGGTGGCTTACAAATTAGAGCTTTCTCTAAGGCTTAAGGGTATACATGACGTGTTCCATGTGTCAATGTTTAGGAAGTATAAAAAGCCAAGCTCAGAGCAAGAAGAGGATCCTCATGTGCAGGTGGTGAACTTAGAATACCTATAGTTGCAACCCGATATGTCTGTAGAAGAGCAACCAGTCAAGATAGTGGACATTAAGGTCCACAAGCTAAAGAGAAGAAGTATACCATATGTTAAAGTACAATGGTCAAACTAGTTTGAAAGAAAAGCAACCTGGGAGCTGGAAGAGGAAATTAAAAAGAAATATGCAAATCATATGGCATGGGATTGGACCAAAGAGAATCTCTATAGGAACCATTCCCTCAAATTTCACACAAAAAATAATAAAAATAATTAAATGAAATGAAATAAAGCTAAAGAAATTATTGACTATTATGGTACATTATTAACTAATACTTATGAGGGGATTTTAGTCAAACAAAAAGTTAGGAACCCCACCTCCCCCCCTACTTCCCCCACCTAGCACCACTAGAGATTCTCTT